>RCAB01000024.1:0-328181 GCA_003640385.1 Setaria digitata | reverse complement strand
TTTTTTTTTTTTCTGATTAGAGTGGCCGGTCAAAAAGAGAAAACTGAAAGGTAACAAAAGCGCATAATTGCACTATAGTAAAAATGTGGAATAATTAGTTGAGGAGCAAAGGATTCTTGCGGTACTCTGTAGAAGAAATCGTGGTGCGGAGGAGGTTTAGAAGATCGATCCTTTAATGTTGGATGAACTCGGTGTTACTGCTTTTACTTCTACTGAGTGTCGCATCGTTTCAGGTATTGGTGACCAAATAGCTCGAAAACTTGAAGAAGCATGGAATGTCTTTTGCTCACAGAATTTGGCAATACCAACTTTGAAACAGATTGAGCAGATGGAAAAAGGGGATTTCCTACAGTTCCTCAACTGCTCAAATTTTCCAGAACAAAAGCGTCGTCGTGCAGAAACACTATTAGCAGATTGCAGTGACCCGGTCAAATCAAAAAGTGCAAAATTTTCAGCTATCCATGTAGATGTGGATGCTGAGAACGTGAAGCCAACTCATGGCCGTAACCATGTACAAAAATGTCACGTTAAAGCATCTCAAAAACCGTTACAGTTGTCTAAAAAAGCAGCAGTCGTAAGAGGAAATAGTATGAGTTTTCTGACCGCGGCAGAAGTTGAATCGAATTGCGAAGTCATCCGAAGGCCAGATGCCCTAAGTATTAAATTCCCGATACACCATGCATCACTTAATAACATTGGAGTGATTAATCCTACAGATGAATTGGAACTAGAATGCGATGTATCAGAGGAGTGTTGTGGGACTATTATCTACCATCCTTCTGCATTTGGTACTTCTCGAGTATGGCCATACCTTTTGTTTCTTTGATACTAAGTTCATTATATGCGGATTACCAATTACTAATTAAATGTAATTATATTTTTTGTTAGGTACTATTGGTTATTGATAATCGAGAAAGTGGCAATACAAGGAAATTGCAGCAAATGTGCAACTTGTTCCACAAGAAGGTTAGTGCTTGTCCAAAATTCTGAAACTATTACCAACGTAAATCATCACGATCTAAGGGATTCGAAATTTTCCACTCAGACAAACTTTCAGGTTTTTACCTTTAAGTTCTCGATGAACGAATTCAAAAAAAACTTATACAGTCAGAGGGAAATCTGGAAAAATATTTTACTTACAGGGTATTTTTTACGAGATGCGTTCGTTATCTATTGGAGACTACTTGTGGATACTGCGTATGTGTGATGGGACTGAGGTAGTACTCGACACCATTGTTGAACGTAAGACACTTCAGGACCTACGGTCTAGCATTGTGCAGAAGAGGTCTTGCTCTTTCTTCATTTCTTGAAAATAAGAACGTTTCAGAAATTTTCGATAAAACTATATTATCTTGACTAGTTCATATTAAATCGTATGGAGTTCCAGGTATGAAGAGCAGAAGCAGCGCTTGATATCAACTGGAATTTCAAATATAGTGTATATATTGGAAGGATCTACGGTTCGAGAGGATCATGTTCTTGAACAAGCATTAATTACTACTCATATAGAAAATCGGTATTTCCTTATCAATTTAAATGAGCTTCTACACCGTTATTTATATTCTGTATCGTAGCTATCTGTCCAAACAAATTGCAGATTCTTGGTCTATCGTACCGGGAGTGTGGAGCATACATCACTTGTTTTGTCCAAAATTACGGAACGATTAATGAGAAAAGCAAGCAAACAAGAGGTTAAATTTACTTGATGATATTGGCATGACCCTCGCAAACTAAGAAAGGACCCACTGTTTTTCTGAAAAAAAAAAAGCTTTTCCCTTTTCAGCTAACAGGAATGAGCTTTGAGAACTTCCAGACCATATCGAAGAAAACCCCGCTTCGTACTGTTAAAGATATCTTTTTGCGACAGCTTGTCATATGCCCACAGATCAGTATCCAGAAAGCATCAGTCATTATTGGTCGCTTTCCAACTTTTACAGCACTGGCAGATTTTTACGCCTCACTTCCAAAAGAACAGCGAAAAGCAGCTCTTTCCGAAAATTTCCTGGGTATAACTAAAATTGCGAGCGCGAATATGGCAAAATTCTATTTAGAAGTTTGAGTTTTGAAGGGCTGGTCTTTCAAACAACGTAGTATTCCGCAAAGAAATAAAGAAACTTCGGACATACCTTTGTCAATTCAAATTCATTTTGCACTGTTTACCTCTGAATTCGTGTTTATACGTTTTATAATTGCATATCTTTTTTAGCATTGTAAATTTTATTTCGTTCACAAAAAGCGACTCAAGTAGATAATAGATAAAAATATATTAAGTCAACATAGCTTCATTACGAATATACTCTCCAAGATCCGCCTGATGTAATACGACAATAGATGTTAAATCAGCACGTCTACACTCCGCAGTGCTCTAAAGGACGGTAACTAAAGTCTGTCTTAAAAATGATTCACAAAACATGGCATTCTGGAACCATGAAAAATACAGTCGTATTGGAAGTTGCATGTGACGAACAACGCCAAATTTAATAAATATTAGAAGCAATGCTAAACTAAAAACATCGATTCGATTAAAAAATTAATACAGAGAAAATTCACTATACCTTAGCTGTAATTCCAAATCCGAGGGGCAGATCATTCATATTGTATACAACAACTCCTTGATGCGATCCAGCACCATCTGTCATTCGACTCATCCCCGACTTCAGTATATTATTACCATACAAGAACTGTTGCTCTGCACTTGGTTTCACCCACACTTTACACTTCATTTCAAGAATAATTATTGAAAATGCTCACTTAATATAACTAAAAGGTCCCAAAGATGCGCTTCATAACTAATCTTTTATGAAGAAGTCGTGTTAAGATTCATTTAGATTTGAAAAAAAAAAATGACGGCATCGCTACATACAAGACCTTAATACTTATTTGAATCCTTATATTTTGCAAAGATAAACCTTGGCATAAGGCGCTATATAGTCAAGAGCAGTTATGTGCATCCGAAACTTCCTCGTCTTCGTGAATTTGCCGAGACATGTACCAAAGTTAAGCAGTGGCTCTCGCGATATGCAAGCCGCTTTCCGCATCAATATTTCAGTGCAATAATATACTCGATCCTTCAAAGATCACTCCTTAGTTCAAAAAAACCAGTCTTACTAAATAATTTAAGGCATTTTACCTTATGTAACCTGAAACAGTAGACACCATCTCCTCGCTCAATCAATGATTTCACGTGATCGCCAATATAATGACCTAACTTCCTAAAAACAGTTTCAGTTTCCTCTTCCGAAAGTGGCCGCATCCTGAAAAACACGAAAATTCCATATGTTAAAATTTAGCCTAGTTCGAAGAAAATCTTGGAGATCGTGTACAATGGTAGACAATATACCAAAACTCCAGACCATAACCTGACACTCGAACTCAAGCCTACACTCCTCTATTAAAGCCACATTTCACATTTTAAAACTTTCCTAGCACTAAATCGTTTCACACTATTTTACACTGACCTGTCTTGCTTAAAAATTAAACACATGCACAGCGTGCGAGTGGTCATGATCATTTACTTCAAGGTCATCACTCATATAATTTATTTGTAGAGCAGAATTGACAATTCAAAATATCAAAACATTTCGGTTGGAGTTAGTCTTATAAAAACTTTAATTACGTAAATAACTAAGCATACAAAAAGAGAAAAAAGAAAAGAAAAAAGAGTTTGTGTAAAAATCGGAAGCAATAGTAAAAAAAAAAAAACCATTCATTTGGAAATTCGCAAGCGCCTCATATTAATGAAGGTAAATATCAAATTAAGCGAAATAAATCAAGTCACGTAATTCACAAATCCACAGTTATATAAAGAAGACACAGAAATCAGAAAAGTAAAAACACCTACAAACATAAATGCTATTAATCGTTACGCAGAGAAAGTGTATTAATCTGTGAGATCAACGCAGTATCAGCAATTATCTTCCTGGCTACTGCTTTATCAACAAGCAATTGATACGAAGAAGGTTTCAATTTTAAAATCGATTGTGACTCAAGCAACGATAACGCTTCGTAAATTTCATCCATGTCAAGTGCTGGTAGAAATAAAAGTCCGCATAGTTTCTTATAGGTCGACAATAAGCAACCTTTAAAGACAAAAATTTTTGGTATTTTGCAAGACAATGTGATTCAACTATCCCAAACAGTTAGGAAATTAAAATTTTAAATCTATGACGATGCATAAAGAATTATGTAAGAATGTATCTTGTACCTCAATCTGTTTTTTTTTTTTTGTGTTGCAAAATTGATATTACTTAACTAACTGCTGCAGTTACGATAAAAAGTGGAAGCGAGGGAAAAACTGACCACTCTCTAGAAACTGAAAATAATAGATGCAAATGTTATATGAGGGTAATATGCGATTATCTTCACAAAAAATGGCGTATGAACACGACAACGACGGTCGTGTTCGACACAAGCCAAAGTAATTCAGAAAAGCCATTTCGAGCATAATGCTTTCTCACCCAAAGAAAATGGACTGGAATCAGCAGATAGTGGAAACTACAGGCAACAAAGTTACTAGGCCTTTCATCAATGATCCTAAATGACGTCTGGGCATTCCACAGCATGTAATTATTATCAATAACCACATTTCTCTATTTATCATTCAAATATCAAAAGATCTAGCAAAATAAAAAAAAAAAATTTCGAAATACTACAAACCTTTCTCAATTGTAGAGGAGGAATTAATATCAGCAAGACGAAGCATCGTCGCTAAAAGTATCTTCTGTTGCAGCGGTATTTTCATCTGCAGCAATGGAGAACTATAAACACTACTTAGCGTTCCAAGAACATTTCGACAAGGCGTACCTTCGTTCGATGACTTAAGCGACAGAGACCTAAAACAGCAAGATATCGGCGACGAAACACAAGTAATCATAAAAAAATTATTAAATTAAAAAAATAGAGACTAAAAGTTAATAAAATCTGTCTGCCAACGCTAATAAAACATGATAAAATTTTATCCCAGAAAAGTGCTCACCGCCGCGCAACTTGCATTGCTTTTCGTGCGTCCCCTGTCATTGCAGCAATTTTCCGGGCACAAAGTTCAACGGCATTTGAGTCCTTATCAATTCTCTGAATTTTTTGCCAACTTCATAATCATAAGAAAGGCTTTAAATAACAAACTATTTCTTCCGGCCACTGGAACAAACAATCCATCGTTCATGTTCCGATGCATAGCATGACTAGAAAAAATAATGGGAAGCGCATACAGTAGCGAAGTGGGAGCAAACTTGGTAGAAATCATCGTTGTATAATGCTAACCAATTTCTTTGATAATATAAGTTGCAACTGAGCTTCAGTGTATGGAGCAAAAACAATCAATTCCGGCGCACACTTCAATTTATGCGTCGGCAGCGCTATCACATCTAACGTATTAGCAATACCTAAACTGAGTGCCGCTTTAGTTCATAATAAATTTGATTAAAAGTGGTAGCTATTTGGTTGATGTTGAGAGGTATCCTTACGATAACTGGAACAAACAAAAATAACAGCTACTGAAATGAACTTGCCCGAAAGGCAAAAATGTTCCGGATTAAGGGGAAGATAAAATGCAAGAATCAGTGTTTTTTAAAATAAACAATTCTGAATATATATTTATGTGAGGAGTTCTTCAAACATCCAATAGTTTATAGGCGATGAAACCATTGCTACTTACCAATAAGTGAAACATTTTTATAAACAACAGGCCACTGAAACATCGAACAAACAAAATCGAGATCCTTCGGTTTTACGTAATCTATTTCATCCAGAATGACAATGCTGAAGTTAATCAAATCAATAAATGTCAACGTCTATCACAACAATGTATTGAGAGAAAGCGGCTTTGCCACTAAAGCTCCACCAACGTACTATTTTTTTTTTCATTTTGAAAAACCATAAGTAAACTTGATCATAAAAGATTTGGCAGAATTATAAAACTAACATATGCTTTTTCATTTCCGCAAGCTCTTTCTGAAGTTCCACACGCATTTTTTTCCGAAAATGCTTTTTGTTAGATTGACTACAGTCGTTTAACACTGCGATTAGTATATCGCGTTCAGTGTTTTCCGAAGCACAATTAATATATGTAGAGTGAACACTGGAACAGAAGTTTACCGGTAACTAAAGCTAGGGTTCAGTAGGAGATTCAGTGCTTTAAAATGCACAGTTCTAGATCATATGAAAGACACTTGCTTTCAGAACAGAAAAACTAGTTGCTCAAAAAGTCCTTAAATAGGAAATGAAATACCTATTGTAATTGCACATGAAATAGAACTATACCTAAAACTAATGTACTGCTTTGAACACAAGCCAGTATTACTGGTGACGAAAGTATTTAAAGAGATACGTCGCATCTGACGAGAAAAAAAAAACAGCAGGGAGGAATGAGACAACAGCAGGATAACTCACTTATGTTGTAATAACATATTGTTCAAAACTGTTTTGACGGCCAAAGTTTTACCAGTGCCTGGTGGTCCAGATATGAAAATAGAGACTGGACATTGACTGATTATGCCTTTAAGAAGAAAGTTTTCCAGCAAGGTTACCTCCTTTTCTCGGCCGTATAGAGTCTCTAAACAATTCCAAGATACAAATCAAGCGGTGGTTAAACACAACAAACATTAGTCGGCTTCTGAAAAACATCGCTGTGTATGCTCACTACTTTCAGGAATTGAGTTCTCGACATCCTCATGGAGCTTTGACCCACTGCTTATCCGTCTGCTCTTGCTCGCGAACTGCTCAAGCGGTCCTCCGCTTCTCTTTCTCCTTTCCATCACCTGCAAGCAGTTTATTAAGCCAAAAGAAGTGCTTAAATGGGCAATGAAGAGGATGAATCCGCTCCGCACTCACTTCACGCCATATTCCTGCACAACGCGACATGGGCTAGCAGTTCCATCAAAGTAATGCTCACCACAAACTGCGCTAAGGGCACGCGACGTGCACTGGGCAGGACTATGACGTGAACGCGAAGTAATCACAGCATCAGACAGCGTCATGTCCACCCGACGAGAAGCGTGCCCAGAGTGAGCTCTTCAAGAAGCTCTTGAAGCGGTTAAGGATAAAGACTGTGATCCGTCCATCATCACCTGATCTATCGATTGATTGACGGAGGGGTATGTTTGAGTGGTATAGCACGGCAAAGCGCGGCATCGATTAAACCGCCGATCGATCGCAGACAGGCAACTACTCGTGAGTCGCAGTGCAGCACTAGCAGCGGCGCAGGAGCAAGAGCAGCAGGCAGTCGGCTGCCAGCTGTAAGGCTGGTGCCGTGCTTGCAGGTTGCAGCGATGTTTGGAGCTGCGGGTGCGGCAGGTGTCGTCGGCTGTCGGCTGCTCGTCGCGGTGATGTCGCGTGCTGCTGATCTCGATCTTGATCCCGATCAACTAATTGCCTGTGTCATTTCAGATAGCTAACATAGGAGCTTTGCTGAATTCGAAGGAAGGACGGAAGAGGAGAGGTTCCTCCTCGGAGGGACTCCCTCGCGACAACCGACTGCAGCAGCAGCAGCAGCAGCGGCAAGAAGAAACACCGATCATCTGCGGCGCTCTCGAAACCGACACATTTCGGCATGCTTATCCGGTTATTGATGCCGACTCGTAAGTTCACCACTTTCTCTTTCTGGATATTAGCACTACTTCAACCTGAATTAATTAATTCTGCTCTTCCTCGTAACAGGCAATTAGTACTGCCAGCATAAAAAAATAGTTGTGGTCTAATTTGAAATGAATTTTAGAGACTTTCAGTTTAAACAAAATACCAACGCTAAAATTCCTCATGTAATATAAGCTGCCCTCTTTCCAAGTCAGTTAATCCCTCTCCATTTCCGCTTCATAATTCCCCACTCTCTTCAATAAATTATATCTATTTTTAATGCGGCCCTTCCACTTCTGGCTGTAGACATTCCGATTTTCTTCTGATGTGGAAAAATTAATCAAAAAAAAAAAAAGGAAATGAGTCAACTTAAAGGTCATTTCACAAAAAACTTTATGGATAAGGTCCTATTTCCCAGGATTTTGAGACGACAATCTAGTCAGAATACAATTCTATCTTTTTTTTTTTTTTACCTTTCAATACTAAACAATTTATTATAGAATATTTTTGTTACGCCACCTGCCACCGCTTAGTGACGAAATGCGTTATCGGTGTCCAGCGCTGCCACTCCGCACGCGTTCAACGCCAGAATTCTCGTTGGTTCTTGATTTGGTCTGTCTTTTTTTGTAAACTTTATAACAATCCCTTCCGTAACACGCGACGATGCATATTTTTAGAGTGCCAAGATGTATTCTAATAATGTAGGTTTTCTTAATCTCTACATTATATACCAATAGATTATAAATTGATTCATATTACCACACGGCCATACACTTAGAAAACACTTATCTCATTGTTTCAATGTGCACAGGATGAAACACTGGTACACTGCAGTTTAACCGAATTACCCGACGCCTCTTTAACATTCCCGGTGCATTTCCAGGAAAACACCTATCAAGTAAGTGGAAATATCTCTCTAGTACTATTCACTAAATCATCACTCATACAAATCCAAACATCTAAAGTTAAATCACCCCTGCGCTGCTTCAATCTGATTTTTCATCTCGCAAACAAATATTAAATAAGTGTCACATTAAAATATAATTCTTAATTAAAAAAAATCATTTTTTTACTCGTCCTGAAAAGGAGGGAAATGTATAAAGCATTTAGGATTTTTGAAATAAGGAGAAGCTTCTCCTTCATCTTTAGAACAGGAAAATATTTAGAAAATTAAGGATGTTACAGTAGATGACAATATGGCAACTATTAGATGAGAAATATACTATCAAGTCTTGCTTGTAACAAATATTGTAATTGTTGGACGTTAAATGAGCTAAAATTATTAAATGAATATTATCAATGCAATGTTGCTTAAAGTAGGGATCGTTGCTAAGCAAATGTAAGAACCCAGAATCCTGTTATGTTATTTTGTGACATGGAACAAAGGAAGTAACTCTGGAAATACCTTACATAACAAAGTTTAGTGTATACCAAAATGTTGCATCCTTTCGTTGGTATTTTGAAGGTTTATGTCCGTGTGCGCCCTCATTTGCAAGAATTTTTGGAACGATTGTCGCGTTCATTTGAAATCATCTTATTTACGGCGAGCAAACGTGTGTATGCTGATAAACTTCTGGTCATTTTTATGTTCGGAAATCTCCATTTGAAGTTTTAACTTTTCTCTCTGGGTTTAGAGCAGTTATAAGCAGTAAACGACTAGGTTATTCATATCACAATTTCATCTTCAAAATACAAAACACTCAGGGACTGGACTTGATTTTCCGATTAGCAGGTCGTAGCGATGGAGAGGAAAGTTCAAATATTGTTAGGAATGACACTGTATCGACTTTATATATGTGATAAACATATTTGAAGACTAACTGAATGTGGAAAATTCTAACAAATGGAATGAATTGAGGATTAACACAACAGAACGAATCGCACGAATGTTCAGGTGTGAATCATTTCAGACTGATTGTATTCAGACTTATCCACATAATGTTTCAGAATCTACTTGACCCAGGGAAGCGCTTAATACGTCATCGGCTCTTCCGAGAGCATTGCGTATTCGTATATGGAAATTATATCAAAGATCTGACCATTTTGGGTAGAGATCTCTCAAAAACAATAATTATCGACAACTCGTTGCAGTCATTTGCATATCAAATCGATAACGGCATACCGATCGAAAGTTGGTTTTTCCAACAGGATGATCAGGAGTTGCTAAAACTAATACCGTTTCTTGAACAAATCACTAATCAGGTAAGAAACTTAGACATATGTCAATAAACTGCAAATTATTGGTACACTACACATTTCGCCAAAAAATAGTATGCCTATGTGACATCTTACATGCAAAATATGGACAGCGAGTGGAAAGCTAAAGAATGTCAGTTTCCCTCCAAAATTAAATTCTTTCAGAAAAACGATGTTCGTCATATACTACGAGCAAGGTATCGAATACGTGACCTATTGCCTCCCCTCCCTTATTGTGATATAGCGTGATAAATATGGTAGGATAAAATTGTATATAATCATGTATGTGAAACCTCCTCTGGATAGATTTCTTGTAGAATTTCGTAAAAATTCCCTCAAAAACTTTAATTTTTATAAAAATTTTGTGACCCATCTCCTGAAATAAACTAACAACCGTTTATCCAAAGGATTTCCGTCACGACCAGATGCTGCTAATATATACATTACTGATTCGACAGGAAGTAAAACTAAAAACATCCGACGTTCCGAAGTTGTTTCATTAAGAGATTTTGTTTAAAAGGCACTAATGGACAAGTTAAATTAACAGTTTAGACTAAAAGCGATAAACACAGAGAACATCAGCGTCTCCACACAGCTCATTCATTAATTCCTTTCAAGCCATTTACGGACCAAATCAAACGCGGTCCTGTGGAATAGACGGTTAGCATTATGCCTGAGACTGGATCAATCGTTTCTGTGACATCGCCAATCTTGAAGCGAAAAAGTCGTCTATTCTGTGCTAATGGACGGTTCTCGTGGTGTTTACTTTAGTTCGACTGTGACAGAGCTAAAGATCGTTTCTTCTCCTACATCTTAACCACTAAAATTCGCTCTAGTTTCACAATATTCTTACCAACTTGAATATGTGCTGTACATGCAATAAACGTAAAACTGCTTGCAACGTTAACAAACAGTAGCGTTGTTACCTTACAGGTGAGACTTCTTTACTCACAACTTTGTTGTGTTTACTTTTCACAGGGTAAAGTATGAATAAATGGAAGCGGTGCAGATAGGTGTCTTTCTTACCTAGCCTTTCTTGTGTTAATTTCATTTTCATTGGCAAGGGATCAGCACCTGGCTTATTCACTGATCCGCAAGAAAGGGAAACTTTAGCTTCAGATAAGAAACGACTTCAAAGGCATTGTAGAGGATGACAGGACGAGAGTCGAATGATAACCGGACTGACTAATTGGTAGACAGTGTTAAAGGCTTGAATAGTATTATAGAGTGTTAACTCTTGGTTCCGATATTTCTAGAATTGTGATAACATGGAACATAGTACTCGTGATGCAGCCCGTGATTAATTTGCGTAAATATATGATGTGATCTCTCGTAATGCATTTTCACCTTTTCTGTACCTCTTTCATATCAAAATAGTAGACAGTGAAGCATGAAGCAGGAAAATAGGCTGAACATTTTAGCAAATCTTCGCTGTGGTAATGAAATTGCCGAAGTGTATCATCACAGAGATTCATGATGAGTGATGATCGATGTCCTACTGATCATCGCATTCCATTCAGTAGTGGCAACAGTGCGAAAAAAAATTATTGAAAATGATCTTTTACTTCAGCAAAATTGTTTTCCTTCTGGAAAATCAAATTTTCAGGACTGATGGAGTATGGTCGTCCGCCACTGGAGAAAATCAGCTCTTATTGCAGTAACTGTCTTCTTTTCATTCCTTTTTTCACTCTACTATTTACCAACCAGTGATGAAAGCTTCTTCAGGTCATTAATATGTTTCTTCATTTTCCGCGTAAGCAAGCTCGTTTAGTATTATGATTGGTAGGCCAAACATACCAAATGAGAATGGCCTAAGTCTTCTTACACAAAGTCGGACATATTAGGGATAAGAAACTTCATGTAGATGGAGTGAAGCTTCATCCAAAAGTAAATTAGAGAAGAGATATTAAAAGAATAAAGGATTATTATAAGAATTTCAGTCTTCCAAAGGAATAATTTTGCTTAACTTAGTATTATTCTCATTCCTGGAAGAAATTCCAAAGTCTTTGTTTTTAAGAAACATGTAAGTAATTCAGTTTTTTTTTTTTTTTCAGATCTAGACGATTATTTAGAAGTGACAGGAAGCGCTTTTTGGATCAAATGCGGCTGCATGGATTTGGACTGGAAAAAGCTAGATTAGGAGTGGAAAAAGTGCAGTTTTCTCAAGGCGAATCTGATCTGCTTTGCACTGAGCAACGTCAATTTATAATCAATGTACAAAATTTATTCATTGTAGGGTACTAAGACTAATAGTGTCAGGTAACAAGAAATATTTAATTATGTATATTTTTGTCTCTCAAAAACTGAAGCAACCTGGTACTGGTTGGGTTAGCCTATTATTGATCGCATGTTGAATTTAATGCCTGCAATTCTCCCACTTTAATTCTTGGTACGACTGTCATTGGTTTGAGCATGTACTTGAAAATGGTGAAGTTATGTCCCATATTTTTGCGAGTCTTCCAACAATTCGCATTTTTCATATTGCACTAGGATTTCGGTAATTTTTATAAAAGCCGTTTTTTGCTTTTTTTTTTTTTTAGTTAGAAGTTATACGCTTCGCTGAACGTGAGCGTTAATATCTCGTAAAAAAATTCTCAATCTAATTTGATGGCTTTGCAGAATTATTGTCATTTCTTTTTTTTCAATAATAGTGAAAAAGATACTTTTTAACAGAAAAATGTAGAATTTTTAATATTTTTTTGAGCATTTGAGAACTTCAAAACGAACTGAATTGATAACAAAGCTTTCTTCATTTATTTATATTTATTAGACTGAAAAGAAAGACATTTGTCATAAATTTTCGGAAATGGAAACTGGTTTGTTACACCCTCTAACTTTTGTGGACAGTCAACTCTCAGACAACTCACCTCTTCTATCTTAGTTCTATCTCGAAAAGTAAAATGTCTAAAAACTAGCATCTTTATAGTTTAACCATTGATTTATATAAGTTAATATGCAACAGATTTAAAAATTACTGTTTTACACGTGCTGTTGCAGATGACTAAATTTGCTTGGGAGAATTACCAGAAATATGCATGGGGTTTCAATGAATTAAAACCCTTGTCGCACTCTGGACATAGTGCATCCGTATTTGGCAGCGGAAAACTGGGTGCGACTATTGTGGACGCGCTTGATACTTTATATATTATGGGGTTGAAAGAGGAGTACAAAGAAGCCCGAAATTGGGTTGAAAAGTTCTTTGACCTGAGAAAGTCTGTAAGTTCTTTAATTAAATTCTATGATATAAGTGAGATGTAGTGTGCATAGCAATTTTAGCAGTTAAAGTGTTGATTTACAGAAAGGGCGGAAATTGGAATTTTATCATATACAGACAACTTGCAAACTGTATTTTACTTATTTGAACGAAGTGTTGTGTTCCTGAAGGGTGTAATGATTTTGAGGTTGGATTCCCGCTCCTGTTCGTTGTTTGCGTAGAACTTCATTCCTTTAACATAAAGTGAAGCATGAAAGGGGAGATAAGTAAGCTAGAAGTAAGCTGTTTCTGCAAAGTGATGCTAACTAGAAAGAAAACTAAACATGTGTCAGATTTTGCTGATGTAACACAGTGAGATTTTTCTTTCTTTAAAGTTTGTCGCTTATTTTGTTTACTATAAAGACAAGTTGTACTGAGTTACTAGATTTTTTATTTATTGTACCATCTGTATATTATTAATGCCGTTTATACGTTTAAGAACAACCGGCTAATCAGAGGAAAAGAATTGGTGCGCACACAAAGCAGTATATTGTTGTCTCTTTTTATGTCAGTATGAGTAAAAATGAGAATATTTTGTCTGTATATTTATTCATTTTAATTCCCTGAACTTTTCAGGCTGCTGACGTATCTGTTTTTGAGACAAATATCCGTTTTGTCGGTGGTTTGTTAAGCGCTTATGCATTAACTGGAGATGAGGTAATTGCGTCATTTTACCTGATTTAATATTTCTGATCTTCCTTGATTATTGGAAAGATCAGCAATAAATGGGAAAGCTTTGGAATATTTATATATCTGTATATATTTCAAAGCACGAGAAATTGATTTTCTCTGTATCCAAACCAGTCGGTAGGATATTCAGCAGTAGGACTGCTTTACAACTCTAGGTAGTGAAGATTTAAAAAGAGGTGGTGGAGATTTAAAAAATTGTCTTTTCTACAGATGTACATAAAAAAGGCGAGTGATGTTGCTGACATATTGTTACCAGCTTTTGAAACACCGACCGGTATACCTCATGCTCTAATTAATCCTGTTTCGGGTCAGTCACATAATTGGGGTTGGGCTAATGGCGGTTTTTCGATACTGTCTGAATTTGGTTCGTTACAACTGGAATTTGATTATTTGTCTGAGCTCACTCAAAATTTCATTTACTCCAACAAGGTTTGTCTTCGGATCATCATCGTTCTTTTAATTTGTTGAGGTAGTTCATTGAATTTTTTTGTCTTTTTTGAATGGGAGATTTCAAATTAGAATTTCAAATGAAAATTTTGTTAGGATCTAAGGTTAATAAAATTTGATGTACTAAATCTTCATCCAGTTTATTATTTTTCTTTAATACATATTGCTTTTTTTTTGGCTGTAGGTTGCGCGCATACGGGAAATGGTGCTTTCTGTAAAGACTGAAGATGATCTTTATCCGAATTACTTGCATCCAAGATCTGGAAAATGGGGTCCTCGTAAGTTTTTTTCTTTCCGTTTTGTTAAGTCTACTTGTTTCGAAATTTCTGTTTGTCCAGGACCCTTATTTATCTCATCATTTGATGTTGACACGATTACATAGAACACATCCGTATATGACTTTATTAAAGAGCAGGTGATTCAATATTATTTTTTCCCCTTTAATCCAGTCCATTAATATTAATAAGTGTTTCCATAATTAAAAGAAAAAAGATTCCTCTTATATTTATATTTGCCTTTTTCGTAGAAGTGTTTACATATATCTTTTTATGGAAGAATTTCAATTCGTGTTTTCGTTTAGGTCATATCTCGGTTGGCGCATTAGGCGACAGTTTTTATGAATATCTTCTAAAATCATGGCTTCGATCCGGTAAAAATGATACAATTTATAAAGAAATGTATGATGCAGCACTGGCAGCAATTAAGAAACATTTGTTACGCTATTCCAGGCAAAATCATCTGGCGTATTTTATTGGTTAGTGTGTTTCCGATTCTTTTTTCAATTTTCTTTTAGAAAGAAATCAGTTTCTTGTAATAATTAGTGGTAGCATATTTCAACTAGTATATGGTGCCCAGTCATTTGTTTTATTTTCTACTGTTTTTTTTTTAATATAATATTATACATTATTATCTCATTCTGTGCGTTGGAAATTTGGAGAATAAGCGTCTTTAGAGTTGAAAGGGAAACGTGAAGTACACAAAATGGATCACTTGGCATGCTTCATTGTTGGTCTACTTGCTTTGGAGGCTTTAAATGAAAAGGATGTCAACCGTCGCAGTGATACATTAAAGCTTGCGGAGGAAATTGGCAATACGTGTCACGAGTCATACATTAGGACTGGTGATTTTTTTTTTCTGTACCTGCTTGAGACAGTCTACTACTTTTTTTTTTTGTACCTTTTGGTTTTTCTATACCTTAATACTCTGCTTGAAACAGTCTACTATCTCTTGAAGTAAAATTGAAATATAGTAGGAAGCAACATAATTACATCTGATAGGTATGATTAATTTGCAGCCACGGGTATTGGACCGGAATCGTTTAGATTCACAAATGAGGTGGAGGCGATGGCAATAAGCGACAGGGAGAAATACTATATTCTTCGACCTGAAGTTAGAATGATTTTTTTTTTTTGATCTGATCTGAATAGATATTCAGAAAAACTTGTTAGTAAATATTTTCGAAATGTGGTGTTAAAACGATTCGATTTTAGGTAGTTGAGGGTTGGTTTTATCTGTGGCGCGCAACACGGAAGAACAAATACAGAGAGTGGTGCTGGATGGCTGCCAAAAATATCGAAAAATATTGCCGGACAACTGGAGGGTAAGTTTTGATTACCACCATCGCCAGTGTACTGCAAGGTAGTTAACCATGGTGTAGGTATGAATGAATTGTAGGTTAAAAAAAAAGTTTTTATCAGATTATTTCTCTTTCAGTTTTATATTCAGAAATACTTTTGACTAATTCTAGCTGTTCTGTCTTCTTGAAAAATGAAAGCCAATAGGTTTTTGATTTACATATGTTGCTTAAGAAAAAGGATGAAACTGTATTTTTTCCTGAAGAATTCACAAATTTTGATAATCGACATTACCGAAATGCATTGTCTCGGTTTTTTTTTTTTTTTTTTAGATATTCTGGCATAAGAGATGTTTACAGTGCAGAAGTAATGCACGATGATGTACAGCAGAGCTTTATATTTGCGGAGACATTCAAATATTTATACCTCACTTTTTCGGACGACAGTATTATGCCATTGAACAAATGGGTATTTAACACTGAAGCCCATGCTTTTCCTATAGTCACACAAACCGAGCCCTAATGTTTCTGAATTGCAAATGCAAATGACGAAATCCTAAATTTGTTAAAAAATATATTTCAATATCGGTAAGAACACTGCTTCCTAACCTTAAATTCCAGTGATCATAGTCATGAGTTTCTAGGAAAACCTTGGCCTTACATTGCTTTTTTTTTCGTATTTCTTGGTTAATACATTGAAGTTTCGAGATTTATTTGAGTTTAAAGAAATTTTTGCTCAACCACAACGCCTTACTCAATAAATTTTGATTAAGTATTAGTACCTGGTTATTCAATAAAAACTGATAAATCCTGACCGGAGCGTACACGAACGAAAGGAACTTAGGATTATAGTATACTTCGACAGGAATTTGTTACAGAGCTCACAATTTTTCCGCTAAATGTTCTTATAACCTCACCACAAATAACAAGTGGCATATGTAACTTCTCGCTAATATTTAATTTACATTTATTCAGATGATTTAATTTTCTTCCTTAGCGATTAATTGCTTAGAGAATGGACTTGCAGATTATAAATAATAAAAACCAGAGTCCTTAAATTATAATCTTTTTTCATTCCATTATAAATTACTTCATGATTGAAACTCTGCTTGTTAGTACTTACTGGTCCTTGTTTTGGAATCTTCTCTCTCCAAGCAATACTGTATATCCAAAAATATTTCTGGAAGATGATTTCACCGTATTTTAAAATTCATGCTTTATTTCCATTACGGATATACTAGTAGTTCGACATTCAAGTATGAAGATATCACATTTTAGAAAGGGGCCATAGTTTTCAGAGAGATTAGGACATTTCAATAGATTGTGTTTCTGGTGCAAATGTTTCCCAGCATCTGAGAAGTTGTTTCTCTGTTTCGAGAAGTTCTTGAAGGTACTGTTTAAACATATTGTTGATGTCATTTTTACGCTCCACCAAAAACATTTCATATTCTCCGCGGATAACTTTGCTTACTTCAGAAAATTCCTTCTCCACTTCATCTACTGCTTTCTCTGCCTGAACTTGGTAATGAAGCTATATACAGTACTAAAGTACAGAACTAATTTAGGTAGACCCGTCTCAACATATCTTGACAGCATATGGCATACTCACCTGACTTCGAGTACAACTTGCCTCTTTCTAAAAAGTTCTCAGAATACCAACCATAAAACTGCTCCTAAATTTTCCAATTATATGACCGTCCAAGATTATAAGAAACAATGCAAATAACTAATGGAATCAGAAGACTCACAGCCGAAAAAGCAGAGATGGTTTCTGTCGGATTGAAATTTCGTCTTTATCTCTAATTCAATCACGGAAGAAGAAACATACACTGTTTAGTTCCTCTATAGTTTGATTAGCCTTATCGATTCGACCAGAAAGTTCATAACGGGCTTTCATTTCGCGTTTTCTGGTAAGATTTTGTTGCGCTGTTTGCCAGTTTTGCCAAATTTTAACACGCTCGAAAAACAGTTCCTGAAAATCTTTTGCAACATATACATCAGACAGACATCACCACAATACAAATTTCATACTGGAACTGTAATTTAGAGAAATAAGTTTTATAGAAGCTGACTAATCAACTTCTACTATATTTCAAAATAAACGAAATCAGGGGGCGTGATCGGAAGGTGATCCAAATGCAGCGCAACAAAACAGATTAGCCCTAAATGCTCTCTGACGAACGTACTTTTAGTGTATAGATGGCTTGTAGCTGTTCACTAACTCCTTCAGCGAGTAGTGAACAATCTTTATCGGATTGCATACCATGCAACTGGTCAATATTCTCGTAAGTTTCGGTTAAATGAGACAAGCATCGCGCAAGACTTGTATTTTCTTCACATGAAGCGAGCATTGAAAGCGCTTTTGAAAACGAATCTGTGCCGGAAATCAATTCAAGACGATATGAACTTAACGATTCAACTGCTCGAAGCAGTTTACTTAGGTTCTGCTCTATATCTTCCATCTAAAATTGGTTAAACGACCGTGGTAAAGAGAAATAAAGAGAAATAAGTTGGAGAAAAAAAAAACAGAAAAGGAAAGAAATAAAAGTGTTTGAACGTTACCAAATATCATCACTTACCTGCTGCTGTGCAGCCTCAAACCAGCGATCATTTTCATCCATATGGAAAGCCATTCTCGAAAAGACATCGCCAACACTTTTGAATATGCGTTTAACACCAGCACTACTTAAAGCCACTGTTGAATTAGCCTTAGGTAAAGAAGTTGTCATTGTTAAAAAATCGCGGAAGTCACAATCAAATACCAGTTTTGGATGGCGTGCTATGCGCCTGCAGAATCTTTGAAGACCTCTAGCACGACGTTCAGCAAATTCACTGGAAAAAAAAAAGATTTCTGAAAGCAATATTTGAATTCTTAATCAACAGTTTTATGCATTTACTCTAAAATTAACCAACTTGTTGGTGTTGTCGTCCGCAGATGAATTCATTTTTGTTTTTGTAAGAGCAGCGATACTTTTTTCAGGCGCTGCTGGCACTAAATAACCTTTATAGAAGTATTTGTCCATTAGTTTCTCGTGGAGGCCGAGGAAATCACTAAATCGCCGCCAAACAACATATTCTCGATCTAAGTAACCTTGCATATTCTGCGTCTGCAAGCGATGGCTAACTTAAATTAATTTGCTAAGATAAGTGGGAAGCCTATTCTAAATCATCTAAATTTCAGCCTTGAACAACAAAGAAACGTACTTACTATTGTCACAACTTTATAGACAATGTAGGCGCCCATTCCTTCTCCTTTTTTCTCAAACTGTTTGATGACAATTTCAATCTTCTGGAGTTTCGAATAATAAGATGAGGGGGTAGATAGAATATTTAGATCTGGATTATTCGCAAAAGAAAGTTTAGCAGGCACACTGGGCTCTGGCAGATCGTCATCCAGGTGCAGATCGACTGCTGTCATGCCATCCGTATCCTAAATAATTGGAAAGACATCAGATGACTGATGTAGGAATCACACATTAAGCTCTTTATTAGTACTGTTTCAAAGGACGGAAATATGAACCTAAGTCACTAGTTCTATCCAATGCGAACTCCTGCAAAGTTTTGACATGTTTTCAAGTGAAAGTAAATGTGAAATTCAGTTTGTAATAAACTTGAAGCTCAAGATTTTAGGCTAATCTCTGTGAACATAGAAGGACTAGGACTAGCATAAGATAAAGAGCAGCCTGATCTGCCAACAGAGTGAAGATGTCCCTATTTGGCTTATGGTTCAGTGAGAGTTGAAAAGTCTCCAAGCTGTTAAGTTACCTTCAAGGAGGTCATGTATTCGGAATCATTGAGAGTGTCGTCTCCAGCGATCATGCTATTCACCTGGAAAAGTCCGTACTAGCATACCAAGAACAACTGTTAGCCCTCTCACCCTCACATAATGCCGCCTCCTTCCCATGCGTACATACAATTATTCAAGTCAACATCAATGCAAACGCAATGATCTCACGCTTCCGATCGTTAAATCTCAGCTTGCATCCCTTGCTGATCAAGTTTTTTCTCTCTTCGAATTCTTGGTACGAACCGAGTTGCACTTGTTTCACGTCTAGTCCATGTACATTCACGACACATGTGACACACATACACGTACGTGAGTGTAATGTTCGGCTCATGGTCCCTACCATCCCAGTAATCTTTTTGTAGCTTCATTTAACGGTCGTGCAAAGTAATCAATTTTCAGAATGTTGTCCCTGCTGTTGAAAACGGATCCGTCGTTGTATGAAGGCACATTTCCACCATTCGATAGGCCGTCTGTGGTTGGAGAGATGTGTGTTACCAAGCAGCGCGATATTCTGCCTGGTAGATGCCGGGCAAAGTATCTTTACGAGAGAGCTATCGGGCAGAAATGTAATTTGGATTTAAATAGTGGTTATCACCAGTTCGAGAGTAAAGACGTTATGAACAATGAGAAGCTTGACGTGCTGTTGAAATGGATACTTATACACAGTGAACCCGGCTCTTCTCTGAATAAGGTACCCTTCGTTATCACTTGTAGAAAAATGAAAGGCGCCTTCTGGCTGTAAAACTATTACTGTATAAGTTTCAATCAAGTTCATTTAATTAACTAATCTGGCTTTTCTTTGCTGTGACATTGCTTGAAATCTAAAAATTACTGCAAACATTCAACCGAGATACCACAATCATAATTTGACTATTTAGCTACTGTTCAGAATAATCTATGGTCTTTTCAAAAACCAAAAGATGTAAAAAAGAACCGAATGGAAAAATTAGATGTGTAAATTCATTACCTGGCCATAACTTATATCTATTCAACAGTATTCTAAAGTCATCTGTACATCATTTTAAGGTTTGCCACAAGGCTGACTTTATCTGCTGGCGTGGTACCCTGTCGCGGATAGCATGCTCACCCTACGAATATCGAGATGGTTGGAGGTTAGCTGCTGTTCGCTATAAATCTGTAATTTTCATATGTGAATTTCCCACCGATGAAAAGATCCAACATTTAAATTCAATGTCTGATCGCGACAAACTTATGGCCTATTGGGGCTTTAAATTTGAGCAATACGTTACAAGTGATTCTTCCTCGGTATACTTTCATATTGTATTCATTGCTTTTGGTTTAAATTCATTTGAATATCTCAAAATTAAGTCGAATCTGTAGATATTACACTTCAGAATTTTCTAGGACGAACCAAACACAAATGAACCAGTGACTACATTAGAGGAATTTGATGTTGTTGTTAAAGCACGTTTAGGTGGACGAAAAGAAGGACTCCGTTTACTATATTCCGGTGAGACCGACTGCATCGATGCTGGTAGTCCTTCGAAGTTCTAAGAATATGTAGGAAAAAGACAACTACTGCAATTTTTTCCTTCCTTCTGGAAAGTGCTGTATTGCACGATACTGCATTGCGATTGATAATTCACAGTTTGCAAATTAGAGCCTTGTAAAACATAGCAGTTGCACTGCTTCAGCTGTCAGGTCACAAGGATCTCTCTGTGATTTTGCCTAGGTCTAGAATGACTTCAGTGATGCTATGTCGATTTTATTAACAGAAGATGAATACGTGGAATTGAAAACGCAGCATAAGGAGCTAACAAATGGGTTCTGGAGACAGAAAGCGATGAAGTGGTGGGTACAGTCTTTTTTGATCGGCATACAAAATATGGTTGTCGGCTTTAGGGATAATAATGGTATGTTACCCCTCACAGTTTTACCTTTCTCACTTATTTCAACGCTGTTACAGCTGAGCGTCCCCTATGTATTCTGTCCAGTTGTAATTTCAATTGAAATTTACTACTGCCAAGTTCGTTTCAGGTATCGTAACCCGCGTCGAACGGCTCAAAGTGCAACAACTTCCAAGAAAAGCTCAGCAGTGGTCTGCAAATGTTACTTTCAACTTTCTTCTTACAGTGCTAAGTCGTTTAAAAGAATTGCTGGAAGCTTCTCCAGACCTCATTTATCATGTTTTAGAATTCGACCCTTCAAAACGACGCGTAACATTCCAAGTTTCTCCACCCGGCCCTGAATTCAGTTTTCTTCCCAAATGGTTTTTGATACATTTTGACAAATCCTGATCCCAATGAATATTTTTACACAAAAGAGACTGGTTCAACAACTTCGGGCAAAAACAAGATTTTCTGTGGTTATTAATCAATTATATATTAAAAGGACAAAAAAAAAATTGCATTATAAACTAGCGAATAAAAATCAGCCTTGGAGACATATAACTCTTAATGGAATGTTTCGGAATTTAGAAATTAGTTTAGAAATTAAAGAGTTTTTATTTGATGTCCCATACAAATCACTATTCTCCATGATAACTTGCCTGTTGTATATGACAGTTTTAAATTAAATTTCAAATCTACCAGTGACACTCTATGTGGATACCTGTCCCATTAATCGGTAAAAAGACGTAGAAAAACAGAGTTATGCAAGGAGGGAGAAGGGGGATAGGTTTTATAGATATTTGTTGCAAGCGATCACTTGATAATTGTAGTAAATTCCTGAAGTTTAAGTATTCTGGACTGGAAAAGACACTACTGAGACTAAAAATATGACTGCTAGTATAGAGAACTTCACAATCGTGGGAAAAGTGTTGCAATAATCAACTTTTTTTGAGACGATGTACCACTGAATCAGTGAAGATGGGGTAGAATAATGATAATGCAAGCTAAGCGATGACGTTAAGTAGAGTGAAACATATTATTCCAAATGATGAAACATGACAACAACAACAAAAATATTTTAGTTACATAATTCACGTAGTAGCTTTCGCTAAGGATGGGAAGTCATCTGGATTGCTCCACAACCGACGACAGTGAGGACAGGTGCTGTTTTGCTTGAGCCACTTGATTCCACACTGCAAGAAATTCAAGAGTGGTTCTTGTTAGAAAAACAACAGATGAAGATCGTTAAGATTGCCTTCTCAACATGCGATGGGAGAATCATGAATAACGACTCAACCGCTGACGTTGTCTGGAGTAATCCGTGCCAAATATATCCAATTACTAGTAAAAATGAAGATGGCTAAGGCATCCAAGCAACTTGTCTAATAGACACTACGTTGAAATATCTACATATTGGCCGAAAGACTCTAGTATTGAGAACATAAGCGCTGAAATATACAAGCGTTTCTGAAATGGAACAGATAACCATCGATTCCCTTCATGTCTATTGAGGAAACATGCTCACTTTGACAATTTCGAATCATTTAGATTTAGATGCTAAACATCTGTTACGGTTTAATGCTTTAGTACTTCTACCTCATAATGATAGGAATCGACACAAGAAGGGCACTGTAACAATTTTTCTCCATGTGCCATTGGCTGCAGGCAAATTTTACAGTCCTGACTTTCCAAATCGATGAAACGGCGCATGGTCTGAAAGACAAGTTTCATATTGCAACAACTTGAAATGGATTAAGGCATGAAAGACAACCACATGGAATATACATTAACCAATCAAAAATCAATTTAAAACATAAAATTTTTATGGCTTTCAAATAAAAATAAAAACAGTGCAACGGGACAATGTGCAAGTAAATTTCCATCGGAAAAAAGAAATAACTATTTCTTCATCCGTCAGAAGATGTACTTGGAAAGTTAAAAGTTAACCCTTCGTTTTTCTTAATCATAACTGCATGCCTATACTTTAAAAATGACGAACCAATATGGGCGATCTAATCAGATCCTATTCTAGGTAAACTGTTCAAATTTCCTCCTCATCAACCAAAAGAGACAAACAAATTTCTGCAGTTTATAGTAAAAAAGTGCTTTAGAAATCACATTGATAGTACAGTTTTGATTACGATGACAATGAAGAAATGCTATCTTCCACATGCTCTCTCAAATTAGATCTAAAAAAAGAAAAAAACGCATATGACGTCAAGTTTCCCAATCGCAGCAGTTATAACACGAAACACACATTACATAGTGGCAACATGCATAAAGCTCTGAGATGATACAACATATTCCCTCCCCCTAATTAACTCTTTTCAAAATACAGCTAATGAAATGATGATAAAAAACCAAGAAGGATGACAATGAATGATATCGTCAGTGTTTATGAATAAAACTTTATATGTGAGTATGAAAAGAAAAGAAGTGGTAGCATCCATTAAAACCTAAATATGCTCATTAAGTCAGCGCCTTAGTTTATGAAAAAGAGCTCTGAAGAGTGTAGATGTATCTGATGAGAAGTATCATCCCATACATACTAGAAATTACCTCAAAGTATGAATGATACGATAAAGTGTTGAACAGTGTCTAAAAGTAATTGTTATCGGCTTCACAAATCTGCAGTTTAAAAAGAAAATCTATTTTTCGGAGGCTGAAGTAATCATATGTTTCTAGAAAAACCGTGAATAAAAGTAATAAGCTTAAATTAATATGATAAAAATTTTATGATCCTCTCACTAAAGCGATGTAAAAATATTACAGGTTGCTCGGATGATAATGACGCCCAGTATGATGGCAAGGCCGACTGACTATTACTTCCAGGATTAGCACCAGTAGCTTCCATAACTCGTCTTATAACCTAAAATTTTTCAGCAAAGCACGAATAATCAGAGCACAAAACAAAAACATTTCTGCTAGGATTTGCGATCACAAATAATGACTGGATCTGTGAATCATCTCACTGCACTACATATATGTATGCATACTCGATGATGGGATACACGTACAAAAATATACTGTGCATAAACGCTTGACATTTCTGAAACTTATCGATTCGCGCTCTGAGATCTTTTGCTGGATCAGTTTACTGTTTGGTCACAGATCTAGCTTCATTGAAAAATTTCACCCAAACGTGCAATATCTACTACCAAAAACAAAAACGAACTCAAACTGAAAGAAAGCATTAGGTACATGAACTTACATGGGAAAGAACAGAGGAAACGCTTACGTCGGATGAAAGCATCAAAGAACGCCGCTCGAGCTCGCTTACTACACTTCTGATTTGTTCCCTGAAGTTTGGATAAAAAAGATACAAGCCTAAAATGAGTTCTTACACTAATACTAGGTAATTCAAAGCATACGCGTTTAAATTTGAAGTATTTCCATAATTGTCCTGGAAATGCTCGAGCGTTTTTTCAACCTAGAAATGATCACAGGAAGTTACGAAATATATTGTAGGCTTCAATGAGGCAAGCAAGACCTTGACACTGGAAAGTCAAAAAAGAAAAACGTGGAAACCAATTTATTTATTTGTGTTTCTGAGAATATCTTTCTCTGCGGTGTAGGAGCGGGTTGTCCAATTGCACCAAATCGACTACCTGCTAAAGTTTCTTTCTCAAAACCAACTGGCGGACCAATCACTCGCTGAATAATTATTAATGATTTGAGATAATAATAAAAAGAAACATAAATCAAATTAATTCCCAAGTTAAAATGCAACATAAAAGCGTCTCCCACTGTTTGCGTGATGGTGTCTTTTTAACTTATTTTCGTGGTGTTTTTTTTAACTTATTCTAAGCTCCTGGAATTGTAGAAAGATAACATCAGGCATCTACTAGCAGTCAATACCGTAATAAAAATATCGAGAAAAATTTTGTAAGAAAACTTCTACCCACACTTTATACTGCATCGACTTATACCGAAATATTTCCTTTAAGCCTTTCTACTTTTACTTGATTTGTAAAACATACAAGAAGTTCCGTCGATGGATCACCCGAACTGCATTCAAATTCAAGTTGTTGGAAGTACTTCAACGCATTAGGAGGTAACTGTGGAGCACATGGAATATTATCCGGTGGCTGAAACATTTTTTAGCACTACGATGGAAAAGTGAAAATCCCTTCCAGTTTCAAAAATTTGTAATTTTATAAATCTGACGCAAAACTAAACTACGACTGCGAACAAAAATGATGCAACTAACCGAAAGAAGTGCTAACTCATCAAAACGATAATTCGAATCCACTTGAGCCTTTTGACCATCTACTATTCGCTATAAAATTGTATTGTTCTCACTTATAAATATAAAAATAACCGATCAACTTTTACTCTAAACTACTTCCACGTTCGATAAAAGAAAAATTTCTAATTTCTGCAAAAGATAGAAATTAAAATATGGAATAAACCAAGTTTTACTTTACGCTAAATAACCGTCCGCTGATTCATAATACAGAACTCTATTAAATACCACAGGTAGTAATAGATAAATTTAAAGAAACAAACATCTAAATTAGCATGCCAAGCTTTGTAATCCCTGAGTATTTGTTCCCATTGTCTTATCATTTGCTTTATATCTGATTTAACTGCTTCATCTTCAATTCTAAAAATGTAAATTAAAGATACAAAACACAGCAAGCAACACACGTTTCATGGTTCAAGTTTCTTCGAAGTCTTTGAACCTGAATTTGTTTCGTTAAAAATTATGGCAAATTAAGATGCTGGAAGGAAAATCATTGAGTCAAATACGATTGAGATTTGTAGAATATGCAGAATTAGTTCATACGAAATTTTGGAATTCTACAGGACATGTCAGATATCAATTCAGTAACAGGCACATTTTGTTTCCACAAATTCACTAACAAATAACACTTAACGACACACATATGAAAACAATATTAAAATGCAGGCATACAGATAAGCCAGTATATAACTAGTCCCTAAATCAAATCCGTCAATAATTCTCACGTTGAATTTCAGTCCTGACAGACTTTTTTTTTTTTAAGGAAAACTACTCTTCACTGTTCGTTTAAAAAAAAAAGTAGTACAACAGTGAAACAGTAACATTCTACAAAAATGCAAACAAAATAGCTGACCTATTATGTATTACATTAGCATGTTTCAAAGCAAGCTCAGCTTGTCCCATTCTTTTATTTGCTAATGCTTTCGCTTTCCCTAAGCGCAAATCTAATATTTCTTTCTGAAAAACAAATATAAACAATAAAACTCTTTCACACAATATCAGGCCCAAGAGAACACGAACTATAGATGCAAAATGCACCTACTGTTAAAAAAAGTAGTATCCTTAAGAAAATGAATCTGAAAGCGATGGATAACTTACATACGCTTTTTTCAACATTAAAGAGATAGAAGATAATCTCTCTTCGTACCTTTTTTCCACATCCTTCAACCTCTGTTCTATAAATCTCCTTCTGAAATTTCATTCATATGACAGATAGACATAAATCTCCTTTGTATGAGAGAATAGATTATCGAACTAAATGTTACGAAATGGAACAAGTTCTTTAATTTTTAGATCGTCAAATCCATAGTTAAGAATACATGAATAAAATATAAAATAATTGGGAAAAAGCTTTGAAAACACCTCGCAGAGAAATAATTATGTGCAAAGAGCCTTACTCTAAATGAAGCCTTGCATCTTGTAAAGGCAGCTTTCGATCAATCAGTTCGACGTTCTGATCATAAAAAATATCCCCCTTCTGTTGGGCAAGTAACTCATCCTAAATTAAATTCAAATGGATATTTGTGGTGAAGTCTTAAGCATTCAACACTCACTTTACAATAGTTTTTATACCATTATTATTATCGGATATGAAACTAATCATTTTACTTTACGTATCAGATGTTACGGTTTATATCAGTTTATAACAGCCGTGATCCGCTAATCCAAAATTTGGCGGTATGCAACATAACTGGTGAAAGGATTTACCGCAGATAAACGCTTGTGGATCATCGTACTTCCAGCAACCTTGTGGTGAGCGGTGACTGTATTATCAAGTTCTGTTCCTACTGTTCCAGTCCCATTTAAATATCGCTGAGATAATCTGCTAAGAAGATTTGAATAACATCACAGGAAAGGGTGCTTGAATTTTCTAAATGAACTCGGGAAAAAAATACTTGGTGAAATCATTTGTAATTGCAGAGAGCGGTTTAATTTGAGCATCAGCGTCAGATGAAGTGCTATTCAAAGTATCCTTCAATAACGTCAAAATCTGGTCATTACCAGTATTAGAAAGAGATGAGATACTTGGTAACAAAGCCGTATCTGAGTTCGATAGCTGGAATGGCTCACCAACCTGAAAATGCTAATTTATTTTTTATTGCACATTAACTGTGCTTACTGGGTTAGAATTTTTTTTGTACAGCCTTCCTTCTTGGCGCCTTTCAGCATTCTAACAAAGTCAAATGCAATTAAAATGAGAATGGAACTCCACTTGCCATTTGAAGGATCATCTTCGAGCCTTCATAAGATATTTGGAACACATTCAACTTTTCGAAAAGCCTACATAATTGTGCATTATTTAAGGAGTTAAGCATCTGTTTATACTGCAATGCAATATCCGATATTTTTAAGAAATTCACTACTTCGTCGATTTGGCAAACACGATTGCCCACGTTATATAAAAATTCCCTGGAAATCAAGAAGATTTAGATGATCCTTAGATATCACAGTACTGAAGTCATTAGTCCTCTACTATTTCGAAAATTGATCGTATGGACTGCTGAATATAAAAGTTTTTTTTTCTTCAATTTCAAATTATATAAGTGTCTAGAAATACCACCATAATAAAGCATTACAAGATCGCTTTGATGAGCATGAAAAAAAAAGCGGGTCCAAAAGGCTCTATAAGCGATTTAATATTTTCATGTACAGTTTTCTTCCTACACTACAACTAACGGTAGCTGTGGGCTTCCATAAATGCTCACTGCATAGCATCGCGGATGGTAGGTAAAAGTTGATTAATTACATCCGAACAGTCATTTTCCACCTCAGTCATGTCAGCGAAATGCGCAGGTAAAACTTCTCGGTTGTCTGGGTCACTACAAATGTTAGATTCATATGATCTGAAACATGTGTTTATTATTAAAAGAGATTAATGCAAATAATTTTGATTGTCCTTAGTCACATTATGAACATGAAAAATGCAGAAGGATGTGACAAACAAATACGAAGTCAATAGCAAAACACATTGCTTTCCTTCCAGAGAATTTAAGACAACAAGATTCTAGTGCACTAACGTGTCGCAATCGTGAGAGGGAATGGTCGACACCTTAGTTCAAGGAAGTGGACTTTCTCAAGAACAAAAGGCAGCAACCATTTTTCTTGACCCATTAAAGCTTATTTCTCTTGAGACAAAAAATCCCGTAGTCTCTGCTGGACCAAGACTACAGTAACCCACTGAATTAGCCCATTCGAATATAATGGGAAGTCGACTTCGAATGTCCTTCCCTTCGACTTCCGCCGTTTCTTCTTGTTAGTCACATCATTCTGACCCACCACTCCATACTTCACATCCAAATCGTCCGCTATTAGTGGCATTCTGGAAATTCATGGAAAAAAAAAACTGAAGAAATGCTACGAAATAACCTGCAACAGCCGTTCCTCACTACTTGGAAATGTTTCCAGTATCTAGTGGAAATGTTATAAGGTGTCAGTGCAGCCACTCTGAACATGATACCTTCAGGTCAAAAACTAGCAACCATGACTTATAGACCAAGCACCACCGCAAAAACCCAATCATTAAAAATGCAAACTAGTGGATTTCTTTCTGGCCGCTGTGAAACGTCACGTTTCAAACGTCGCTTTACGATCGTCCAGAGTCCGGAGTACTCACTATGCAACCCAGCTATGCTTTCATCCCTGTAAATTGATCGTGTCAGGTGCTGGATTTATTAGAACCTTCATTAATATCAGATGCTGCATGAAAACTTCCTCAAACTTCACACCAAATATGCATTGACCTGGTAATCGTGCGAACTGATATAAATTTCGCGATTTGAATTGCAATCAAAAACAAACAATACCGACTTTCCTTGAACATGAAAAGAGCACTTCCTCTTACTTCCTTAAGTCCCATCCCACCTTTCCAGTTTCCTCTTATCATTATGAACTGTTACTGGACAATTATACAGCACCCTTTCACGCATACCAGTAAAGATACAAACAAAGCTTACGAACGGTAACGAAACCAAACTCGTATGTAAACCTTTCAAATCACTTACTCATTTCTTAGAATAATCAAAAGTGATAAGAAGAGCTAAGTCTTCCTATGCAATATTGAATTTAAAAAAAAATCTAGTATATACGGAAGTATAAAAAGATTAGAGAAAGATTAGTTCTGGAAAAATGTACAGTGCTGTTACACGGATTCCCATATAATGATATAAATAAAAAATACCTAATCTCTTTCAGCCCATTTATTTATTTTTTGAAATGCCATGCTTGTTTTATATGTTGAGCAAAACCTCCCGAGTCAAATGCGCTGCAGAATTGTACAAACATCAATTTGTCTTGATAACACTGTAATTTGTCAGATCAATCTTTTAATGGCATCCACTGATGGGTTAGTAATCCGCTGCACATCCGTAGCTAAAATTTATTCAAAACAATGTGAATGTATATATCAGGTTAGGAAACACTCTGTTATTACATTATCAAAACATGGAAGCATTAATATCCAGCAAATGGAAAAACAGGAAGGACGAAATGGATTCAATTAATGATAATAAAGCAATTTCAAACCAAACTGTAGACAGGAGATGATGCTTGTAAAGGGAGGCCAACTGAAAGACAAAATATATATACCATCAAAGAACGGAAGCAGTGAAGCTGTAAAGAATTCAGCATACCTTAAAATTAAAGCCATAACGACCATCATTTTTTCTCTTCCATAAGATAGCTATGGTAGAAAAAGCTATTGCAAAACAGCAAATAAAGCTTTTTAACTATTCCTACATAACATCAAACATCTCGATTATAGTGGAATATACGGAAGAAATACTTTAAATTTGTAGGTGGAATAATAAGAGAAATGAAAAAATGTGCTTCAAAAGATCAAAAAACGGAAAGTGTATCAGATAAAGTAAATGAAAATATCGAAAAATTGAAACTGCACAAAGTTCGAAGCAAGACAAGTCGTAAAAAGTAACTAACGTTAACGCACGAACTCTAGAAGTATTGCAAAAAACAGAATTTAACAGATGAATTTCATACTAAATGGAGATTAAGTTTAAACAAACAGAGGTAATCGAAATTAAACTTATTCTGCCTTGGAATAGATTTTACTTCACTGTATTTAGACAACCTGTCTCCTAAAAATTACGTGTCTTAAAAATTGTAAGAGGCAATTTGAGCTGCAATAATATTATACCCGAAATGCATAACTTAAGGATTCAAGTTAACAAACCTGCTTGTGTGAAGGAATCACTAAACATTCTGATACCTCTCCAGTAAATTCACTGAAGACACATTGCAATCTCACACTGAAAATTTAATTTGATTAGGAGAGGCAGATGGAGAAAAGCAATAATCGCAAGATTAGTTGCGATCATCATGCAACACCGGAGTGCAGTGTAGTGACTAAATTACTTACACTGACTCTTTTGATGGATCCAAATCTGTGATGATAGCTTTTTTTTGGATCCCCTTAACTGTTCCGCATGGACGGCCATTCACAGTTATCAAATATCCTAGAAATACATTTCATATTTTTAAAATTGCAGCAGACATTCAAAAAACGCTCTTTTAATGTAGCAGCTTATCATTACAGTGACACTAAAATTGAAACAACAAAAACCAATGATGAAACCAAACCTGTTGGTTTTTCCAGACACTGACGATTCTGCCACTGTAACAATACTTCAGTATCCGATTTTCGGACATATTGTAATTTATCAGGAACTGGCAACAACTTGCTCAATATGTACCTCTGACGCTCACTACATGTTTCAGTGATTTGCTATGAAAATAAATTATTTCAATCAAAGAATAATAAACTGGATAATACTTCCCCTAGAATTAGTCTGGAAATCTCACTATTGTTTGAAACCGGTATTTTGAATCCTACCGTCAATAATTGTTGCATTTTTGCAATCCACAGGGCTTGTTGTCCATTAACAGTTTTAACTGCTTCAATATCATGTTCCAAATCGCAAAACTTCTTTTTCAATTTCAATATTACATCTGATTTTTCTCTAAGCATTGTTTCACAACGCTGGATACGTCTTTCGAGAAAGGGTACTCGGTATAGTCGTCGAATTTTCACACCCCTCCACCACGACTAAACTTCGGTATTGCAAGAAATAAAAATACCCGAAATTAAGAAAAAAATGGTGGAAAATCACACAAATGCTGAAGTGATAAACTTTTCGTCTATTTGTATAAGTTTTTAAAGACAAAGCCAAATACCTGAATAAACAAAACGGCTTCCTTCTCTTTCTTAGTATATTCCCGGCCTTTACGAGCGCTCACAAATGAGATTTCTCCAAAGTTTTCTGCGGAACAGAAGCGAAGATTTTGCACAGATGATTTAGAAACAACAGAAACCTGGCAGATTGACAAAATTTAATACAGCCCAGCACATACAACGGTATTTCATTTCATAAGACTTTTTTTCATTTCATAAGACTTTTTACTTTTAAAACTGAAAACGAAAAAGATTCAGATGGAAGCCAGCAACCTAGAAATAATTAAGGCACTACCAATTAGAAATAATCACGCATTGCCTTTCTCTATCACTGTATTAAATTTAAATGCATTACTGTCAAACAAAATTAGCTTTCAAACTACTCGAAACTTTTAGACCTTATAGCCAAAAGCCCGGGTTATTTCATATTATGTTATGACCAAATTAAATTTTCGGGACAAATTGCAAAAAGCGCACATATGCTAAATTACAAACCTTTGGTATACTAGGCGGAACTTTGACAGCATTTCCCATGAATGATTTCTGATATCTAACACTGAAAACACTTTGTGCAACATTATTCCACTGCTTAAATTCATTGCAAATTTTTTATCCCAATTAGAGAATAAGAAACTGTGATAAGTGCTAGGTAGAATGTATTCAGCAAACCGAAGTAAAAGCAACGGAATAAGAAATTAAAAGGTCTATGACTACTGGTCACTATCGAACATCAAAACACCTTCAACTCATTCACAATAAAAAAAAAAAAAAAAAAAAAAGATCACAAAAGATATTATTGAAAAAGACCTCCAATTAGAGTGACCAACTCGTTTCGGTGTGTTGTTTGAGGCGGTTGACGTTTTGAGAACTTGAGGCGATTTATCATTGAGTCTTCCCCTGCAGCTGGTATTAACGCTAGTCGGACAAGAGCAAACCAAAAAAATTTATAAAAAATTTTAAGGTAACTCACTGAATACGAGACCTTACTCGAGTAGAGCAGGAAACTGATGGAGCCGATAATGTAACCGTTGAAGATGAAATATTAGAGCTGGCAGAAGTAGGGGGTGTACTGATTCTGGAACAAATACTATGTATTTGAAAATATTGTGGAGAAAAAGCACTAGGACCTAAATATTTCCAGCCAATTTTCAAACAAGATTTAAGAGAGATCAACAAGAATTAAAAATGTAAAGCGCTTATAAAATAAAACAAAAAAAAAAAAATGTAACATACTTTGCTGGTAGAGATGACAAATCACGAAGATGAACTTGAGCACAACTTTCCTTTTGTCCTGTGGTGTAACTATTACATTCGAAACGACTAGGTATAGAGGAAGCAGATCTGGACAACCATTCTCTATATGGTGAAACGGTCATTGATTCTTCACTAGTTGTATCATCCCTAAGTCGTGAAGTGTATTCGCGCCTTTTTTTTAAAACCTGCAGTAAACTGAGCATAAAATGACTACCTCTGTATATGTCTTTAGAAATTCTATAAAACAGACTAATTTCTGAAACTCTCCGAAGTTGAAAGCAAGTTATATTGGTATTTTAAGGTTGAAATTACTTTCATCAAATGATTGTCATCTGATGAAAATGAGTAATGGCAATCTTCCGGACATTCCTTCTCAAGGTAAGCACATAATTGAGCATGCGTTTCCATTCGTCGTACTTTTGCATGAGTATGTAATTCTTCACCTAAAACAATTACTTGAAACTGATGGCTAGGATGTATATATTTTTTCTTGTTTAACAAACTCCGCCAAAAACAATGAAATATTTTATAAAAACATAGTAAGTATCAAAGAAATGTTTCATTGTAATTACCTAGACTAATTTCAATCCAGAGAACTAAAAAGAATATAACAAATCATAAAATACGAAATGTTGATAGAGTTAAAATTCTTTCTTAATGTTTGACAGTGAGTTGAAGATAATACCTTTAATGATTTCAGTTTCACTTAGTTCTTTGTTATCAACGATCTGAAGCCGTTCCAAGCAGCAGCAATAAAGGTATGGGCGATAACAAAAGGTGCGACCTTCCAAACGAACGCAAGGATTTTCCGCAAATACTATAGACCGTATGTTCTTCAGACAAAACAAATACTGGGCCTACAAGAACAACTATAGTCAGAATTTAAAAATCAATAGCGTCAATATTGTATCCTCACCCAATGTTACGAGTTATATAGTATAAAGCACTATAACTTCTAGAAAATGAAAATAATGCCAATTAAAACCTCGCGCAAATCTGTAATCATATTAGCACCAATATCCAGCTCTTGCAGACACTGTGGCATTGTTCGATGAAGTTCATTTAGAGTGCTGATTTCATTGTTATTCAGATTGAGAGTTTTCAGAACAAGTAATTTGCTCAGATTCGGCAAAGCACAAAGTTGGTTATTTGAAATATTCAGGTAAGTCAAGTATGTAAGTCGATCCAATAATGGAAGAACCTAAACGTTTGCCATCTACATCAAGTAATAAAAGTCAATCACACAGGAAGATAGTGGAAAATGTTAAAAAGAAATCGAGACCTGAATACGATTATAGGCTGCGTCAAGCCAGACCAACTTCGTCAGTGCTGCTAAATTATCACAATTGCTCAAAACATTGTGTGAAATGTCGAGGTGTTTTAAGACATCAGCAAGCGGCAAAAAACTCGAAAATCGTTCCAGTGCATTGAAACTGACATTCATCTGCAACAAAAATTTCAAGCAAATTATAGAGTAAACTCAGGTTTAGCAAAACAGCTCAGTAATCAGTGCCTATTTATCACTAGAAACTGATCTACGACTTTGTAGATTGGACCGAACTCAAAGAACTTTACAAGTATAGTGGTATGTATACTTACAAAAGCTCGACATATAGATATATATACATATAAACGGAATATAGCTCAGGGGTGGAGCGCTCCCTTAGCATGGGGAGAGGGCTGGGGTTCGATTCCCCATATAATAGATGTCTTGTTTTACACACTTGTAAAAAATATCAGAAACAGGCTAGAATAAAAAAAAAACTTATCTCATGACAAGTAGTGAATCTCGATAAGTTGTTGATGAATTTGAACTGGTTATGCGAAAGGTTCATCACTCCCACTTGTGGGTAATTTTGGCGCAAGCCTGACAGTTTTTCCAATTGCTGATTGGACAAATCGACGAAAGATTGGGTGAATAATGCCTCACATTCCTCAGCACTGCCCGTGGAGGAGCTGCAATGTAGTGCACAGTGAGACATCCGGAAAACTCCGAGCTATTAAGTAAAAAAATATGAGTGCAACCTTGAAGCGACCATAGCTTGCGCACCCGTACAACCACTTCCCCCATCATCCATATCGTTATAGACATTCGAATTATCCCAGACCTAAAGCTATTTAACAGTAACTGCAATGGATTAACAGAGTTAAAGGTCACTCACAAATCGTCTGCTCTTTCCTTATCATACACAAGTCGACGGAAAAGCGAACAGGAACTCCAAAAGCCCAAACAAAACTACAAACCATTGACCGGAAGATCAGCATCCGTACGCAAAACATACTTCCCGCCCTCCATTTGAACTGAGAATTTGACTGTCATTCTTCGTCGTCCAGCCGTAAAATGCCCATCGGGAAGACATATTTTCCTTTTACTCCACCTGGTTTACCTGTTCCCAAGGTGTGTTGTCTAAACATGTCATGACTACCGTAGTCTGGTTTCTGAATGATTATTCTTAAGGTCATGGATTTCGTGCTGCATTAAGATTCATAATTATCGTGAATATTTGAAACCGTTATCACAGTTTGATGGTGCTGTTGATATCACCAGATAGGTATTCTCGAAGATAAACAGTTTTGTATCTTTTTGGAAAAATTGACCAGTTTTTTTTACCAGTGCTACATTTCTTAAATCAATGAACGACGTGAAATGGTTCTTGTGAAGCTCGTTTTTTTAACAACAGCTTGCATAGGGTTTCTTCCTGTTTCATATTTTCTTTTCACTACATTCTTGCAATCTCAGCTAATCCAAATTTTCCAGGTTCAATGCGGTACGCAGTATTTCTCGATCTTCATACTTTATTACCGTCATTAAACAGTCTGGGTACTTTTTCGTTCCGTAAAACATTGTAATTTCACACTATATTCAGTTAGGATTTTCCATAATCATAATCAGCTTTACATTCCACTTTTGGTACTTTGAATCGTTATATTTCTGTGTTCAAATTATCCTTGGAATATGAGAATGAGACTTACTACGAAGAGCTCGGTTTTAAGAAAGGTGAAAAGAAATTTTCTTATACAGAATTTTTGAGAAACATTGAGCGAAGATGAATTACGTAACAAATGGAAATTTTCCAGTTTTATGTCCAAGTATTAGGGGATTTTTGATTTGAGTGTATCAAAAAAGAATTGCTTCAGCTTTCTTCCAATTTTAACTTGCTAGGATGGTTTTGTGTTGACTTTTCTCATTAGTTTTAAAATATCATATTTACAGCCTTCTCTGTTGTTTCTTTAGAATTATTTTCATGCACGTTGATAGTTTTTTTTCAAAAACTACTGATTGTTCAAATTTCTATGATATTTTATGGATTTACATTTTATTTCTGTTTCTGTGTTAATCTCCACTTTCATTCATTATATTCAAGTCCTTTTCGCTCAGTTGTTATGATAATTTGTTCGTTGTTTGGTGCTAGTTATGTCTTTTCACTTTCTCGAGAATTGAAAAATAAAATGAAATTTAAATTGTGAGCTTGCTCGTTCTTGGTTTCAAACCAAATACTTGATGGGATTCAAAGTAACACGGCTTGTTATTGCTTTCGCTGATTAAAAAAATACGGCATACGCGGAAAGTTCATTGAATGAAAATTTCTACTTATACATATAGTTGGAATTATACGAATGCTCAAGTTTAGAGCATTGAAATGATTGTTGGCTCTATTGCTGAAGTGTAGACCAGTGATATACGGCCTAATCGCTTGTGTCAGGATTAATCTCACAGTTTCTAGTGAATTTACGGAAAATGGCCGATGCACAGTATGCACCACTTACTGCTGCTTTGGTGAGAACGCTTACTGATAAATTATACGAGAAAAGGAAAGCTGCTGCTCTTGACATCGAGAAGTTTGATTTATTTTGTTGCATATTTTGTACTACTCACTGATCTGACTACAAGCGGGTGATGAATTCAATAATTAGCGGAAGTTATGTTTTTGGAGTTCTTGGAACTTGCAAAATCCCCAATTCTATAGTTCTGTTCAGAAATTTAAATCTGCTTTTCGATTTTTAGCCACTAAGGATAAATACTTTGGCATTGTTTATTCAGACAGATACGAGATTTAATACAAGCAAATCATTTTTCACATCTGGAAAGGTTGCTTCTTGTACTCAAGGACTTAACAACAGCACAAAACGCGCATGCACGAAAGGGTGGTCTTATTGGTCTGGCAGCTGCTGCAATTGCCTTAGGAAAGGTGAGAAACAAATGAGGCATAACTTCTGAATTAAATATACTTTTCTGCTCTGATCTTTTACTGAATTGATTTGATTTTTCGCTAGAAAAGATGCTGTCATTTCTGTGTGGGTTTTTTTTTCTTCGAGTATTTCAGAATACCGCGGATTACACTTCACAGTTGATCGAGCCGGTTCTGACTTGCTTCAGTGATCCCGATCCTCGAGTACGATATTACGCGTGTGAGGTAAAGAGGAAATATGAAGTCAAAAATTAGCAATGCTAGCTTTTAATGAGAGAGAGGCCTTTCCTGCTATGAAATAGGATTTGACTAGTAAAGGGTGTGTGTAAAAGCACTTACAAGAAGGGTGATGGTTTGTTCCACATATAAGTAACGATTTATTTGCAGTCTTTGTACAATATTGTGAAAATTTGTCGTTCATCAGCTTTATCTCATTTCAATGAACTATTTGATACGCTTTGGCGGGTGAGTTTATGTGTATTATTCATATAACGATTGTCACAATTTCTGATTCATACTGAATTCAGTATTATCGTAATTTCTTTACCTTATCAGTTATTTTTTTCAGTTGTCTGCCGATACAGATTTAAATGTTCGCAGTGGAGCAGAACTGTTGGACCGTCTACTAAAGGTTTAGAACTTTGTACTTATGAATTTCTTTCAAATAATGCTGTGTTGTTTTTTAATGAGAGGACTTTATGTTATCGGCGAGTAAAGGCAAAGACCGATAATTATATAATTATGCTTCATCATTTATGTGTATTATGTGTAAAAGATAAAGCTGTATTCTCATTTTATGAAATGAATTAGTTTTGAATTTGTAGGATATTGTGCTTGCTACGAACTTTTTCGAAATTTCAACTTTGATGTCGTTAGTCCGCGATAGAATATACTCTCAGAATAGCTCAAACCGAAAATTTATTGTTTCTTGGGGAAGTTTTCTTCAACCTTTCGTTATCATAGTCCTACATAATTCAAAGTTAAGATCTTTTCCTTTTGTTGAACATGTGAAATTTACAGTTGTCAGCTTTGTTGACAGCACCAGAGATATCTATTTCGGCATATCTCCCCGAAGTTTTGGATGGCTTGTTCCAAATGTTGGATGATAGTCAGCCAGGTGTCCGAGATGTCACAGAAACAGTTCTCGGCCAATTCCTCGAACGAATGCAAGAACAGGAAAATGGTAATAAGGTAAACTTTGCCTTAAATTCTTTAAAAATTGAAATTGAGATTAGCCAAAAAAAAAAAAGATTTGGCTTCTTTGGTTCCTTACAGGTTGAACTCAGTGACATGATTAATGTTTTGATAGTACATGCTTGTGCTGAAGGAAGTTCTCTCACTCGCATGACTGCACTTATTTGGCTGAATCGTTTCCTGGAAATACATTCTATTGGCCTCCTACATTATCTTTCGTCTTATTTGACAGCTGTACTTCCATGTCTAAATGATTCGCAGCTTAAAGGTTTTAATTTTATTAATATAAATTTCCCATTCAAAATATCTGGATATAGTAGTTCCTAATCCAACTGTCATACCAAATATTTTGGTGAGTTGTAGTTTATATTATAAAAGATTAAAGAGTTTATGTTTAGCTATTCATTTCAAGTTATTGTTGAAAATGTATGTGGGTCAGGTTGAAAAAAAAAAAAAAGAAAATTACTATTAGTGGATGGATGTAATTGATATACTTGAGTATGCTGTGGAAAAATCTAAATTTGTATTTATAAAATCATAACGAATATAAGTCTTCCTCTTCGATTTCCCCAATCTTTAAAATCTCTCAAAGTTTTTTTTTCTTTTTTAGCTAAGGAGATCAATACACATTTAATGCAAATGCTGTCGGAAGATGCAGATGTTGAATATGATGCTGTTATTAAAGTACTTTTGAAACATATCAAGCACGAATTTCGTGATACAAGGATGGCTGTTTTAAATTGGATTAGCAAAATGTACATTACTTCACCTTCAAAAGTAGCTTTTTCTATAGTCTTTAGCCTTGTGATTATATAGAAGAATGCGTTCTACTTTATTTTTGTTAAAATGGGCTGTGCGTGGCTAGAAAGATGACAAATTTCGTTCCATTTAAACTTTCAGGATTGTTCAGGGTTCATTTATGCTTTTGGTAGTACCAGCAGATGTTTGGACACTATAATCGGCAAATTTATTATCAAAATGCTAATTTATCATTTATTTCTTTACCGTTTACTATTATTAGTTATTTCACTGCATGAATGCTAAGAAAAAACATAAATTAGCTGGCTTTTGAATCATTCAGGGAAGGGAGTTGCAACAGATTAAACACTTGTTTTCTTTCTTTTTCATTATTAGAGGAAATAATACAGGAAATTAATTTCTATAATTTTTTTTCCAAAGAAATTTTTCTTTTTGTTTCTAATTACAAAAGAATTTTATCTGCAGCTGTTTTCATACATGGATCGCATATTCCCAGTATTACTTTCACTACTATCCGATACATGCGATGACGTATTGCTGTTGGATTTGCAATTACTTTCTGACATATGCGAAGGGAAAAACACCAGTGGAGTTGAACTGCAGGAACTTAATCTGGATGAGGACACTTTGAAACAGGCGCTTCTTTATTTTGTAACTGATGGTTTCTTCATTTCTTTGACTGATCGAACTAGGAAACTATTGTGACAGTGATAAGGGCTGAAAATTTTGTATTTATAGAAACTATTTAAAAATTTTAGCTTTCAGGAATATCACCGTACCTAGTGAAATTCACATCAAGCTTGCTAGCAATGTTTCGAAATGACCCTGCCTTGCGTAATGACAGAGGTGTCTTGATCGTTAGGTAACGTAGGTTTCTTTTTTTTAAGATCAAATTCTGAATTTGGATTTTTCTGTGTTTTCGAAATTCAGAAGTGTTTTTCTAGGCAATTGTGTATTCTACTTGGTTCCGGATCAATCTATCTTTGTTTGTCGGTTCTTTTACTGAAGGACAGTAATGCAGAATTCATATCTCATATGGTTGCTTTACTGAATGGAATACTACTCACATCTACTGAACTTTTTGAGTTGAGAAAGCAATTAAGAACTTTAGAATCGGAAGTAAGCTTTTTTTTCCTTGGCGAAGTAGGTAAGAGTGTTGTTTTCCAAATTTCGACTTGCACTTGCTTGTCCGTTTTTTTCATCTTCCATCATTTATCGCATTTCTTATTGTTGAAGAAAAGCAGTAACTCTTATTTTTAAAGACTTGTATAAATCTATTCGAATCTTTATATCGTACGTGGGCTTTCCAACCAATTGCGTTGCTTGGCTTATGTATACTCTCACAAAACTACGAGCATGCGAGCGAATTGGCACGACACCTATGGAAAGTGGATGTTACCGTTGATGTGCTAATTGAAATCGACCGACTTGTACAGCTTATCGAAAGTCCCATACTTTCATGTGTGTCCTTGATTCATAATTCCAAAGTTTACTGTTACAGAGTTCCTAGGATTCCTAGGAGCTGAATTAGTGGGACTACTACTGATTTGAAGCTGAAATCTAAATTTGTTCTAAGTTAGAGTCAGAACTCAAAAATTCTTTAGATGTACGACTGGATCTACTGGATGCCAAACATCAGCGACCACTCACAGCCGTCCTGTCCGCTCTTTTAATGATATTGCCTCAAACCGATGCATTCAATACATTACATAAACGTATGCAATGTATTCCATTTGTCACTATCCACGAGTAAGTATACTACCATCGTCATAACCACAGCCAGCACTTTGTGTAATTACTGAAATAAGTCCATCAGAAATGGAAGAGCTTGATTGATTGATTAGTTCTCGATAGTGACAACTTTGTTTTTCATTGAAAGTCCCTTACCCAACTTGCAATTTTCTTTGATTTGGGGGAAATTGCCTGTAATCCAATTAGAGCCATTTTTAATGAACGGTTCTTTCACAGAATAGTTTTTGGCAGTTTCCTATTTAAATGATTTTATTTTAAGAGAGAAGGAACGATCTCCACCCGAACCAAAGGTGGATTTTAAACCGCTGTTACAGCATTTCTTGGGAATACTTGAACAACAACAAGAAGCTTTGAAAAGGAAACACCGACAAATGTTAAATTCAACAGATCAGTGAAGATAAAAAATTCTTTTTTGATCTTTTCACTTTAATCCATATTATTTACGAATCGAGCATACATATTTTATTTTTGCCTTGGTTTCAGCACTACTTTAGGAATATTTGAATCACAGCAAGAAGCTATGAGAAGGAAACATCAAATTTTTGATGACGTTTCTTTTTCAGAATTTTTCGGAAACTTTTCCCCTTTTTGAGATTTACCTAACTTTAGCTCGATCCCTTATTTATCTTTCATTTTTTATTTTGAGAAAAATCATTAGAAAAGAAGGGATTTCGAATGAATGTAAATATACTTGTCTGAGAGCTGCATTTTTGCAGTGATGAGAGCACAACTGTGGAGTCATATTGTTTCAGGAAAAAGAAAAGTAAAACTACAATTTTACCGACTCTTGTGTTTGCTGATTCTCGACCATGTTATAGGAAAAAAAAGGAAAGGAAAGGTGAAAAAACATATCAACTATTCTTTTAAAAGAATTATTTAGAACAACGGACTTGTGCATCTACTTCCTTTGAAAGATCATCCAAAGAAGTTCAGCAACAATTCCCTAGCTGAGAAGCTTAGACGAAAAATAAGAAAATATCAATCATACAAAAGCGTAACATTTCTTCAACTTTTTTGTTCCGTCAGAAATTCAAAAAAAAAACCATCGAATGACTGCTATCTAAAGCATAACATGGATATAAACCTAGATTTGAAGGAATCAGTAAAGAAGACAGCTTCAAAGTCCTTTTTTTTTTTTTTTGAAACTGAAAATGAGATGATTTTTCCTATTCCACTATTATAAAAATGGCGATATATGGGCACGTGCACATGAAATCGGAGGCGGCCCGACAAAGTTGTGCAGCAAAAATGTATGTACGTGATAAGCTTCGCCATTTGACGCCAGCAGACACACCACAGTAAATTAAATGAACAGTACTCGAAATACGTTGAAGTGGAAACCATGGGAAGCACCGCAACACATGAAAAAAAAAAAAAAATCGAATTCAAATATTGCAAAGCTGTGGCGCATCAATACGCTCGAGGTAACCACCACTAAGCTGGCTTGTTAAGTTGGTAATACAATTTTTCTGAAGAGCATAAAACACTGCAGAAATCAATATTTACAATTTAGCGATGGTACGATGCAAGTCTAAATCAGGATTTTTGATCGAATCTGCGCATTTGTTGAGCCTGAAGTTGCACTTACAAGATCGGAATTTTAAAACTGATGACGACATCATTCATTTAAAACTCTGAAAACCTCTACAAGTTTCGAAAGAAAACTTCATTACAAGAATAAACTGAATACAATGGAGTGAGATAAGCGTACACCAAACGATTATAATGGTACAAGTACGTGAACGTAAGAGATCGGGAAATATCCAGTTCTACCTAACAGTGAACCCTCATACCAATTCTCGTCAATTTGTGAGATCAAATCAATAACGTCACCTTCCTTAAAATCCAGCTCACCATCGTTCTGCGCTTCGAAATCATACAAGGCACGACAGGATGGTTTGAGGGCAGGTGGAGCAGAAGGAGGTGGCGCATTCGGGCAAACAAAACCGGTCGTTGAACTGTGGGGTTTTGTACTTGAACCCCAATTCCCATTATCTGTTCCTGTATTTTGTGGATTGATAGAGGATGTTAGTGAAGGTGGCTGGAAATTGGCATTGTTGACTGATATCGCATTCTCAGCATGTATTGGTGATCTGCAATTAAAACTAGTTACATCATTCAATGTATTTTGATGTCATCATCTTTTTAACATATTCTATTACAGTACCCAGTATGGTGTAATCTTGGACTTTTGTTTTTAACTCTTAAAAATGTTTTCAATCCAGTGAACATTTTGATATTGACAATTTATTTATCATCTGTGATAAAATGATATTTTTCTTCTTAGTTGCTAAATTTGTAAGGGACTTGATAAATTCATTAAACATGAAGTGGAAAAGCAGATGTGATGAAGTTTCATTTATGCTATCAGTTTCTAAAATCATCCATATTTTTTAATTCAAGATTACTTACCGAACGCTAGGCACTCTATCGGTTAAAACAGGCTTGACTATATGCTCCACACGTAATCGAGTGCTTGCTTCTACCACACTGAAATTTTACTGCAGTTACTCAGCTAAAATTTACTAATTGAAATAAATTATTCAGTGACAGTAAGATGTGTGTCAATATTCTGTCAAGAAATACCGTTCATTCAGCTGTGTCCTTAAGCGTTCCAAAACCTGAGTTGTTTGTCGATGAAAATCCAACTGTGCATCAACCAAGGCGCAAAGCTGGGTTACTTGCTCAACCTAAATTTGGTTTTATATCTAGTTTCGTCAAGTGACTCTGAACAGTAGAGACAACTATGATAAACTATAATTTTCTCCTTTCACACCATAAATTTCAGGATGAATTTATTCAAAGTCAGTTTAATCGAGAAAGATGTCACATACGTCATTGCTTAAAAGACTGTACATTGCCTGCTCTGCTAACTGCTTTGATTCCTCTAATTTGTCCTCTGCTTGAATTAGTTCCTCATCTAAAAATAAAATTCTTTAAATGGTCAGTCGCATTAATTGCCCGAAAATTTCTAATATTAAACTCATAACATAGAAAGTTAGAATGTATTTTCGTACAGTTTGCTTAATCTGTGTAATATTTTTACTGATGGCGAAGACATATAAGTTTGAGCACCACAAAAGACTTCCGATTACTTAAAACTAGTAGTTCTGTCACTCTAATCATCATCAGACTTCTCTTTTTATGTTTTTTTTTTTTTTTTTTTTTTAGACTTCTTTTCGGTTTGGTTTGATTAAAGGTGTGAAACATATGAAATTCTTGGAAGTCCACCAGAAACTCACATCGAAAAGAGATGTAAAACTGAATGAAATTTTATGATGAAATAAACACTAAAATTTTTTACACAGTTTTAGATTTCCATTTACCACTTCAAATCATACGCCAAATCAAATTGAAATATGCAAAAAACTGATTTATTAAATTCCCATATTCGTTCCCACTTTTATTTTTGATGTTTATATGCATTTCCTTTCTTATGAAAATGTTTGTATTAAATTAATTCAAGTTGGCTGTGATTAAGCGAGTAAATGAATGATTTACCTCGTGTTTGCTTTCGCTTTTTGCAATCGTAATCCAGACGCCGACCCTTCAGTTTAGTTCGATGATACTGGAATGATAATTTAATAAAAGAGAGACTGAATTTTTAATTCGAAGATATCAGAAAAAAAATTACATACATTGACTACTTTCAGATCAGTTTGCTGAAGATGTGCTAATGGATCCAAAAAATTATGCTTTACATTATCCTCCATTTGATATTTAATATCGGCTAGTTGACGGTAAGCTTCCGAAGCGTCAATCAGGGCTGAAATATATAAAGTAGTTATCTAAGTATTTATTTACTGTGTTATCAGTTTTGCAGCAATAACCAGCTGCTGCCTTAAAATGAAAATGAGCTCAATTCAAACCTTTCCCAAGATCAGAATCGGTACCCAAGGCTGTTCCATATTTTTGCATGGTATCTGCCAGGAGCCCTTCGGTCTGCGGATATGGCTGAGCTTTCGATGTTCCCCGCACTTTCGACAACGCTCCCATTGTAGCCATTTTTGCTCGAGTTGCTAATAAATTTTTTAAATGAAATCTTAATCTTACGAGGAAAAGAAATTAAAACTCGGTAACAGATTTCTGAGTTATCAATTATCTGAATTACCTGGATTGGGCTGCAGCAGTTCATGAGTCCCAGCAATTAATGCGCTAATTAGTTCATAAGTTAGATCCACTTTCTAAAAAAAAAATATTGGCGTATATTTATATTTGACAACGGAAATGACTAGGAGGTAAAAATCGAGAATACAAGCAGATGTGACAAAGTAATTAAGTGCACCATAGATTATTGCATACCCGTTCCATTTCATTGTATTGGTCATCGAGCTTTGTCGCTTCAGCTGCACCCATCGTTTCGCTTAGATACTATAAAAACAAGTATATAAATATTTAATATAACTTTATTATTACTAGTGCATAGTACAAAGGTGTAATATGTCGCTGAATTTGGCAAGTGTAGTTTTCAAAAATTTCAAATATAGGTTTATAATCTCAAACGTAATGAAGAAAGTAATCCGGAAAAAAAATGGCGGCCATCTGAAATGCAACTGATTTCCTGCTACGTCTTGAATTACTAAAATGCGCGGACTCGCAAAAAAAAAAAGAAAATAAATCACAGACTAGAAACCATAACGATGGGAAGCTAAAGTTCCTCAAGAAACAATAATTTAAACTATTAACACTTATTCAGATATTACCAAAATACATACCTGATTAGCCTTATTTAACTGTTTCTTCAAACCAGAAAACGACATCCTGATTATCGATAACTGCTAAAGGAATGGCAACCTACAAGATAACTAAAATATCGAAGATGCGGAAAAGTGAATTGAGTATCCCTTGTTAATTAAATTAAATTATTCGTCTAAAACGGAATTTCTTCCACTTAAACAATATGCCGAGTTTGGCATTTGACACATTTTGATCGCGATAACGCGAATCAAAAAAAGCGTCTCCTGCGGAAAATCATTTAAAAAATCGAGACGAAAGAGAAACAAATGAGATAGAGCTGGGTGATAGTAATAGTGCGAGCATGAGAGTTCAGTCCGATATTCCTGAATGCAAATAACAGTTTCTCACCGATTCTATAATTTCTAATGAAAACTTCCGACGAAACAGCTTCAAATCTTCTAAGCATGCCGTTCTTCAGCCGTGTTAGCCACCAAACTTCACAAGCATTAATTTTTCCATTTTTTTTTTTTTTTTTTTGTCAGAAAAACCGACAAATGCTTATTCGATTAGAGTTTCTATAGTCGGAAATTTTTGCAGGAGAAACATTTAACATGTAACGGACACACAAATTTTTGACTTTAGGAAATAATGAGATGCCAAGCTATGGACTCCTTCCCATCCATTACGGTTTAGTGGAAAATGGAAATTTCGACTTCTGCACTAATTTCAGTTAAACCTTATCAATAAATGGGTCGAACTGAATAATTAGACTTCTAATACTATAAGTTGTAAGGACCACTCTCGGTGAAATTTTAGCTCAGATATCAAAGAGAAGGTTTCTATTTGCACTGAAGGATGATCTGCGAATAAATCGCTGTACTTTCAGTCGGTTTATTGTTATAGCGAACGACTGCTAAACGCTTACCTTCCTTTCTTTAGCAAAGGCTTATCACTCATGGCTACTACTGGGCAGATACGAAGGAAAGCAAAAGTGCAGGAACGTGTGCTGTTCGAGTATCAAAAGCTCTCAAAGGATAACAGCTACTTCCATCTCAGATGCTATCGGAGACGAGTGAATTCAATGTCACAACGGTGACTGGAAAACCAATCGGATAAGCATCGTTACTTTCATAAACAGGAAATGGAACATCCTCTTGAATCAGGTAGTCTAAACTGGTAAACTCATAAACTGCTGTACGAATAAGAAACGATATATTTATTATGCAAGTGATGGACACAACATAAAGTGGTGAAAGAATGATAGAAACAACGACATTAATTGTCCAAAATTCATTGGGCTTACAGGCAAAAGTGCCGAGAAGAGACTGTGAAAATTTTAAAGCACAGACGTAAGAAATGACTTAGATTTCAAACTTCTACTTTGCTCACTGATGAGCACGTGGGAAAAGAGCGGAGGAAAGAAAGTCAATCACTTCGGGAGGTCCCATGCTACTCATCTCTTCTGAAACATCAAGGCTTTTCTCATACACAAAGATAAACTTAAGACGAAACTGTGTTTCCGTCTGAGGAAGGAGAGGGAAGTGATGCGAGGAAAATAGGCACATGTCTGGTATGGGCAAATCATAGCAAAATGAGCCTAAGCATCTAGAAAAGGACGATGAAAGCTTGTTATAGCCAAAGTACTGATCAATAAGCTTAGCTCTTCCTCGCTCTATCCATATTTGGGTGTGCGTATGGCTTACTAAGTTTCTTTTAGAGCGGACTACAGAGACAGTAAGACCATTAAATTCACTGATCGAATGGACAGAACTATTGTGTTGATGGTTCATGAATCATCCTACCGATCTTATACAGCACCGCCAACGCGCCGCAGAAGTGCCGAACTCAAGATTTTAAGGCAGCTCGCCCTGTCATATCGGCATTCTAACCACTTCGAGATTATCGATAGCTGCGGCGTCTAATGACTTCTGCTCCCTTTTACGCTACTTCCCAGCGGAATTCCTTCACTCTGATATTGATTACACTTGTCCTGCTTACTTTCCTCACGAAATGTTTCGGATGATTAGTGTGGTTGGTAACAGACACTAGTGCCAAAAGTACTAAGAGTGCGGAAGTGCTGCAACTAAATTAAACATTAGAATGTAGTCATCGAAATATTCCAATACTGAACACACTTGAGAAGCACTAAGACTGTTCCGTAAACAGATTTCCGAATAACAAAACTCTTTCAGTTCCTGCAACAACTGATTCTTAAAAATGATGGCGGACATGTTATTTTTTCCTGAAAACGGAAATTCCTTTAAGCACGGATTTCACATCCGAACACAGCGCTGAAGAAATCTCTTGTCATCCTTGCAATACTATTAAAACAAATAATTTTCCAAACAAACATTGAATTATTCTGCGCAAAAAAAAAAAAAAAAAAAATTGAGAAACCACACCGGACTCAATCCCTACTTGAGCTAATACAGCGTCTAACCCGACCAAATTACATGATCTCCGGAAATATAAACCAATCTCTACTTACGAAATTGCAGAACAAAAAACTTTCAGAGCGTGAAAAACAAATTGAGGACAAATTTAAAATGACATAAGGTAATTAGTAGGAAATGACAATGGAACTGTAAGCAAGAAATAAAAGTTCAGGTATGTCCAAATAGTAGTACTGGAAGAAATAATCCCTCATTTAGATGAAGTGTCTTCTAGCCTTTCGATTGTCCGCCTAAAATAGTTTATTCTCTACTCTGCAAATATGAACATGAGTGATGGTGATTATCCGCTACATACATTTCTGAAATGAAAAATCAAAAGTTATGGTAGTAGTGATACCTGAGTGGAGATGGAGACGACTCAGAAGTTGAAGTATTCAAGAGTGGAATCCCAAAAGGAAGTCAATAATATCTGCTTTGTAACCTCCAATCCAAAAAAAAATCCGCAAACCAATTAATATGACTCCAATCAACGGGAAATTCAAAAGAATAACTTAAACTGGATAGCAATAACTCTTCTTGAATCCATCTCTTTCGCTATCGTAACATCAAAAACTTGATATAAACATCGTTGATAAAATCTACATTCAGTTTTTTTTTTTTTTTTTTTTTTTATAATTACAATAAGGTTAATACACATAAAATAAATCAAATATGAAATTACAACTGCAGAAATTCGTTAGTAAATTTGTTGAAGCCAAATGATTACTCTACGATACATGGAAGGATTAGCATAAACTGATCAATAGTCTTTATATATATCCTAATTTAAATATTAATTAAAGGCTGCACCACACAATAATTTTCACTGTTTGACATCCACACTATTAAATATGGATTTACGTAGATATTTGTTAGTTTTTTTTTTTTTATAAATTTATCTTTCAGTGGTATACAAATTTCGCTCTAAATAGCTCCACCGTAAGTTTACATCAGTCTTTTCATAAGTCTTCCGGCCACCTTTTATATAATATTACATAAAGCTGATAAATCTAAACTAACAATATATTTCACACAAATCTCGTTCTAGTTACAAAAAATCACAATGCATAGTAAAAAATTTTCGCAACTAATTCAAGAATTAAGGACTTCAAAACATTAATCCATATCTCGTATACGCGCACAAATATCGTCAGTGAATGAGGAACATGTGCCATGTCCGCCTAAGTCACCGGTCTTCTCATTTCCTTCTTTGATTGCATCAAAACAAGCCTGATGTAAAATAATTTCAATAATTCCAAAAACTAACATTTTCCACACCAAAAAAAGAAGGCATTAGATACCAAATATTTTATTATGATAAAAAGGCTACGCACAAATATACCACGAAAACTAACTAAATCTAAGTTAAGAACAGAATGGGAAATTCACTTTTTCTATCTTATCTGCATATGATGCTAATTCCAAGTAACGTAACATCATCACAGCCGAAAGAAGCAATGCCGTAGGATTTGCTTTGTTCTGCAATTAATTTAGAAAATGAGAAATTGAGAATACACAAGAAAAGAGAATACACAGAATCTACAAGAAGTTCACATTTACCTATTATTTAAATAAATAACTAGAGATTTCTACCTGCCCAGCGATATCTGGCGCAGTACCATGAACAGATTCGAAAACGGCGGTATCTTCACCAATATTTCCTGATGGAGTTACACCAAGACCTCCAATCAAACCTGCGCACAAGTCTGATAATATATCACCATAAAGATTTGGCATTACCAATATATCATATTGATTTGGATCTTGAACCATCTAAAATACAATAACTGAAGAATTTTGGCATCCTGATCCTGCACGAATGGAAGAAAGATGTTACCAAGATAAAAACATGTTATCGCCTGCATTAATATGTAACTCACATTCAAACAAACGGTATCCAAATATGCTTCACTAAATTTTATATCCGGATAGTTTATGGCTTGTTCACGGCACATGTTAAGGAACAGACCATCTGATAACCGCATTATATTGGCTTTATGGACAGCAGTCACCATTTTTCGACCACTTGTTCGTGCATATTCAAATGCATATTTAGCGATGCGTCTTGATGCATCTTCTGTGATTAATTTAATGCTTTGAACAACACCATCAACGATCTGAAATATTTAAATCCAGTTACAATGCGAAATAAGTTCTCTTTCAAGTATCTCATGCTGTTTGATATTTCTGAGACAAATACATACTAGAATTCTAAGCGATTAAACTAAAAAAAAAAATGAAGTTCATTTCACATATACAATAGCCTTCTCCACTCAAATTTAAACAAGCAATGCAGATGGTCAAACCACTCATAATTTATCCTATGAATAATCATTTTTAAATGCTATTACTTTCATTGAAAAACACTAGTCTTAAAAAAGGAGAGAAGTACTGCCAAATTAGAGAGTAAATTTAAAAAGAAAAAAGTTGGCAAAAGATAACTTCATGCTCGATTCCAGAATATTCGCCTTCAGTATTTTCTCTAATTGTCACGATGTCGACATTATCATAAAGTGTCTTGTGACCTGATAAGGATCTGCAAGGTCGCACATTCGCATAGAGATTGAATTCTCTGCAACAAAAGTTCCTTATTCTTATAATGACGTCAATCAGCTCAAACAAAAAGCTTCAGGGAACTTACTTCCTCACTGCAAGATTAAGCGAACGATGGCCTTTACCAATCGGCGTTACGAGGGGACCCTTCAAACCCACTTTGTTTTTTTTCATTAGTTCGATGCATCTAAAACGAATTGCTTGACAAACCAACTTGCATTATCCTATCTCTCTTAATAAATAATAATAATTTATTTGATTATTTCTGAGAATATTTTCCTAAAATTTAGCTAATGAACTCACCTCCACAAATCTGTATTAAATTTTAAAAGGAAAACCAATTGGAAAATCCTCGATGTACAGTAAATTCTGTAGACCAAAAAGTAGAAATAAAATGAACTTCGAAGGTATTCGAAAAATTCCGTCATGCCCTTTTACAGGTGTGACATCAACAGGATCCCATTCTATTGGTGCATTAGCTGCTTGGAATATCTTTTGCACTGAATCTGATATTTCAGGTCCAATACCATCTCCTGAAATTCTTCATACATTCATACAAAAGTACTAAAAAAAAAAGAAAACGGTTTTATATAACTCGGAGGTAACTTGTTAATTCATGAAAGTCCTCTGTTTATATTCGACATTAGTAGGATGCGTATAAAACCCTGTCTTGGGTTTGCTCTTCGTGGTTACAGTTTAGAAGAAAAATCAGCCAGAAAATCCCTTAAGTTTTTAATCCAGAAACTCTTCTAAGTAATTGATCAACACAGAGAAAATGAATTTCGGAAGAATTCAGGAAATTCTATCATATCTACAACTGGACATTAAAAGGAAGGTAATAAAGTACCTGGAATTAGCGTTACGCGACGAACGGCATTTGTACTAGCTCTGGCTGCACTAGTTGCAAGCGTTGTAACCACTTTCATGTATCGCCGTGCTATCATGCTGGGGATACTAAGTTCGCCTCTGATCTAAATAAGCAGAGAGAAGAGAGAGAAGTATTTCAGAAGTATGCTTAACAGTTGGTAAGAGAATCCTCATCCGACACAGGAAAGGACAGCCAGGCCAAGAGGGCGGAAGTCTGGTGAACAGGGACGACAGCTAGGCCAACAGCGACCAGGAGGACAGCAGCCAGGTTAACGAGTGCTGACCCCATTAACAACTGTACGTTAAGCACGCACGGGATAGACGCAACATACAGACAGACACGAATCGATCCGCTGCCTGTGTGTTGAGAGCAATGTGAATCGGCAGCGACACGTCACGGATTGGCATGGTTGGGTGCTTCTGTTGAGGGTGGGGACGTTAAGTTGTACGCTGTGACCTCTATTTCCATTCAGTTTGGATCACTCCCATCCGCTTAATTACTTTTTCTACTTCTGTCGCTATTCGAACTCGCTCTCCTTGACCTTCCATGAGCTTTCCATAGGGGAATAAGCCTTGGTTGTAATATTCAGGAAGTCTGCTGAGTACTTCCAGATGGAAGCAAGAGTGGAGCATGGACCTAAGCCTGATTCAGCTCCATGTCAGGTAGTACTTGGAAGTAGCTTTACTTTGTCTGTACCATAATTCTTTACTGCGCCTCCCCATCTAATGATAGATTCAACTGAAAAAGATCACAGAGTCTCGAAGTAACAGAATGCTAAAAAGGTCCTTTGTTGGCAGAATTTGAAGGTCTTATTAATATCACAGAGATAAAAATGACCATGTTGTTCTTCTTTCTGTTGATTATTTTCAGGTGAAATGATCATTCCACATTCTGCTGAAGGTAGTAGTAGTACTGAAGCAGTAGAGTTACGCGCAAGGAATGCCAATAGGAACAACGGGGAAAGCAGAAATCGATGGGACAAGGCAAGAAACATCGATAAAGTTGTTTTTTTTCATTTTTCTTCGTTTTTTACTAATTTTAAAGAAAAAATGTGTTTTTTACACCCTTCATTGCATTAAGCAATTTGCTCCGACTGCAGGTTATTGTCGAAAAAAAACTGAAACCTGGTGATAATTTGAACAAAATTGCGATCCAATATTCCGTTTCGGTATGATTTTCCCTCCTCTAATTTTCTCTTCACTTATCTGTTGAACAGGCAGTTTCGTCTTGCTTGCTTAATTAAAATGATCAGCCGAAGTGGAATGTGAAACATTTCAAAGACGAAGAATGAAGTTATCTTCTACTTTTAGCCTTCTTTGTCGCAAATTAATACTTTACATACGTATATTTTATAGCTGTCCGACTTAAAAAGAGTCAACAACATCGTTTCTGAGCAGGATATTTACGCCTTACCGTTTATCAAAATTCCAGTCAGCAAATTGCGAAAAGAACTGGATTTAGAGCACGAAAAAAATTTGTTAGGTGACGGTAGCTTTGGTGAACCAACAGCGGAGGAGATGGCTGATAATAGGTTAATCATACTGCTTTTCTAAACAGGTTGCTTACTGTTCAGAAACTTCTGCAGATATGAAATCAATCATGTTTAATGCAGGATGCCTGATTGTAATTTCTTTTTTTCAACTTCTTTTCGAATTTTTCCAAAGCTTTATGACTATGATCAGATCCTAGTAGCTTATTGCAGGCCACTTCTGAGCAGCAATGATTTATCTGATAAAAGTGTCGAGGAATTGTTCGAGAAAACTGATGCTTATATTGCTCAAGTACGAGACAACTTATCAGCTGAAAATACGAATGATACTATTCACTTTGTAGATGCAAGTTCGCCTGAATCTACTTCTAAGGTACCGCACTCTTTTTTCAATATTATTCCCATCTCCATGTTAGCAAATCGTCCTAAACTTTACTTAACCTTACAACATGCGCCCATTAACGCTACTTATAAACTTAAAACTGTTGAGAGGTTTTGTACTCAATAATCATGTGAAATGTTGCAAAACTTTTTAGGGACTTTGGTTTATTGTGGTATTCGTCATTTTTATGTTTATCACTGTGCCACTGTTACTGACATTTGTGGAAGAAGAACGGAGGAAGCCTAATGTTGCCAAAAAGAGTTTTCTGAGAAGTTGATGAAGTGCGAAATTTTCTACTAGTTTTAAGGGTTTTTTTTTTTCTGCTGCAATTATGGTAATTTGAAGGACACAATGCGATGAATCATGGACCTACTATGTGTATCACTGAATTAGTTTCGGAGCCTTAATTACATTTGAATAATTAAGTTTGATTTTTCATAGATGATTTTATTTTGTGTAGCAAATGTTTTGCGTAATCACACTGATCCATGTAAGATTGTTTTTCTGTTATTTCCAACTGTGTATTCGTGAACGTATTTGCCTTTTTTAACTGTTGTAATAATAAAGATTTAAATACTAGTTTATCAGTTGTATTTCGGAATTATTCGTTCTATCCGGTACCATTTTATTTGTAACTTAAATTCTAACAGTTGGAAGTTAGATTTTGCGTCTGGAATCCAGGCAGGGTTATAGGTATGCTGTTGCCATCATAGGAATGGCTGTTTTAACAAATAGTTTTTCAATAGGCTAGGTTCTAGTTTTTTAGTGCCCATCTAGAGATTACTAAGGAGTAATTGCCACAGTATATTGGATTCGGCGCAGTGAAGTAACGCTTATGAATTGATAATGAAATAAGAATGGTCGTGAAGGGAACTATGTAGGCCTGTGAAGTTTTCTTAGTAAACAATGTTGAGAGACTTAAAGCGTTATGAAACAAGTAGCAAATTTGATAGTAGGATGTTATTTTACCTTTCATGTCACCCTATCTATGCTAAAGAGGAAGCAGCAACAGCAAATGTACCTCTCATTTATGATTTCAAGATGATTACTTTAACAGAACTGTATGGTTTAGAAGGTATCCTTTACCGTTTCGAATATTTTATTGATTGGAATTTGACTACAGTAAATAAATTATTCCCTTGGCTCCTCCGGTATTCCGTACAGATGTAAAATATGTCAAGCTTTCTCTTAGCATTTTCGTAAAAAGCAGTTGTCGCCTTTCGTAAACATTGCAGAGATGGGTAATTGTTTTTCTGGATCACAGCGTCATTCGCCGCCTTCATCGGCTATTCGTAATGAACGTAATTCTCCAAAATTTTCTGCTGATCGTAGCAGCATTGAACCCCTGAAAGAGGCAAATTGTAGCGAAGTATTGACTCCTCGAAGGCAGGAAACTCACGGCTTACAAGGTTTTAATAATATTTAGCGGTAGGAATAATCAGTGGAGCGAAAAAGGTAGCTTTATAGCACTGAAAGTATAAAAAAACGTAGATTATGGGAAATTTCCATGTTTAATTTTTCATGGAAATTTCCCATAATCTTTTCTCATTTTCAATTAATTTTTCCATTTTCAAGATCCAACTTCTGGTAAAGAAATTTTGGTCGCTTTGTACGCATATGAGTCACGAGCAGATGGGGATCTCAGCTTCAGAAAAGGAGATGTCATGTACTTATTAGATCAGAGGTCTCTTTTTGGCTTGCTGCACTGTAATTGAATATTAATATCGCCATAGATACTATCAGTTTTCGGCCGCTTCACATCCATAATTTCAGCAATTCAGATTGGTGGTATGTAAGGCATTCGAAAGGTGGTACGGGGTACGTCCCACGAAATTTCGTAGCAAGACAACAGACAGTAGAGAGCGAGGAGTAAGTTTATTTATACTATCTTATCTTTAGTCTGGAGGTTATTTTAGTAAAATCTTTTTGATACTTCCGAAATTTTTTGTGAATGTTGTAAGTTGCGTGGCTCATATCAGCGAATTCTTTTTCTGCATTCAAATAAAATTTTCAATTGATTGTTAAATTCCAGATGGTTTGCGGGTCGAATTGCACGCAATCGAGCGGAAAGATTGGTACTGGCAAGTAATCTTCCAAAAGGAACATTTCTTATACGTGAGCGAGAAGCAGATACCCGGGAATATGCCCTCACAATTAGAGATTCCGATGATCAGCGCGGAGGTACTGTGAAACATTACAAAATCAAACGGTTCGTATTCTTGCGCAGTTTAAATGTTTTGTGAGAGTTTGTTGGTAGTGCACTGAATAAATAATTTTCTTTGTAACTTGAGAAACATTTTATTTATATTGTTTTATGAATTTCTCTTTTCACTTTGAAAGAAAAATAATTCCAACTAGTAAGTTGTTAATGAATATCAATTTATATATTCTCAGATTAATTTTTAGGAAAAAATTTGTATATTTTGTACAGATTTCCGCTAATTTCTCACTTTTATTTATTTAGTTTGGATGGGGACGCAGGCTTTTTCATTACAACTAGGAGGACTTTTGCAACTCTCAGAGATCTCGTTAGCTATTATTCAGGTAAATCATTTCTGTTTTCTCTCTTACAGTTCGGTACAGTCGGGCTTAATATTTTTCAAATCAATGTTTTTTCTAAACATGACATCTTATTACTTCCTTTAAGTCGTCTTTTTTATTGCAGAAGTGGCTGACGGTTTGTGCTGTCAGTTATCGTTTCCAGCACCACGCATTGCTCCTACTCGTCCAGATCTTTCTCATGATACACAACAAGTTTCTACCTTTTTTTTTTTTTCGCGATTTTCGCACATAAGACATATTTCTCCCTAACAGTGCCATTATCAGGAACAACCTCTTCACTTCTTTCTGGATGCTAAATAAAATAAAAAACATTTATCTCTTACTATTTTTCAGAACTGGGAGATCCCACGAAATCAGCTTCAGCTAAAACGGAAGTTGGGAGATGGAAATTTCGGTGATGTGTGGTACGGCAAGTGGCGAGGTATGGTGGAAGTAGCTATTAAAACGATGAAACCTGGGACAATGTCACCGGAAGCATTTCTAGGGTGTTTTATTATCATTATGAATATTACACGTATCACCATTATCCAGATCCTAAGAAATTGAACTTAATATAGACGATCCAGTATCACAAATTTATTGAATGGTCGTAAATATCTCACATGAAACCATAGCCGTCAGTGTGATGAATTCACAAAGCCATTGTAGGTGTAGCTAGGTCTAGAAAAAAATTTTGTCAGTAGTTTCAGTGAAGCTCAAATCATGAAGCAGTGTGACCATCCTAATCTTGTTAAATTATATGCTGTTTGTACCAAAGAAGAACCGTTTTACATTATAACGGAATATATGGTGAATGGAGCATTACTTCATTATTTGCGCAGTGAAGGCAACAGTCTTACTTTACAAGCGCTTATGGATATGTGTGCACAGGTAGATTTTTTTACACTGTGTATTAATGTAGAAATGAAAGCCTTCATTATCACTTTATCATGTCTCATTTTCATAACTTCACCACTATGCATTTCTGTGATTCTTCTACTAATAATAGTGATCCTCAGCTCATATTACTTCTCCTCAATTTTGCTATAAACTATTTACTGTTGTATTACCTTTTTGAGGTAGCAAATGGTATGATGTACTTGGAAGAACGGAAATTAGTCCATCGAGATCTTGCTGCGAGAAATGTACTGGTTGGTGACAAGATTTCTGGAGTCCCCGTTGTTAAGGTGTGTAAATCGTGTTTTCTACATTTTATGGATAATAGTACGGTTATTTACTTTTTAGGTCGCTGATTTTGGCTTAGCGCGGAAATTAATGGAAGAAGACATTTATGAAGCAAGAACAGGTGCGAAGTTTCCAATTAAATGGACTGCTCCAGAGGCAGCTACATGTGGCAATTTCACTGTAAAGTCCGACGTTTGGTCGTATGGAATCCTCTTATACGAGATCATTACCAAGGGACAAGTGCCTTATCCAGGTATTTTAGAGCAGCGAGGTTTAGGTTTATTAAATAGTGAGAATGCACTTTTTGCGAAGTAATGATCTGATGATTTCGACAGTATTGATGATTGTTTGCTTCTCAGGGATGCATAATCGGGAAGTAATCGAACAAGTTGAATTAGGTTACCGTATGCCAATGCCACGTGGATGCCCCGAACAAGTGTACACTGAAGTTATGTTAAAGTGTTGGGATAAGGTATCATGCTTTATTATTTCAATCTTTCTTTTTGTATTACTGTCAAAAAAAATGCTTTTTTGGTATTTATTTCTTTTTTTCTTATTTTCGCTGCTCTACTTTTTACTTCGATGGGTTAAGAATTATAACTTTAGGTTCCTGATCGAAGACCAACTTTTGATTATCTTTTCCACTTCTTCGATGATTATTTTGTGAGTTCTCAACCGAGTTATGTGCCACCGTCGCAAAATTAAACTACATTTGGCATTTGGCTTCACGTTCATTGCTTCGTTCTTTCACTTCATGCCTGAAGAGCTTTAAATTATCATTGTCAACTGCGAAACATCCGATTTAATTCTTGTAGTTGATTTTTTTTTTTTTTTTCATATATTATAATGGAAAATACTGTTTTCAAAGAGTCATCGTTTCTTTCAGATGTAGTAGGTAAACAGTGATGAGTCGGGTTGTTTTGGTAAAATGTTCCGAATTTTAAGAGTCTTTTTAATGAAAATGTTACATATTGCGTTATTCTGATTCCTTTTCTTTATTTATCTTCATCGAGATATCTGCACTTTAAGTTAAGCCATTCCAAGATTTTAAAAAATGAATAAATTGGCCTAGTCTATTGGAGTTAATGATTATGCTTTTACCTACCTGCATATATATATATATATATATATATATATATACCTCACAGAATCACACCTTTAAAGTCAGATCCAATATGTGTATAATATGTTCCGATCTTATTTTGATTTTTTATATTGTTATAATTTTTTTCCCATTGGATGTCCTTGTTCAGTAAGCATCAATTTCTTCCATTCAGTCTCCTGATAACGAGGATGGATGGAAGAAAACTTTGAAATCATTTTTTAATAATTTTCATTATTACCCCCGTTTACGAAACATTCCTCGCCAATTCCATTTTTTTTTCTGTGCATCATTAGTACTCACTTTGATCTTTTTTAAATGTTTGTTAATCGCATTGTAAATAAGGCTGGCTAAGGGTCAGTTTGTTTTTGTTGCTACCGTTGCCAGTCTCTTTTTATATGCTCTGAGTTCTTTTTCTTCCATTCAGCAAAATATATTCATTTATTCCATAAAATCATTGATTACACTTTTTTCATTCGGTAGGATCTTCCTCGCGTTTGATTACACATTTTATACTTTTCTTTCTTTCTCTTTTTTTGGTCAAACTTTTGAATTCTTATTAATTTTAGAAAACATTCGAATTTAGATTTATAAAAACGAGCGGTATGCTGAATATTTTCAAGGTAAAATGGAGGCTGCACCATTCGATCTCGATTTGGATATGATATTAACAGATCCACAAACAGATTTGATGTTATCGAGTGGCAGCCCTACAAATGCATGCAGTCCATTTATGCTGGATGATGATTCCAGTTTTGTTGACAACACTTTGGAACCCATAGGATTATATACTGTTCCCTGTCTGGATGGTCCGGATTGTTTACTGAACAACTTCTGTTCGCAGTTGGATGTTCAGGAGGGTGTTAATGAAGATAAACACTCCTATGCTTCAGTACGAGGTAAGATTTTAGACGATTCAAGCGATTTTTGATGAGAGTGCAGTTAAGTACTACATTTCTAGCCTATTCTGAAACTACAGTTCCTCCTTGATGTTTAACGTTGTGAAGTGGAAATTTCTTATACAAAATCAATGTTTGCGTTTAGTATTTGTTTTCAGCAGATTCACCCGCGTCATTATTGTATAAAGGAAGCAGCTCTATGGTTTCGTTTCTACAAAATACGCAGGATCATTTTGATTTGCTTGAAGTATTTTAATATTTTTTTACAAGTATCTACTTTATTTTCTTTTTATATGAAAACAGTTGCTTTTTTCAATTCATTTCGATCTTTAGGAGGCAAGTAGAGATATCCTTGAAGATGAGGATGCTGAACAGAGTTTATTGCCACTGCCACAAAGGGAAATCAAAGCAGGTATGTTTCTCATAATTCACTACTATTTAATAGGTCTGGTAATTGATGTATTTATATCTATTTAGAGCGTGCATTTAAAGCAGTCTGTTCAATCCCGTCGATCATTTCTCCACATAAAGCAGATCGATTCACTATAACTGAGATCACCAAGAAAACAAGACTACCTCCAGTTACTCGATTTGGTGTAGGAGGTGTTTTTTGTTATTCAAGTTTAGTAGGAGGCATTTTTCATTTTTTACGAGAATCAAATGAATTTTTCTTTCAGTAACTTTCACTTTTGTATGGTATTTTGTATGATATGTTTGACAATTACCCATTAAGTTATTCATATTTTTTCGTTTGTATTTTATAACATCTTGTGTTATCAATATTCAGATTCAACTGTTAATATTATTCATAGTCATTCTTTTTTATAATTACTTTTTTTAATCTACAGAAAAGCGAAAGTATCCACCGCTTGTGCTAACTGACGAGGAAAAGAAATTGTGCAAAAAGGAGGGGATTAGATTGCCAGAGTGTTATCCTTTGACAAAAGCTGAAGAAAGAGAACTGAAGCGTATACGTCGGAAAATCCGAAACAAACATTCAGCTCAGACAAGTCGTAAGAAAAAACAAGTAGTTTCATTGCGCTATCTTAATTTAACTTTAATTTTTGAAACAAAAATCATATGTTTTTGGTTTTTTTTAAATTTTTTCTGAGTTCCAATTACGAAAATCTCAGGATTATATCGAAGCATTGGAGGATCGCGTTGAAAACTGCACTCAAGAAAATGAGGAACTAAGGAAGCAGGTACATCTCTGGTCACCACATTTTAATTTTTCTTAACCCTTATATTGGAGTTTTATATTTAGTTTCCTTCTTTTAGTGGGAAGTGGAGTTTTATATCATTGGAAAACACAGCAGGTAGTAACATAAGCCTCCTTATTTTTTCTCTTCAATTTACCATTTAAAGGCTTTATTTACTGAAAATGTTGATCAGTTACAGGTAGAACATCTGAAGACGTTAAATTCAACGTATTTATCACAGCTACACAAATTACAAAGTATGGTTGCTAATAGCTCAAGACGAAAGGTGCATGCTGGCACCTGTCTTGCGGTGTTGATGCTTTCAGTATGTTTACTTGTTGCACCGAATTTATCACCTTTGTCAAAAAAACGTAACGAAGAAGAAGCAGAACAGGTTGCAATGCTAGCAGCTTTGCCGAAACGAACTCCTCCACTTGCAGGTCATTTTCTCATAATCTGCACTAAAACAGCTATGAATATAATTTTTTCACCTAAAGATTTTTTATCGATACTGTATATGTTAGTTACTAAAAATAACTTATTACTAAATAATGGACAGATATTTCAGTGGAATGAACCTTCGCCAATCTCAGAGTTGTTTTAAACCATAACAAGATTCAAGGGTGTTATTTCACTGAGAACCGTACAAATTAGCAGTTGAATAGATTATTCATGTTATTATCACAGAGCACATGTTCCATGAGTTTTTTCCCGATTAACTTAGGTGAAAATTACTGAAAACTGTGACAGAAATTATTTTAAGGACGTTCAAGATCACTTCTGCAGTTCGTAAGCTCTGTTACAGACAAATTTGATGTTGATTTCTGCGGTGAAGGCGAAGAATTTGAAGATACTTCTGCTGTGAAGTTTGTTTTCATGTTTTTCCATAGTTAGTGTGGGAGAAGTAATACATCATTTACATTAATTCGGACTTGTGCTTTAACGATAATGTTTAGGCCGAAGGATCGTTCAATGGAATTAAAAAACAATTCATTAATGCGTGAGGGGAAACGCGTTACATTATGGAATGACAACGTAACAGTGAAAACGCAACCAGATCTTGCTGAGATGAGGAACAAAGTTATGTCAAGTTATGAATGCATCAGAGTTGGAAATTACGCGCAGAAACGGAAAGTTTTATCTAAAGAAAAATTGTATTCAGATTCAACAGACTATAAAAAACCATTGGTTCGGGCTCTCAACAGTGCAGAATATAAACATGCAAAACTATCTAATGGCTCCACGCTTCGTGTTTATACAGATCCGGGCAGTTATATTTCAATGGATTCAAAACATTTCAAAATACGTCGGTCATGAACGAGATTGTGTTATAAGCAGAAATAGCTAGGTTTTGAAGTCTATTCGAACATTAAGGAGGGTAAATTTTAACAAACCTTTGCACTTACCAATGTTAATAGGTCAAGAATGTGGACGAAATAATTTTTAAACTTACCAATAAATGAAACAAGGGAATTCACTTCTTCAAAACTTGCACATTTCGCCATATGAATCTGGGAAGTCCCACTTAATATAAATGTTGTGCTTGGATTTGCTAGATGCTGATTCACTGATTCTTACTGGATTTGTATCAGAAATGATGGTTTTAAAATTTACATTTTACTAATTTTTCAAATATTTTTGGTTTCTTGTATCTTTTTCATGTGCGTTATACTTCATAAAACAATTTTTTTGCTATTCCTCCTTATTGATTTTACCAGATAGTTGTTTTGGGTCGTGCTTTTTTTCTGCAGTGGTATCTTATATGTCTTTTTCTTGTTTGTTAATCGTTCTTTATGTGATCATATTTTTCTTAACGCTTCTTCACTTGGTGATACTTTGGTTTTACTTTTTTTCTTTTTTTTTTGTAATAAAATTACTTCCAGAATTCAGAACCTCATATATATAAAATTCTTTTATATAATAATTCCTTACATACTGCTATGCTGAGGTAAGCTTTAAACCGAAAAGAAAAAAAAGATTTCTGCTCATTTTCAGTTTTATTATCAGCTATAATTTGATTATTAAGACTTCTTAATTTTGTGCGCAAATGAAAAGGTTCTTCAGGTCTCAAGCATCATTTAATTCCGAAGTTCATATGGTAATCACAATGACAAATGCTTCCAGCGTTTATTTTGGTCTGGAATGGGATTCACTTCCTTATTGTAATGAAGAAACGAATTTCTTTTATGAGGTGGAATTTTGCATGTCGTAATGCTGTCAAATTTTTTACATAATTATTAACGACAAAATCTAAGATGACGGATTCACATTAATAAGATGATAGAGGTTATATTTTCGAATTCGTTGCGCATATATCGAAGAAAGGAATTTCCATCATTTTTTATGTGGGTTAGAAATGTTACTTTTTGAAATACCCATTCTTCGTCATAAAGGATCTTTATGATCTGAGGAATTCGAAATGGAAGAACTAAAAGAAATTTCCCATTTTCCTACGGACTACTGAGACACTTCGTTGATACGTTCATATCTCGCAGCGAAATGTAGAATTTTCAAAATGATGAAAGGAAAAAATAATCAGTTGTCAAGGGGCCATTTCGAAGCATGACTGAAGCAGACTATTAAAGTAGATATTTTGATATTGTTTTAGTTAAATTATATTGAGTTTGAGAAATGCGTGTGAAAAAAATTTTTTTCAAGTGTCAGTACTTTATTCCTTTGTGCTTTCTATGTCCAGAATCAGAATTACTCGCCAAAATATCAGTATACTAGATGTCCATCCTTTTACTCTCTATTGTTATCTGAATATTTGGCAAATGATTCAGTCATTTGAAGAACAAGACGACATTTTACGATCGTGCTATTCGAGCAAAATTTCTTAACAAGTAATCATAGAATTTGTTCATTTCACGCTGACCATAGTACCAATAGCAGTTAAACAAAGTCATTTTGTCAAAAACTGTGACAGTACTTTCATTGTGTAGCGCTTAAAATGCTGAGTAAAAAAAAAAAAAAAAAAAAAACTGCAGGCAAATATACTTTGTATAGGAATTAAAGTTTTTAATCTTTAAGATTTAATTATTTTTACAGAGAGTTTAGTTATTCCAACGGGGGACAGGACAAATATGTACGTAAGTGAATGTTGAAGTCACTGTGGGCATTTTTCACAAGAACATCACTAACTATAAAAAGAAAACTATCACTTGTACATATTGCTGTAAAAACTGCAAAGAAAAATAGTAGTACTTTTGGAATGCGTGATACGATTTGATGATCGGTCATCATTGCCGAATGGTTTCAGCCCTCGGGAACATTGTTAACACTGAATGATACCGCGGCGATAACCCAGATCTGCTTTTCTTGATGCACTAATCATTTCACAAATAGTGATCATTTCGTTCTTTCATCGTTATCCTCTGCAAGGAATGCTCCACATTCCATTTGTCTAGCACTTTTTATTTTCCTAATTTTGCTGCTGGTTAGTAAGTTCCAAGAATTTTCTTTTCATAGTAGTTTGTTTATCAAGTGGAATTATAAGATATAAAGACCACAAAAGATAATTTCCATTAAAAGAAAGGTGTGATTCTAATTCTTTTCAATAATGTTTATAATAACAGTTGAAGTTTTCTTAATTTTTAAAGAAACAGAATATCATTAGAAAATTTTACCCCCAGAGCTAAACAAAAGTCAAGATTACAGTTTATCATTAAGTCTTGAGAGAGAGAGAGAGAGAAAAGGAAGATCCAATGATTATGTGGAATGGTTATGCTGTATTTTTTTGTTTCCATTAAACCAAGTATTTATGGAATGATTGTTCGAAAGCTGTGATAGTTCGTTGCTTGCATAATTTTATTCACTTTCACATTCTACTATGATTTCTTTGAACTTCTCACTAAATATATGCATACTTCATCAGAACAGAAGGAACTAAGCAATGGAATGTTTAGCACGCTATTTGAGGTGACATAACCTAGTGAGAATTGTGATCAGTAATGTTCTGTTGGTTCTATTCCTGATACTGGCATTTTTCTGAAATTAGGCTAATAAGTTATGTTGATTTTTCTTTCTTAATTAGACCACAGAAATGTTACAAAATCGATAACTAAGTAGGCCATCTGCATGAAATTTTTCTTGTAAATTTTTTGCTGTGATTTTAAGTGCTAGTAATTTATATATTCTAGCCATTAACTGTGTACAGGTACTGAATTGTTTTGCAGGAAGTGCATCACTGGTATGACCTAAGTCCTAGCAGATGAGCATGCTGGACTACTATCATTAGGGAGGCGAAGGTGACATCGTCTGTAAGCTCAAAATTAATCTTAATTAAAAAATATCCGAAATATGATTGTTTCCAGAATTAATAGTTCTTTTTTTTTTTTAGGTCTGTTGATTTATCTAAACCCATATAAATCCACCTCAGTTTTCTCCTGCAGCTGAATTTTGGATCAGTAGTGGTGATGAAATGACAGAGAGCGTTGAAATTCACGATATCACCTTAGTTGATTACAGTGATACTTGCATTTAGCTGTCCTTATCATTCGGAACCACTTGGCAAACATTTGAGACACAGCCAAAAGTGGTAGCTGTAGTTGCTGAGCTGTCGAGACTTGTTGAATGATACTTTTAAGAATAAAAATGTTTGGAATTAATCTGCTGGTTATTGACTTCTATTAAGAGTATTCCTGGACAGTGGTTTTGAATGTTATTATTACAATACTACCTTATCACGGTTGATGAGTGATATGATTCCCTGAGCTCTTTTTCTCTTCTTGATGCAAATCTATTTCTAGCGAAAGTACACTCAAAATCGATCACTGGGCCTGCTCTTCTTGGCAGCTGTCAAAAAAAATATTATTTTATGGAAGTGCTGCCCAATTTGTAGAAATGTATCAGTTTGCTTTTCTCAGCAGATTGTATAAGATATTTGTGGCATGACTTGCTAATTTATTTTTCTCGCTTATTCATGCTAGGTAGACCCTTGTTGTAGTTTTATTTCACTTAACGAAACTTTTTCTCCAGAGTAAGAAGGTTAGGAATGAGATATGGAATGATTAGGAATGAGATTATATTATAAGAAGAGAATACTTTCTAGTCCATTATCGCTACATTCATTTAGGCTTCAGTTGGAATTAGAAAAGGTTTAATTGGCATTATATGACACTAGCGAATTATTATGCTAGTATACATTACTTATTAGTGCATGTGAATTTACTCAAATGAAAGGCACTTCCTTACAGATTTCCTTCTTAGCCACATTTGATCTCAACCGTTGCATCTTGATTCCTCGTGTAAGGCTTAAAGTTTGGCGAAAATTCTATTGCCCTAACAAGGAGATCCACATTTTTTCTTGTATTAATTCGTGAATATCGCGAAAATGTCCAAATAAAAAGAACAAAAAAGTAAATTATGCTGAAAAAGATAGATAAGAGAGTGTTGGAGGTGCATCGTTGATGGAATATGACGAGTTGAAGCAATATCTTATCATCGTTGGTGTTATTCCACTTCTATTTATTCTATGCATTATCATTTATTGTATTTTCAAGAAAACGAAAACATTCTCTATTGTGTTCCCCGTGTAAGTTCTCTTTTTTTTCCTTTATCACACTCTAAATTGACCTTTCAGTCTTTTTTTCGGCCGTGATGAAAAGAAAAGTGAAAATAGCAATTAAAGGATGCATTAAGCATTCCTTTACTTGATTTACTTTATTTTTAATACTTCCCGAGCTTGACTTCTAAGTATGATAATGATTGGTGACAAACTTGTAGGTCTAAGCCTAATAATGGTAAATCAACGTTACCAGGTATCGATGATAATCCAATGGATGATGAGAAGAATGCTCACGTTGAGCTGAAAAAGAAAACTACCAGAAGTTTCAATGTAGTTACCTTGGAGAACGAGAGCGGGCTGATTTGATTCAGGACTTTTCAATTCAGGATTCCGATTTTAATTCAGAATTGAAAATACAATTAAATCTTTCTAACTTATGGTGAAATAAGCGGAAAATGCAACTTAAGTCGTTGCCGCGAATTTGAAAATATTAAGTGCCAATGATTGTATAAACCATATTCAATTTTTACAGTGGGCTGCATGATTTTAACTGCCAGTACTTTGTACACCATGTTTGGTGTTTGGGCGAAGAAGCAAATTAAATACAAGGAAATTAGTTGCAACTGGCACTTAATTCCTTTCATGAAAAGCAGGGTGTTTTCTTGTTTTCCCTCGTCCTCTTCTTTTGAGTTTCAATTCTGATTGGTTTCTAATTCATATTGCAAATTATCATCTGTAACTGACAAGTGCAGTGATATGTTTAGCTGATTTTATTTATTATAGATGCCTACATACCAAAAACTTCACACACATTGATTAAGTGAAACATTTTCAATGCGTAGGATATATTTATACGAGGCTGACGAAAGTTGAACTCATGATTTTCTTGTGGAATGTTTTTGTATCAGAAAGCATTGATTTTTATCACCACTATTAGAATTCTCCTGATCAAATTTTAAATATTTGACAATTGAATTAAATATTCCACCATAGAGAGCTTGAAACATGAAACGAAAAATTTCCAGAGAATACTCATTGTAGATGAAAAAGACTTGGATCATAACTCCTTCCCGAGAGTTACCAAAAGCATTCATTCCATCACCATTGTAAAGTCATTCAGACTGCTCTGGTTGTTATTCTTCCTCTAATTCCTCCCTTTTCCCAAGTATCACCCTAGTCGCAGACAGGAGGAAGAATACCAGCGCTAACGAACACGCAAACAGCGCACCAACTGTAACTCCCACGATTACTGGCTTCTCTGAAAAATCGGGTTTGAAGACAGAAGTGATTAAGCAAATTAACTAACTTTTTTGAAGACTTCCTCAAGAAGACCTGAAGAAAAACAAACCTAAGAGAAATAAGCTTACCGAAGTTCCTTTTACTTTTACCCTTTGGTCCTGGTGGACCAGGTAGACCAGTTTTACCTTGCTCACCAGGTGGTCCTCTTTCTCCTTGTAAACCTGGTGGTCCCACTGGACCTGGTGGACCTCGTGGTCCCTTCCTACCCTGCGGACCCTGTATAATATTTCCAAGTCTAGATTGTTCAAACTGCTGTTTCGAGTCAAATGACTTTTCATCCTTCTCGCCAAGAGTGTAATGCTAAAGCATTTTTGTTTTGAACGTTTATTATCAATTAAGATTATTTCTAGAGTTTTAGTTAGACCAATCATAATTTTTGAACTAGGTTCGAGGGAAAGAATTGCGTGCAAACAGATTATGTGGAATTACTGTTTAATTTTTCTTCGGTTGTCTAGAGTGGTCATATTTATTAGACTGCAAAAGCTTGTAGTTTCAGCAAAACAAAAATGCAATTGTAAACAGAAGGTTTCTGCATTTCAATTTGTTCTGTAAAATTAAAACTGAATAGTTGAAGGCTCACGAATTCAATCAAATAAATAATTAGGATAAGTGAAACAGCTGTTGGTCGCATAAATTTTTTTCCCCGCTGAAAATAAGTTATAGTGAAATTATTCTGCTTTAATTAAAATTATATCTTATGGATTCTCTAAGTTGCTTTTATAGGGAGATTAGGTCTTTTTTTCTGTACTTATTTCATAGGAAACTTTCAAGCCTTGCAAAATGACTACTTACGAGAAACATGATACGCGAAGACGCTTGCAACCCCATATAAACGAAGCAGTAATGAATGATGCACTGTTATCTTCCGTATTTCGATCTCGTGAAGTAAAAAAAAATTTGCATATGACTGAAACAATTTGTATATATGCTAAAAAATGTTCTGTTAATTCCTGCTGTATATGTCATGAATCAAGACGTAATGCCTCGACTATTAAATAATCAATTGATCTTTTTTAAGTAACCACATTCAGTATTTCCACTTCCAGGCTATCCCTCTTTCCTCTTTTGCAAATGAAGAACGTGATGAGACCCAATCTCATGATCACAACTAGTTTGCACCAACTGATCGAAATGTAAAATTAAATGAAATAGAGAAACTTGAGCCAGTTTCTCTACAGTTTCTTTACGCCAGATGAGCATCTTCCGCTCTCAGTACATATGAAAAGGAAGCGCTGTTAATGATGTTGGCTTAATTTCTTGATTCTTGAATTCTTTTTCTCTTTTGCATATCTTCTGCGCCTAAACTCTAGATGTTAGATATCCGCATAACTTCCCGATAAAGAAGTGGTAGAGTTTGACTTTAATTAGTAGGAGCAAGATGGTAAATCAAAATTATTATCAGTAGTTATAAATCTTTTCTTATTTTTTTAACATTTCTAAAGTATTCATTTTGCGAGTAATCATCAAAATGAAATTTAGATTCTTGAATGCAGTTGAAATGATCAATGCAACTATTGATGTTTAAACTGAAAAACGAAGCTCTTGAGAGATATGGAACCAACCATTTGTTCATTTTAAAGGACTTACTAGTGAGAAGATGAAGAGACCTCAGTGATTTTTCAAAAATAAATATTCCTCAAAAAATAAAAAATACGATAAAATAAAGCAAAATGTGAAGTTTTATCAGACCGTGAATCAAGGCAACTAATATACAATATTCAGTTGTAGATAATCACTGTGATTTATGAATGTTCTTTCTTGATTCGATCAGCAACAGCAGCAACAAGTGCTGCTCCACGACCACTTCCATCTTCAGATAGCATCAGTTGGTACTAAAAAGGCTTTTTCGGTGAATAAAACTTCAAATTATCTCAGTTCAAATTTTCACTCATCAGAGTCAGATAGTCACATGAAGATACGTCTTTTTATTAGTCGCAATCACCACACAGTAGTTGCATCTTTTATTTAACTGCAGTGAATAATAGTAAGTGAAGCTCTGTATCAAGAAAGATAGCTGAATTGAATTACGAAGAAAATAAGCTGGAAAATCGCCAAAGAAATATATCAAGAAAGCTCTTTAAAAAATTTTATTAAAATTCAACAAATCGATAAAAACTTGGACATACATCTAAATTTTTTGGTAACAAGTCATTAATTTTAGCATCGAGAATTTTGCCGAATTTTGGATGGAACCGATACACCGAACCATCAACTCCCACTGTTACAAATGGCTTTTGCATGCGACTCAAAATGCATGATATACCTGCCGCGGTAAGATATGCTGCCCTAAATACCACATATTGTGAAAAATAGTAAATATTACTATGAGGAATTAAGCTAATAAATTTCATAGCTTGGTCAGCGTTTATCAAATTATCATTTCTATTTTACGCAGTTTTTATTAATCATATTCGCTGAATATTTATGGCATGTCTCGAGGAAATAAAGGTTGCTGAAAAGTAGCTGTGAGGGCACGGGGAAGTTAATGAAGTTTTTAATGGGTGACCCAAAAAGCACCAATCAAAGGACAGCTTGTGAAACAGAGAAAAGTACCGAGTGCTAATCACTTCGCAAACGTATGCCACATGAAGGCAATCGCTATCACTTATTTTATTGATTCCAATCTGTTGCAGAATTTGAAGAGTTCGTCGAAAATCTCCGAGACCCTTCTGCCTGAAGGCATAATAAGATCATAATATAAAGCAGTTTTAAAGATTTTTCTTTATTAAGTCATTAAGAGAAATATACATGTATAGGAATTAAAATTTTCTACAGCACTATTTTTAAGAACTATATTAGCATTAAAATAACTTAAATATCCACAAACAATATTTCAAGAGAGATAAAAGAAAATGAACTCTTCAATATCGGAGACAAATTTGGTCGGGAAGCAATCTGGCTTTGAAATTGCTTCATAGTCGCCATCAAAAAGCATTTTATCCTTAGCAAGTTTCACAAGAACAAGGCGCACAAGCTCTCCCAAGTACATGCCCGAAATCATCTTTTCAAAGCTTTAAATATTTTCAGTGAGTCAACTCATTTTAATTGATGATTGTACCATATAAAAGTGAAACATGTCCCAAGTTCCCAGTAACAGTTTACTTGATAGAAGTGGACATGTCCAGGGAGAAAACTTACAGATGTTTGCCCACATTGATGGATGCTTTGTCAACGTCTCGATCAAATTCTGTAAAGAGAAAATTTATGCAACCATTGTCTCCAAATGCGCCCCACTCCATATTTATGATCATCTAAAACAGCTTTTATTCTATGAATTATAAAACAATACAAACAGACCCCGCAATCACTGACTTTTATAAATTTGTCTCAACAAGAGAGTAGACCTTGCAACTTCCGCAACATATATTCTTTTTGCGACTAACTTCTTTCGGATATTTATCTTTGTCAAACCCAAATTTTTTGAATTTTGGGCAGTTGGACAATTTTTCCATGTAACAAGCATTTGTACCGGTCCCCAGGATAACGCCAATTTGACAACTGTTATCCTTGAAAGCACAAGCCATTAGCGTGCCAACCGTGTCATTAAGTAGCGCCACTACGTCAATACTGATATCCTGAATTTGATAACAATTTGATTTGATAACTACTAGCTAATGAATAATATAATTAGAAATATCAGTGTTAAGTCCTAATATTAAACACAGTTAAAAGTGAAATCACTGTAAGTCAGTCATACCTTCCGCCTATTACAAGCATCACGAAGGAACTGAACAACATCTTGGCCTTCTACGCCTTTCGCGTTGAATCCTTTAGTCCAACTGATAAGTTTTCCAGTGGTAAGATCTTCTTGTTGCACCGGGAATGAAAATGTGAAGCCGAGAGGCAGTCCCTTCGAATCTTTCAAATCATGTTCACCAAGGAAATCTGCTAAGCATTCTCCAATGTGATCGAATAACTATAAGCAATAATTATTCACAGTCAGTACGACATCAATAGCCACTGCTAGGTCCTTCCTATAATTTGTAGATTTCACACAGAAAATTCATTGCCAGCTTCCACCGACAGTGTACATCGACCTACTATTTGTTTTATACTTAAGCTAGTGATATAGTTCAGACAGTTTAACTTTGTAGCTGTTGAAGTGCAAGTGAAAATGTCCAAAAATCTAGACGTTGTTTTCAATTAGCCTAATTACGAATTTTTTAAGTGAGAAAATTGAGAGAAGCACTCTGTTGGGCGTTCTAATTCCATCGTTCTAATCACTTTGTCTCAATTCAGAGATAAACGGAGGAAATTATTGCACCAACATAATTCTAGATGTACAGTGATGTAAATTATACATAAAAATCAAAGAATTATCCAAACAGTCAGATAAATAAGTCGAACAATTAGCTTTCAACACTTATTTATATTGTAAGAAATCAGATTAACCGTAGCTGATTTAAAGTAGTTTCTTTCAACTGCAGGTTGCAAGCATGCTAATATGCTTAAAATGAATATAAAGCATACCACAGTGCCAGCACCCTTCATAGTTTCTTCTGGTATACGATATACCTTCCCGGTCATCTCGGCTACATCACCTTTCAATTTAATTAATAACACTCGAAAATTAGTACCACCAAGGTCAAGTGCCAGGAAATCGCCCCTCTCGGTACCGTTTGGAACTGCTCGAACGAAAGACGGTAACATTTTCAGGCAGCCTGCAATAGACCACATTTATGGCCACATCTGTAAATTTTATTATTTCGAAAAATTTGCATTATTTGAATTTTGCTCTTGATTATCTTATCTTTCATATACCATCTATTATGGATGCAACTTTTAATACAAAGATATTCCTGTGCATCAGTTGTCAACTAGAAAAACTATGATTTATCTTTAATCAAATTTTGGCCACTTTGCACTTAAACCATTAATATACGACTCATAATGCATTTATTCAAGATGTGGGCATCTTACTAGGCTCATTTCGCAGACCCCGGCTTATTTCATCCTCCATGATTTTTGAGACCTTTATAAGATCATCATCAGACAACATAAACTTTTCGCATGCCTTTTTGATCTAGAAATCGAATTATTTAACTATTTGTCATGATATGTATATATGCTATGATAGCGAGAAGGATAAGACGTGCTTGACAAGGACTCTTGTAGATTAAACTTTTTTGAAAACCACACATTTAAGAGCTCATAAAGTTCAAAAATTGATGGTTGTTTACCTCAGGGCGAACTTTATCTGCATCCGGGTTTTTCAAATCAGGAGTACCGACCTGTCCTCTTGGCATTGGCTTTCTGGAAGAATTCTCCAAGTTGAGTTGGGAATGTCAGGATTCTTAATCATTTTATCCTATTACTGAACTTGTAAGCTCAAACGAACTCTTATAATCTTTCTAAAACCTTATCTAAATTTAGTCAGCAAGTGAGCAACAACAATGGAATCCGGCCAGCACTGCACACCACTACAAATGAACTGCTGCGACAAGACAAAAATTTATCTATTTATAACTTTTTCTCGGGTTCAGTTTAAATAAAAGTTATGCATCACTCGAAACTCAAGGAATATGAACTTTTCTACAGAATTATTTAAATAAGATACTGATAGAACTAATTGACTATCATCGTGTACACTACTAATATCAGAGATTCTGTTCCCAGGTAGTCTTTCTTCTCAAGAAATTCTCCTATCAGTTTGTCTTGACAAAATGCCTAACACCTCTTCTCAGATAATGAGTTTTGTTTTTTAAGAAATTAATCAACACCTGAAGATAGCAGCAACATGCTAACAAAAGCTTTAACTTGAGAAATCATCTGCTTGATATTTAAATATCCATGGGATATTTTTTTTCATGAATAATTTTTTCTGTGTTTCAAAGTAGAAATTGTTCACAAATTGAATATTCGGCCATTTGACAAACCTGCCGAAAGGACTGCAATTTGTAAAATATTATTCAATCATAATGAACAGTTTTCATTTAACCACCAGCAGCACTTATAACTTTATGCGTTTTGTAATTTGTGTTTAAGTGTTGAAATTTTTCTTGCCACCTTAATATCGATGAATTCAACAAGTTTTACCTCAAAAGAATTTTAGACTGCAACTGAGCAGCACAGATTAGAATCTTTGATTGAAATTCTCAATGCCCCCTAAATTTTTTTACCCATAATGCAAGTGGATATTCTGAGACACAAGAGGAAATAAAATTGTCAATCTGAAACGGGAAGGTATCCTTTTCAGATGGAGTTATTGGTTTTTTTATGATTTTATCAGCTCCACTTGATAGTAAGCTTACTTTATATAGATAACTGCCAACAAACGTGTAACGATGCGCTGTAACGCTACGTAGAACAACTGGAACTATGTTTAAAACATACTTGCCATTTCCATCAGACGGTAAATTTTTCATAACATTGTCTGACATTTGTCAAAACAATTATCTATAACAGGCTAAAGTCTAGCATTATTTTGACATTGCTCTTATAATTCACTCTGCTGCGTTAAAATTAAACTAGATCAGTTGATAGCTGTTTCAGACTGGTTAACATTCCACAACGTTATTTGTTTAATTCATAAAAAGGACTGCAACATATAAGTTTTGCTGGTAATAGCAATCGTAATAGTGATAGCAGTAGTTATTATTATAATTAGTGGAGAAATGGGAATACACCTAAGTAAATGGTAAATAGAAGGGAGTAAGAAGTCATAGGTCAACACGGCCAGCACCACTAACATGAAACTGTCAAGCGGGTACTGCTAGAAATTTTGTAGTGTAAAGGTATTGAATGTAAGCAACTTAAAAGATAGAATTTACCAAATAAGGAGGAAACACTGAACTAAGTCCACATAGAAACGCAATGGGAACGAATGTGAGTGCAAGAAATAATAGAGAGTGATTGGCTTATTGGAAGGTGGCAAAAAATATCAACGGGAAACTATGATAAAGTTTAATATAACCAGTGCAAAATCAAATTGTTCAAAAAAAGCTAAATATACGAATAAGTTGAAAATAATTGTCATGACACATTATGTGCCAAACATAAAGAAATTAATTAGCTTCTAGAACAATATTACATAGGTTCTGGTAACAAAAGTCATCAGAACCGATGTAACCTACTTCTTTGATAAAGCATAAATAAATGCTCCAATAGAAACTGCTTTTCGAGCAAATAGTTCTTCTTTTTGAAGAAGTCTTCCATGAAAAAGTTTCATGAATTCCATACATCGCATTCCAATAACTATATTAGTATCTTCTAATTCAGTCACAACACACCGCATCACACAAGAGTGTGGTGTGATATCTGGTAATGTATAAAAAATCAACTATATTGAAACTATCCTAAGTTTCAAAGTGAAAAAAATACATTGAAATTCTGAAGCACCCTTCAACTTAATTTTTTATCAATTGTCAAGAGTAAAAAGATGATACTAGATATTTCTCTAACATTTGTCAATCCTAATATTAAACAATGATAACCGGAAATGACAATCAAAGCTCCGGTAACAAATATCTTCAGAGAATGATAACAACGAATTCAAACAGCACTCAACGAAAAATCCATACTCAAAAGAAATCTAGAAGAAACTGTTGACTTCATAACAAGAACGGTAGTTCAATCCTTAAGATGATGTAGTAATCAATATAATACCTAATATCATCTTCTATTTGCTCCTATCTTCTCATGTCAAATAATAATCAATCTTTTTATATTTATTCGGCAAGTAGTGTTTGCACTGATATCACACGAAATCACAAGAATAAACTCAGCGATGAAAATGATCAAGAACTAAGAAGTAACGGAAGTTATTTTCTAATACCTTTTTCTTTTTCTTTATTACCTTCTTTACTATCTTTCAATTCCTTATTTTCTTTCTTCTCTTCTTTATTATCATCTTTTTTTCCTGTTCCTTCAATTTTTTCTTTGTCTTTTTCACTCTTTTGTAGTGACAGCTGGAAAGAGACCATTAAAACAATTCAACGCTTTGCAAAGATTAAAAATATGAATTTTTACCATCTTCTTTTCTTCTTTTGACAAAATTTTCAATAAGTACCTTATTATCAATGAGATTATGTAGAGCAATGACGGTTCGTACTAAAGATCCCATATAAACACACATCAGCTGGTCATTTGTCTGCACATTATGCGCCTCAACAAACTGCGGCGATGTAACATCTGGTAAAAGGTTCAATACCTCCTAAACAAATGAAATAGCAAAACGGTATGGGATCAAAGGATTTCAAACTAGGAAAATAAATATAAGGTGAATTGAGAGGTTTATTAGAAATGTTTCTTCGTATTCCCGTGTTTCCAACATAAGAATTTTTTGTTGATAAAAATTTATGTTGGTTTTCAAACAATATTTTGAAACTATTGCCAAAATAAAGGTACACACAATTTGCCACTTGACTGATGGTACATCCGTGTTGTTCCACTACAAAGTGAAGCTTGACTGACTTCTCTGATAAAGTAGTCGATTCTACTAATATGAAATCTTCGAGAACAAAGAAATCTGATGGAAATTAAAACATGTCGGTGGGTAAGAAACAGTGAATTAATTTCAAAGAAATGACAAGAAATACTTGTATGTAATAGATAACGGCGTGGTTGATTGGCAATTTGCCTTGGGCTACCTCATGGAGATAACACTGTAAATCAAGCAACTGCCCATGTAAACCTCTCAAACCCATCAACTGATCAGTAATTCTTTGGGAAAGAGTTCCTGCCGTCTGATCCTTGATATCCCTGAAGAGATGAAAGTTTAGAACAAAAGTTATTCTGTTTTACTTAGCAGGTATACATTCTGTCTGTTTCGTTTTTTTTTTTTTTTTTTTACGATTCTTTTTTGATGAGCTATCGAAAAACTCACCTTAAAAGGTGCTCAACTCCGACCTCCTCAGCTTCTTCAGCACCGATTTCACTCGGTACATGCTCGAATGTTTTGATTGGTGGTGTACCATCCTACAATGATTGATAGAAATGAAAAAGGTTCTGAACAAAAAATTATAGAAGTCATGAAAGAACTGAATCAAAAAATATAAATTAAAAGAAAATTAAAAAAAATTAAAATCAAAAAATATAAATNAAATTAAAAGATTTGGGTGTCTATATCACTGATTTTAATTAAGCAACGAAATCCTTGCAAATAATTCAAATAAATAGGAAAAAGAAAACAAACAAACATCATGGACTTCCTGTACTTCAACATAAGCTTCGGTAGGCAACCCTAAATCTTTCGGTTCAGCCTGTATAACAACAAGAACAGGATTACATGTAAAGCGCTTTAATTGTTCGTTGATCACAATATCATTCTAAAAGTTCACCTAAATGTAATGTTTGTGATAAGAAATATATTAATCCCATAACCCAATTTCTGAAAACGAAGCAAGGGAAAGAAACACAAAAGCAGAATCAGACCGGGCTTCCTCACTCATCCTATTCAGAGCCCAGTGCTACCCGTCATGATCATCACACTCTGCAAACAGCAACGAGGCAACCACGACACCGAACTAAATCCAATTATTGCAACTTTAAATTCACAACCGCTGCGCTATATGCCATCTTCCCCAGTCCATTAATTTTAATTTCCTAAATAAGTAAAAAAATTTATAGAGGCATCACATATCAAAGAATCTTGACCTGACAAAGTTTTGGACCAGTATGGTACCATCCAACAATTCTTTCACGTGCAGCAACCTGGAGAATGCAGATTATAGGTAGAAATTTCATACAAGACGTAAAAATAAAAAATCTCCATAAGAACCGAAAGTTTACCAGTTTTAGTATAAAATGATCTTAAACTTCTCAATGTACGGAAATGTTTACTTTGTGGAACATGCCATACATGCTCTCCAAATAATCCATATCAAGAAACCAAGTTTTTTTGTCTCGCTCATCTTCATCAAAAGGAACTGAAATTGATTGCAGTAAATAGGGACCGGTTCAGTTTTATATTACAAAATAGAATAAAACAGACCTTAATAATAAACTGAAAGGAGACGGAAATTACCAGCAAAGCTATTAGCGATATCGAGTGTCCTGTCCGGTTTCAAACTTCCCAACAGAACCCCAACCACTCGTTTCACATTTTGAGTCTTGCTCACACGATTGAAATGATCAACCACGGAAAGCAACACTAGCGGATGAACTACAACCTGAACAAAGTTAATTTTTTCATATCAGTTATTTTATCCTTACCATGACCCTGACGCGATTTTCATATCATCCGAAATATTTTTAAGTGGTTTCCATAAATGTTACTTTTTTCATAGAAATGGTTTTTAATAGTGAGTGATCGGAACACTGTGAAAAACAAACCTTGGAAACATGCAAATTAAGATGGACATTGCTGGTGCAGTGTGGTTTAGCAGTATCACCAATCTTCGTCACGCTGTTCACGTTCACTTCATCTTCTTTGTAGGGTGCCATTCTAAATGAATGAGCTAATTTAGAGGAGCCAAAACGACCAGAAAGATGTCTTCTTATAAACTGCACTCAACACTCTATACTTATATTTCTTATGAATTTCATTCTGAAAAACGAAGTGTTCCAGGAGGGTTTAAGTTAATTTAAATAAGTGAATGTGTAAAAATGTCTCAAATGAAGAGCGAATATTTAAGAAGCCACTGCGGCAACAGAAAGGTGTTAGGCAGCAAGAGAGTAGAGGCATTAATTGCTGGATGGAAAAGTAACGGCAATTCCCGAGATGGCTAGTAGAAGAAAATACGAGGAAACATCTCAGTCCGAAGCCCCGCCGAGCACCACCGGTACAGCAGATGATCCGGTAGATGAGAAATGGCACGAGACCCCAACTCCATACCGCACGTACCGGACTGGTGGCTCGTGGTAAAGGACGGCTCGGGCAGTGTCATCAGAATTTACGTTCGTGTGTTTAAACTGGGTGACAGGTACTGCGTGGAGAAGATCCCTTCAAACATCAATGACTGTTCTAAACGAGGGATTAACGGACAGAGAAGAGTACTTCATGACCGTCAAAAAGATCGCAAAAGGTTCGTCCTGATCTTCATAATATTTTCATACTCTTATTTTCTATACCAACGGACATTTGAGACCTGTTCAAACCGATTTATTTATTCTGCAATTCCATCACTGTTTGCTCTTTGATTTGCAGTGCACGGACGTGCGATTATTGGCGTGTCATACGTGCGAGATCCTTATTCGCAGAGAGATTACTTAGTAACATGTGCACAAGATTCCTTGAAAGTATGGCTTGTGTAAGTTCTCCTTCTGATCCTAATTCTGTCGTCCGTGGGAAAGCTTTTAGACTTTTCAATCGATATTTAGTACCACATTTGGTGAAGAATAATGTGATTTAAAATCTCAGTTCTTACTGTTACATTTCTAGTTTAAGTTTTAGCTAACACTTTTAATATATGGTCTATTAAGTCTTTTAAACAATGAGTATAATTTTTTTTTTTGAAGTGCTAGGATAGCGAAAGATTGTGAATATTGAGGAAGTTATACTTTAGGGATAAGGATGATCCAGGATCACTAACGGAAAAGCAGGAAATCAAAGGATGGAGAAGCGGCGCACAAGACTTCGATATTACACAGGATGGAACTAGTATACAGTTTTTCTGTTTTAAAACATGTGGAAGTTGAAGATGGATTTCTTTTCTGAACCAAATCTGTTATCTGTTTAGTCAACTTTCTACTGAAGTTTTTAAGTCAGGATATACCAGGATAGTGTTTTTACCACTATTTTTTTTTAGTGGCAGCAGTTGTTGGCATTGATTCTCTGATGCATGTGTTTAGTTTATCTTTATCTGACTTCACATATAACGCTGATATTTTTAATATGGGATTCATGGAACAGTGGTACGTCAAGATATCACCTTGCCGAACTCGTTATCTTACAGGTGAAACATGTTGAAGGTTTTGTAGTTCTTGATTATTGGTCTCGACTCTTCATGAGCTGTACATTTCAGTTAGTTTTTCTGGATTTCTGTCACAACTATCCTTGAAAGGTACTGCAGAAGACAGTCTCAGTTTTCCCGGGGCACGACAAGTCTCTTCATTGTCATATGTTAGTGCTTTCATTTTTTTTTCACTTAGAGTATTACATTTCAGCCAGGTTCATCTTTTATCGTTGGAAACAGGAATAATGAGAAATAATACTTTTTGAATGTGTGTAATATGTTTTTTTAATATTATCGTACAAAAAAATTTATTTGTGGTATAAAGTCCACAATTCATGCTACTTCAGTTCAGCCGAGAAATGCTTTGTTGTTGTTGTGTAGAGTAAAATTTCAAGGCATTAGTCCATTTATATATCCCAGTCCTTTTGCTTTCTGAATTAGCTCCCATGTATCGAAGTGATATTGGTAGTCTCTGTTATACCTGTAAAAAGATCAATTTAGATGTTTGTTGTAGTCATGTTCTTTAACTGTCAACATTCTAAACTTAAATCGCACTTTACTCTATGTCTTAAGTCACGCCAAGTTGCTAGTATTGCTATTTTACCTGATGATTTCATGACTTATTCAGAATTTGCAAAAGAAATTAGTTAAGCTTTTGCCTAGCATCATTTCATTAATCTGAAATAAATATAAACTGATAATGAATCATTAACAAGAAGGTAGTGAAGGAATAAAATTCATCATGAAACAATTAAATTGAATATTGTACAGATCTTTCCTATACAGTATTTTGCTTTCTTTGTCTTTGCACATAAGCAATAATCCATTTTACTCATGTTTTGATTCACTTTGTCACTTATTTGTCTTACTTTGTAAAGTCTTTCGAACTGATTTGCTTTACTTTTTAGAGTCCAGATAACAAAATGATTGCTGTAGCTAATAATGAAGGAATCGTCACAATACTCAGTGCTCCAAAACTTGAAATACAATTTTTTTTTGAGGGTTTGTTCTGCTGATTTTCATCATTCTTTTCTTTGTGACTTATCGGAAATTTCGTCAGTGATTTGATGTTGTCTTTAATTAACTAATATTTGCAGCACATGCAATCAAAGTGAGGGCAACATGCTTTTCTCCGTCATCTGACAGCCTGTTGACTGGTTCGGATGATAAAATTGTAAAACTTTACATAATGTAAGCTGTTGGAAGAAGTTTAATTCAGACTCTCAAAGTTACTGTGAAAATTTGGGAAAGGTGTTTTGTTCTTTTAGGCTGGATTCATGAAATTTCGCTTGAGAAAGAGTATTTCTTACTGATTCAGTTAAATACCGATTTTATTAGAGATTTATTTTACAGTCGTGCAGATAAAGCCCAACTGGTTAGAAGTTTTTGCGGCCATCGAAGCTGTATTACAGCTGTCAGATACAACCCTCAAGATCCACAAATGTATGAGTTGCTTGCTTTTTTTGTTTTATTCTTTTATTAGCTCACAAGTTCTAGTTGTAAAAATTTGATCAGTTGTAGATTTGCGAGTTCATCGAACGATGGTTCTATAATTGTGTGGATCACTACGCAAGATCGTGCGCTTCATATTTTTCATGGAGCTCATGAAGGGGTGGTCAGTTTTTGATATTAGTTTCACTTTACTAAAAAGTGATTAAGTCGTTATTACTGATAAAATTAGTCTCGTAAAAAATGTCCTTATCTGCACTGCCATAATTTACCGCATTGTTCTAGCTTGATTTCGCCTTTTCAAATTGAAGTAAAAAAAAAATTTTAATTTGACAAAGAAAAAGGGATATTACGGTTTTTATGCAGTAAAATTTTAGAACTTGCTTGCTCAATGTATTAGATGTTTTTGTTGTGTATATCGAGTGATTACAAGCACAAGAAAATATAATATAGCGTTTTTAAAACCCAGAAAAGTTTCCTTAGTTGGAAATTTGATTGAAATCCTTTTCTAATTTATAAATTCATAAATTCGATGTGACTTGTCAGAAATTTTTTTGACTTAACTCCATGGTAATTATAGAGTGTCATCAAATCGATAACTGTGAGCAAAATTTTCAGGTGAAAAGTATATCGTTTTCCCTGGATGGGACTTATATAGCTAGTGTCGGCGAGGACCGTGCAATTTGCATACACCAGTTAGGATATCAGAAATCTGAATTCGTTACGGAAGAATGGCCGACTAACCAGGTGAGAGTTTGTGACCTCAAGCTTCCCCATTTTCGACCAACAATTATCAGGAATAATAGACTTCCTAATATTCAGTATATTCAGTAGGGAAGATATCTGAATGTTCATTTTATTTTTTTGGTTATATTCTGGCAGTGATATTTCTTCCCACTTTTTTTTTTTGTTGATACAAAACGGGCATGTTCAAGTCATGAGTCCTTTTATCTAATTTCTTCGCTTTTTTATTGGATAGCGCTATGCAAAGTTTTTAACAGAAATTCCATTTATTTATTAGGATCTTCAAAATGATGATAACCAGCGAATAGTTTATAATACAACGACTGCAAGCGAGAATTCCGTGTTAACAAGTAAGGCCTTTTTCAAGAAATGGACTTGCATTTTTATGTTTTTTTTTTTTTAGATGTTCTTTCTTAGTAATCAGGAACCTTTTTGATTTCTTTTAGACTTCGAAAGCAGAAAAAGTGGTGAGGAAGATGATGAGTTGCTGGCGAGGGCAAGGAGAGATCTGGAAGGGATAAGTGATGAAGCATCACCTGAATGACAAGTTGACATTGTTTGGAGTATTTTCATTACCTGAGATAACTAGTTCTCCCAACTACGGAAAACTGAAATAATTCACATTTTCAACTTTGAGGGAGTGCGTGGTTTGCTACACCTACGAATACTGAAAACCGTGCTTTGTATCCCGTATCAGCTGTCGGATTCAAGTATTTAATGAGACTCGTAAAATAGTTGACTGAAAATTTCTTCGCGGTTCTTTCCAAATTCTTAAGAAAATTAGTTCTAAATCACAGCCTTAGTTCTCCCACAGTGACTTCAGGTCTAGTTTTCGCACTAATTCTTTTTGGAACATTTTTTAATTCATAAAGTAAGACGAAAACAGAATAACTTCCACAAAGAGCAAATCTTAAACAGTTGTTTTATATTTAACGAAGGTTTTCATGACAGACTTGGTTGTCTGGTATTTTTTGTTGCTTCTCAGTTTCTAACTGCAGTTGATTTTGTTCACTTCGAGAGAGATATCTGCTGTTTCTTAGGAAATATTTTTCATCCCCGCAATTAAGACATATCCTTACCATTTGTTTCTTTTTCTTAAGTCTGAAAGCTTATCGAATTTCTCTTTAAAGAATATAGAGTGTACTGTTCACAAAAGGAAAAAAATTCAGAGTCTTTCATGAAGCGAGATAATACTACTTCTGGCCCATCTATTTCAGAATCTACAAGAACATTTCTTGCATTTAAAAATACCCACTGGCTCACATATGTAAATGAAATGAGGAATTCAGAATTTATTTACGTAATCGTGGAAGCTCAATATTTACCTGACTGCAATTGACTGTGTGCCATCGAGACGCGCTACAAAAACGTTCTTGCAGCGCTTACAGATCGTACGGGCAAAATCCTTTTCCAGTCGTATCATTTCAACTAAGCACAGTTCTTTCATTTCATGGAGATAAAGTCTACTAAGCGTTTCCAACCCATTCTCATTAGATGACTCTAAAACCAAAGTGCTTGAATTCGGGAATTCTTCGGACTTACATTTGAAATTTAACAAACATCGACGAAAACTTACGTGAAGAGAGTAGAGTTGCTGCCTTATAAAGATAATTACATCGATAATGGAATTCATTTGGTTTGGGTGACTTTGTCTTTCCGTCTTTCATGAAGCCACCAATCGAATTTGAATCAAACCACAAACTGAACAAACGAGTATATGATTCAGTGTTGCTACAAATGCTGTTAGCGAAGTAAAAATAAGAATTCGTCTCATCCGTCTCACTAACATCAGTTGTATCCAAAATTTCTAGGAATTGTTTGTTGAATAGCTAGAAAATATTAAAGAGAAATATACAATCAAGATCTGGAAATCAAAATATCAAAGCGACCATATTTTGAAATAAAATGTTTTATAAATTGGTTTGGGAACAAAAAACAAAGTATGAAAAAAGCATGAGACAACAGTGAGAGGATCATGATTATTCTATTCGTTTTTCAATTTTCTCCAGCAAAACTTCTATTTGGGCGTTAAGATTTGGCTGCCCTCGTTTATTCCGTTTTGATAATGCCTTATTCATTTTTCGTTTAATCGAAGTATACTCTTGCAATTTTTTCTGTCTCTTTTCTCTTTCCAAAAGGCGCCTTTTTTTTTCGGCTTCCTTCTCTGTTGCAATTCTCCGGTACATGAGTTGTGCACGTTGATCAGCATGTAAACGTCTCCTTCTGAAACATGATTTCAGGCATGCCAACATTTTCAGTAAAGGGGCTGTCTAGCAATGCCCGATGTTATTAGCAACAAATAGTTCGAATTATGTGATTGAAAAAAAGCACAAAGGTACAGAAGAACACCACCATTTTGCTCTGATAAACAAGGATTTTGATACATCTTTCAAGCAGCAATATAAATTATCTCAAACCTTTCAAGAGAGGTCGACGGATGCTGGTGCACGGTTGAAGAAGTTTCCGATGACCGGCTAGCTTCCGTGTTGGTATTTGCCATCAGTACTGAAAAGAACAAGTACACTTCAACATATCTAAGTCACTCCAATAAACCACTGGCAAATACTCCCACTGCGAGGAGCCCCAGCAATACTGCACGTTCCACCTCTATAAAACGTTCCTTTCATTTGGCCGAGTAGTTATGCACGGTTGGTCTGTTCTCGCTGTAAATGGATTAGGAAGGCTGGTAAGAACGAGTCAGGGATTTGGTTGAATAGACAGTGGTAATATTTTAGGCATTCTTTTCTGAAATGTTCACCATCGAGTAGCTTGTTACTAGAATTTTTCACTCTCTACAACACTTCCTTTAACGTTTTGTGTACTGTTTGGGTGGTAATATTTTCAAATTGTGCAGGTAGTCAGCTCCACTCATCTATATCACTTTAAAAACATATTCGAGGCGCTCCATCATTTACATATGACAATATTTTAAGGTAATCTGATTTAATTCTCTATGGCATTGCCGCCAAAACCATTTTTAAGAAAACGCAGTGGTGTTACTGGACGACTGATGGTAGGATATCATATTATTGAATTAACCATCTGAATTAAATTCTTCTAAACCTGTCACATCCCATTGTTGTTACTTCAAATTACTCAATAATTATAGGAAAAAATACATTATCCAACAAGAAAATGCATTCTAGAGCAACAACATTTAACTTCGTCAGATATTTCAAGCGATGGACAAATTCGCGCTAGTAAGTTGAGAAACTTTGGAAGTTTGTTGCGAAATATTTCGTCTTCATCGATAAATTCATTCTAAAAGTTCGAAATACTGGTCGTCACCAGTAATTTGCAGCATGCTGCATTGTTTTCGAAAATGAAGTTTAATTAGGTTGAAATTTTTTTGGAACTTCTTCAGGTGAATGTGAAGTGCACGATTCAAATCGCCCATATACAGCTGGCACAGCAGATAGCGGCTGTCCAGAAGACGCTTGTTCGGTGGTGCTCAGTCCAAATAGTAATAGGAAGGACATTGGTGTTGAATCAGTTGTCATAGATGTCACTAATTGCAGTAGCAGTAATTCAGCAGCTTCATCTGGTTTATCATTAGAGCTTTCACTAATATTAGAAAACTTATTAATGCTGGATGGTTTTTTAGACTTGTTTTTTTTTTTTTGCTACCTTCATTTCGCAAATTTAGAAATTCAAACCAGTCGTGATGCACCGTCTGTAATTCATGATCTGAGTACTTTTTCAACGAATGGAGTCAGTACGATTTCACCAGAGTCAAAAATTGTTGATAAAGATCACTTCGCACAAAAAGGTACTTACTTTTTTAACTGTTATCTATCTTTTAATTCGCGATTCGTAACTTGAATAGTTTTGAATGAATGAATGGATATATATATATATATATATATATATAATTAATAAATAGTTAATCAAACAAATAAAATAAACGAACTAGTTAATTGATTAAATAAAATAAGTAAACGAACAAAAAAAGAAATAAATTAGTTAATTAAATGAGTAAGTGAAATGTATAAATAAATAAATTAATATATATATTTATATATATATATATTTTAATATATATATATATTTTAATATATATATATATTTTAATATATATATGTACTTTAATATATATATATATATATATATATTTTAATATATATATATATAATATTTTAATATATATATATTTTAATATATATATATATATATATATTTTAATATATATATATTATATTTATATTTTTATATTTATTATATTTTAATATATATATATATATTTTAATATATATATATATATTTTAATATATGTATACTTTAACATACATATTAAAAATATATATATATATATATATTTATTTATTTATTCATTTGATTTGTTTGATCAGTTAAATTTTTTATTCATTTGTTTAATCTATGTATTCATTTACTTATTTCACTTACACATTTAATTAACTAATTTATTTCTTTTTTTGTTCGTTTATTTATGTTTTATTTAATCAGTTAACTAATTTATCTGTTCAACTATTTGTTTCATTTATTTAAGTAGTTCGCTTATTTCTCTTTTTATTTACTTCTTCATTCAACTTTTATTGCATTTGTATTTATAAAACACATTTAGTGATATGATTATGCAGTTATCAGCTATGGGTAGTATAAATTGTAGTATTTAAGTGAAAATTCGTTCATATTTCTCTGTTGACTTGATTCCCGATTGTATTTGATTAAGGGTCTATTTCAGATTAAAATTAATCTTTCTAGATGCTATAGAGAAGCAATAAAAAAAAAAGTCAGTTGATCTAAATGGTTAGGTAATACTTATTCTCTAACAAATGTAGTTAGTAAATAGTAATTACACAGCAAGTATGAGTATATAAAATTAGAAGAGATTAGATTACAGAGGAAATCGAAAGCATAAGAACTCCACTACTCGATGTAATTTCATCTGAGACGTCAGACAACTCTCAGGACACTGATGGCACAAGGTCGCGCCATTGGCGGCAAGTTATCAGCGAGTTTGCAACGGAAGCGAACAAGAAAACGGTAACTCGGTTGAATCCCTATGCAACTATATGGACAACAGTTTATTTAGTTTATCTTCTTGGTTACTTAGGAATTTTTTCCTGTTGAATCGATCTCAGCTAATGGGGAATCTTCTTCATCAGCTACAAACTCAAATGGGATGTTGGGACGGATTTCAAGTGGAACCCGTTTTATCGATTTGCAGAAAAGATCACAAAAACGTAAGGAAATCGTGTCCTCATTTTGTTCTATCTTACTAAGAACGATTTAAATTTACAAATTCTGATAAAGGTGAAGGATTGTCTTGCATTTACATTCTAATGACAGTTATCATTTCAGAAGCATATAAAAGATGGCATGCTGTACGAGAAATATTACCGTATATGTCTAACGAGGTCAAATTTATTTATTTGCATGTTTTTATCGCATACTTGGAATAAAAAAAATGGAGATCATGCCAAGATTCTTACAGAAAGCGGAGCGTGTTTACGCATATGTAAAGCAAGTTGGAAATAATGCAGAAGAAAAGAATGCAATATTGCTGGAAAAGTCTTTGGAAAACCCCAATTTTGAAAATACTTCAGAAACAAAAGTAGAATTATTTCACTATCGAAAGTTCCTCTTTTTTTTTTAAATACGGATATTTTGTGAATAAGCAAAGAAAATTTGTTTTTTCTTTTTTTTTTTTTTTTTAACAGAGCATAGTATTCCTAGGTATTAGTGAGCATGTAAAGATTCTTTGGACTTCTGGATTTATTTCCTAAAAACTTTTGGAATAATTGATAATAAAGTAAATCTTGGTTAAACTACAGAAATTTGTTTACAGATGGTGAAGGAACTCATCGAAGATAATAAAGCGGAACAGAATCTTGCAAAACAGTTAAGGGATCTCATTGCTCATATGGATATTGCTAACGAGAATCGTCATCAGGAGTATGAAAGAGTATGCATTTCCTTTAAAAAAAAAAAAAGATTAAATAAATGTGGAAGGATGTAATAAAACGAATCTAAACAAGAATTTAGAGTCCTTCTGAAGTTAAAGCTCACCATCCTTTTTTGTAGAATATATCAGTAATAGATTTGCCAGGACTTTTGTACATAATAAATTAAATTTAGAATTCGTTGCTTGTTTCAAAAATGGAAATGAATTCGTCTAAGAAGTCTGTTTTCGTGCAGCTTTATTATTAATTTTCTTTGTTTTCTCCTTATAATATATTAACTAAATTGTTGTGGTTTGCTTGATTTTGTTATCGTGCTTTGTAGTTAATCCATGGATATTGAATTCTGAAACCTTCAGCATGAATTTGAATCTGTCATTCCATGTTTTTTTTTTTGGTGTTGTGCATGAAATGTGCTCTTATGTTGAAATATTTGCATCTTCCATAAGTCTTCCGGATGAACTTCAAATGCACTGTACAAAAGCTTTAGCTGGAAGAAATTTTCGATGAAGCACTACAAGAAAAGGAATATTTTCATCAGCAGGTGAATGAATTGAAAAAGCGCATTTTGCATTTGGAAGAAGACAAACAAATACGACAGGAAAATCTTGCTTTATTAGAAGAAGCAGAGAAAATTCGGAATGCTGATCTTGAACGTTTAAAACAAGAAAATGCTCTCCTGAATCGACGGCAGAAAAAAAAAGATGGTAGTGATAGTGATTTCGTAAATCTCCTGAAGGAACAGGTCAGTAGTAAACTTATATTTCGCTCACGTTATTTTGGATAATTCTACTGTAATTATATTTTATCAAAAGAATGATAAATTGTTCAACTTACTTCATTGTTGTTAGTTTGCTAAATGATGGGTATTAAATGTCTTGACGAGTAAATTATTTTTAAGCTCTTATCTGAGAAATTTGAAAATTTCTATAGCCCAGATTGTTTTATAACTAAAATAAAAACCTCTAAAAATATTTTTAGATTAGGGATCTTCGTGTAGTGGTGCGGGATTTTGAACAACAGCGCAGTGAGTTGAGGACGCAAATCAGGAAAAGTAACATAGCTTTGAAAGAAAAAAATGACATCATTGAGCAACTGAAGAGCGATAAAGCACGTTTGGAGAAACGAATTACAATCATTGCGGTATGTATTGCATTTCGCGGTTGTGTATGATGAAAATATTTCATAAATGTTTTAAGAAAACTAAGTATTTCTGCTGGGCTGTAAATATTAGCGTCATGCAGTATCTTAGGCATAAATTGTAAAAATTAAATTGATTCTCAAAGCAGAAATCGTAGCAGTCAGCAGTGACTTATTCTAAATTCGTAAAACAAAAATTATCGAACTTTCGCCTTAATCCTTTCCTTAAGTTGAAATAAATATGAATTAAACAAGTGATCAGTCACTAAACAAATGATCGAAGATAGTGAAGAAAGGTGGTAGAAAGGTGACGAGGCGAATTCATCTGTTATCCCATTTTAAAAATGTTTTTAGAAGAGCAAAGCAGCATTTCGGGGTCGCGTAGCTGAAAATGCTCTTTCTGCTCAAGCAGTTGCCCGAGCAGCAAAAAGTGCTGCTGTTACGGCAGCTACAAAAGATCTTACTTCACAGAACAACGAATTTCTCATGAAAAATTCAACTCATAGTAGAAGGAATGTTAGCCAGGTAAGAGAAGCAATTGCTTTCTACCGTGTTTTCGTTATTTATTAAATTTTTGAATAAACTGTTGTTTACTTATTTCTGTAGAAAACATCCCTATTACTCTATGATGTTACTTAAAAATATTATTAAGACTTAAACCTGAAATACAGAAACTATGATTCGGATTATGTAATATTGAATGTTAAACTTTGAAAGTGTAAGAATGGTTTAATAACGATTTCATGATGAATTACAGATTATTAATGTTCCAAATAGAATGAAAGATACTGCTAATGTCGTCGAAAATACAGACACACTTAGCGATAGTGAAGATATCGCAGTTGTTGAACAAGGAATAGCACCAGCACGTTTAGGAAAGAATGTTCGATGGAACGAACCTCTCGCAACAATGGCTTCTTTTTCTCCACCAATTTCTGCAGAACCTGTGCCAAATACTGCAAATTCTGATATGGTTTACTACATTTTTGTTTTGCTTTTTGAAAATTTTTTGTTACATTATTCAAATTACAAAGTGAGAAATGTGTTATTGTTTCTTATAAAGTAAAAATTCATTTTTTTGCAGCAGTTAATTCTAACCGAAAATAATATGATTGGAAAAGCATCACTGTTTCGCAGTGAGAAAGATTTTACTATCTACACTGTAACACATTGTGGTTGTCATTTTTATGAATATAGCAATACAGATACTCGCTGGATACATTCAAGCAAACTTTATCAGGTCATTTCAAGTTGTAATTTATATGTGACTTCTACAGAATGACCATCATGTTAAATATTACTTCATCGGTTTAGATAACACAAAAATTGTCGCTACTCAAATTTATGATTTCCGCTGTTGTAAATAAGTATAATGAAACGAAACTACTGGTAGCCGGCTTTAGTTGCTAGTTGCTTAGTTTCTCTTAGGAAGGTCTTTTATTTGTTAGTTTTGCTTCATCTTTACTTCCAGATCAATTATTACGGCCAAGCTGGTGCAACAACCCTTGAAGTAGGTGAAGGGAAGTTGCTTGTTCGACACTTTTTAACTGGTCAGTTAGAAATTTATCGGGAAAGTGGTGAAACTACTTTGGTGATACCTAATGGACGTCGTATAGAAATCATCAGAGATAAATCAGGTTCTGTGCGCGTCGAAATGTATGCTTTTAAAAAAAATTTTCCTCCTTGTTTTTTTTATTAAAACTAGGCTTTTTATTCAAAACATCTCTTTTTTTTTTCAAATAAGGATTTCGCATCTATTCCTCCTTCAAAAAAAAAGTTGAATGAAGGACGAGAAATAGGATTTTGGCTTCTTTTTAGTTTTATTAAAGCAAGCGGTTGGTTTTACTCCTGTGTATCTTTTTTCTTTAAAGTAATATTTTAGTTACGAACTGGATGGTAGAGTTCGGGTCAGGGGACGTGGAGAAGCAGAAACAGAACATCGAGCAACCCAAACTTCGTGCTATCGCTTAGATGGTTCGTACGCTAGTTATATTGCAAGTGATGATTCGATTGAATGGCGTTCGCCAGATTACGCGGTGAGATCCCTAATTTTTTGTTTGGCATGTTTTTAACTGTTCGGTGTTTTATTGACTCTTGCTTTGAGTAGATGCCTTTCTCCATTATCAAGTAAGGCTTCTGTAATATTTTTGCATTGCCTAGCTAATCAGGTTAATCTTGTTTTATATCACTAAATTTTGAATTAAATCTAGTAAATAATTGCGCTGAAAATTATTCTAAAATATGGTAATGATTAGAAATTTGTAGGTGCATCGGTTTAAAAATGGTGATACAAAAGTGCGTTTAAATTTAATTGATACAAGTGTCACGATGCTCGTCATGGATGTTGGAACAGTGAAGCATTTATCAAATCCAGTGGATAGAAAACTTCCAAAATATTGTGTCGAGTGGGGTACTATTGCTAGAAAAAGATCCAGAGTTGCTGTTGCCAGCCGATCTCGTGTACTTAACCAATTGTAAATGTGCTAACTTTTTATTCCATTTTTATTCCACATTGAAACCTTTAACTTTTGATAATGTGGCATGTATGTAAAGGAAGCTGGCTTTAATTTTTTATGTTTGAAATGTAATGGAAGAGTAACACGTGTTCTTGAATTGTCAACTTTGTTGCCGTTAAATTTGGATAAGCCGCGTTATAGCCTTTTAGTTCTAGCATTGTGACTATCATGTATTTCTCGGATGATTTACGTAAGACGGTGTTTTCAAAATCAACTTATTGATCTGAAGGTTTGAATGATTTTATGGGATGTTCTGTTTTTCGCGGAATAAATTTCAAATTCCCAGCAATATGAACTTACTTGTTTCTCTGATTGGTCTAGAAATCAGTTTTAAGAAAAATATTGAATGGTTTTCTGAGGAACGATTGAGGAAGGAGATGATTTGTCGTGATTTTTTCCTGGAACACTGTATGAGGAAAATGGAATAACAGGTGGTAAAACTAAGTGATGATCACAGTAGTGTTTTGATTTGATTGTAATCAAAAGCTCTTTCTGTTCGGGTATGTATGTGAACCAGTAGGTCAGGATGGAGATTTTGCTTTTCCTATGTAACCGGTATTTCAACCGAATAACTAATGTCGTTGAAATCCTGCGCAAGAGGCTTCGGTCGGTCTATGTGTGCTATACCTCCTGTTCACTATAAGAATGCATTTGGTATAATTTTTAAATATTCCTGTGTGATTCATGCTCGGGTGTTATCGCTGTATTTACTAGTGGAGATTTCATATGACCCGTAATTGGTGGGGATGTTTGTGTCACCGTGGTGCAACTGCGATACCACTCGGACTGATTGTTGACAACTTGGTTTGTGTCATTTGCTTTGTCACCGGATGGTGCTTCGGTGGATTTTTGGGTGTGGCAAGGTGAGTATGAGCTATACAATAACTCTGTCGTGATTACTTTTTTACCTCTGATTGATGTGTCATGCGTATGAAATCAACACTCTCTTTGGTTTGTTTATAGCTAACCAAAAAAGGCTGAACACTGAGGAGAATTATCTGAGCTTAAATGTATAAACTCATCAATAGCAGTTAAAAAGCATAGAGTTGAGACGTTTTCGATGAAAGGAGGGCAACACTACTGCATATCATCACACTTATCTTATGGATTTATACATATATAGTAAATCAAACAACTGCTTAAATGTACTCACATATTGACTAAACTGACTAATGAACTTCTATTCCTGTTATGAGACTCATTTTTACAGGTGCATGGTATACTGGTCCGGAGTCCCCTAGTACTGCCCACAGTTTTCGTTCTTTGGAGCTGTGTTGATATTGCTTCACGTCTTACAACTTGAGGTATTATGAAAAATTTGCTTCTTTTATATATATATATAATATATATTTCTTCAATTTTATTTACTGAGGATGGCATCATTTCCGTTATGTAAAAGAATACATCTATCTCAGAATATGAGATGAATCTAAACTTTCTATCCACAGCAATACAATTCCCTTATTTTGCAATTCATTAATTTAATTTTTGGCTCTGAAACTAAAGAGACTTCCTGCACTACTGAACAAATTTCCAGTGAATTGTACTGCTGTGGATAGAAAGTCTAGATTCATCTCTTTCAGAAATGTAACTTTATTGTGTAGTATTAAGATTATGCAGATCCAAAAGTCACGCTTTGAAATGTAATTTACTTAGGTTTTCATCCTACGAGATGAGAAAAGGATCGGTGGAGGTTTCAGTGGCGTGATTTCCATTTTTCAGTGGACGGTGGATTAGAGTGTTTGGACCAGTTGAGGGTTAAATCTACGAAGTGTAACTGAAAAGATAATATGGGCTCCAAAAAAGATGAAGTGTCTTCATCTGGTGTAATTTTGAATATGGATTCCATGAAGCAAGCTAATGCAAGGTCTTTGCGTGCTAATGCTTTTTCCGGTAAGTGAATATAGTGTTTATCACTTGAATTGTATTGAATACCCAGTCATCATTGTTTCAGGTAGCGTCTTATGAATTTAAGTACACTAATTTCGGATTGATACCTCTATATTTTTAGTTGAAGAGGAGATTCGAAATCAAGAAGAACATGAAAAACAGAAAATTGGTCACCGACGGATAGATCGGCAGGGCGAGGTTGATATTGATCTTTTTAAATATTGTTTTTAATTATTATTTGCTTATTAGAGGAGCAAACAAATCACACAACATGTAATCAGAAATATTCAATATTTTAAGTCGTGGATATGATGCGTTAATTTCAAAAACAAAAGTGGATTTTACTAATTGCAGTTTGTACTTACTTTAATTCTTTTAAAAGGTGTAAGTCGTTTAATTTTTCAAGGTAAGCTACAAACGTGTCCCGAGCAACGCGTTAATGGGAGCAATACAACTAGGTATCGCAAATTCAGTAGGTTCTCTAGCTTCGATACCGAAGAGAGATCTCTTACTGCAAGATTTTGATGTTGTCGATACTGTTTCTTTCCCGTCGTATGTTTTCCCAAATAACTTACTACATATTCGAAAAGGATGGTTTTGAATAGCCTATGCCATTTTCATTAATTTCATTTATTTTGGGTTTTTATATTTTATTTTTTAGCGTTTTATATTTTTATATTTGGTATATTTTGGGACAGTATTTTTGTTAAAGAAGCGGATCGCAGTCAACGCCATCTCACAGTTACGGAGATTTTCGATTCCAAACTTATGCTCCAACAGCATTTCGTACTTTCCGAGATCTTTTCGCAATCAAAACTGCTGATTTCTTGGTTCGCGTCTTACTTTTTTTTTTTATGCAATTTCTCGATCAGACTTTTCTAGCTATAACTCTTTTGTAACATTTATTTTTCCTTCGAAACTTTGCTTTTTCTTCCTTAACTTACATGTAGTTTCTTCCATCACGCTTCTNTTTTTTTTTTTTTTTTTTTTTTTTTTTTTTTTTTTTTTCAATGTATAAAGTTGGTTTCAGCGTTCCGTATGCATGTTTCCATTGAAAGAGCTGTCAAATGCAGGAGCCTCTGGCTCTATATTTTATGTCTCTCATGATGATCAATTTATAATCAAAACAGTGCAATCTAAGGAAGCGGAGTTTCTGAAAAAATTGCTTCCTGGTTACTATATGGTTAGTTCATGTTTTCTATGCACTTTTATCTCTTTTCTACGTTTTTTTTTTTTTTTTTTTTTTGAAGTTTTTGGTGATTTTTTAATAAGTATTTACAGTTTATGTAAACTTTCATGGTGTTAAAGTCTTCTAAGAAGCAAGCTATATATTTGTTTCAGAATTTCAATCAAAATCCACATACTTTACTACCGAAATTCTTTGGATTATTTTGCTATCAGGTAACTTATTATTTTGCTTTCTGATTTAATCGCTGCCCTTTTGAAACTGATATTTTGTAACTGTCATCCAGTTATTTTGAACAACTGATATGCTTCATGATTACACTTCAGAGTTTGGGAAAGAATATCCGACTGTTGCTGATGAATAACCTGTTACCTCAAACAATTATGATGCACGAAAAGTACGATTTAAAAGGATCCACTTATAAAAGGTTGGCATCGAAGCACGAGCGCGCAAAGGCTTCTCCAACATTGAAAGATTTGGATTTTATTTCTGAGCATCCCGATGGACTGCTGCTTGATATGGGCGTATATGATGCTATTATGAAAACTATTAGCCGGGATTGCTTGGTATTTTTTTATTCAGAGAGCTAATAGTAGAACTTTTCACAGAAATCAAATTGAAAGGGTTGAAAAATACATAATCTGTATTTCAGGTACTTGAAAGCTTCAAAATAATGGATTATAGCCTTCTTGTCGGTATTCACAATAAAAGTACTGCAAAAAATGCAGCAGATGCTGTTGATGGCGGAGAACCGTCCACTTCAAATCAGGTTTGTACTTGTGGTACTAATACTCTTTGAGTTTTTGAATTCATTTTATTTAAGGTTTAAATCCTCTACCCTTACTTCAGTATGCTTTTGTTTCCAGTGGACAATAACTGTAAATTTTGTCAGGTCTAATAACTATTGACAATTACAGAAAGCAAAAAGTAAGACCGTTCGAGTGAAAAGTGGGAAATTGTTGGATCCTGATTATTATAAGCAGTATGAGTATGTTTCCCACTATTTAATTTCGAATGTTTACTGTGTATCGTATTTTATATTTATATTAATGAGATTGCGTCTCGAAGTATTTCGAGTATGCACATATTTTAGCTATATTTGCAGGCAAATATCATTCCCAGCAAGAAATCATCGAGGAGATGATCTACTGTTATTCCTTGGGATAATCGATATTTTGCAAAATTACAGGTTGCTGAAAAAGCTGGAACATACTTGGAAAAGTGTACTTCATGATGGTGTGCGTTTTCTTTCCAGGATATTAAAATTTTACGCCTGATTACAGAACGAACATGGAATCATTTGTCTCTGCTTGATCTTGCAGCTCCCTTAAACACTTCTGCAACTTTCAGGACACTATTTCTGTTCATAACCCGACCTTCTACGCTCAGCGCTTTATTACTTTCCTGAAATCTCATGTATTTCACACAACTGCAGGTGACTCTTATTAATTTAACATATGCATACTAATCATTTACTTTTTTTTTTGTAACTATTCAATTCGTTTTTTTTAATGTTTGCATATGGAAAAACGTGGTAAGAGGTTCAGTGATTGCTGTTTTTATTTTCATATGCTTGAGTGTGCTTGAAAATGTAGAAGGATAGATTTTTTCCAGTGAATACAAATTTTTGTTTCCTCTTATCATCATTTTCCAGGAAAACATCTCTTGTATAATCTTTATCTTAAACTTAATAGTTTTTTAAATACCAAATCACCGTATGCAGTGCATGTTTTTTGCAGCTGAGTTGGTACCTAAAGGCGGTCACACAAAGTTCAAATCGGTCGTGACATCTTATTTGGGTATTTTCAGTATCATTCCTAACAGAGGAATTTTTAAAAAAAAATAATAATAATCTTTGAGATTTTTGATTGCTGTACACGGTCTTAACTTATAAAAGTATTTGCATGGTAGTTTTTAATTCATTACATTGAACTCATCATGTTATTACTAGTTCATAAACTACTAACAAAGTTGGACGGTGCTAAAACTTTTTCAGAAACTTTTCTTACAATTCAAATTTGTAGATTCCAACTCTTTTGAAGTATCTTTTTGTCTTCTTTTTTCGAGCTTAGCATCATGCTGCCTTCTAATCTGCATTTCAAATTCTTTTGAAAGCATAGTCAACATATTTCATGTCAAATTTTGAATTCTTGCTGCGACACAAATTATCCCCAAGTATTTTCGTTATTGATTTCGTTTCAAAAGTGAGTTGTTAGTGAGTATTTAAAATGATGACCATCGTGTTTTTTTCCTGCGTGCCGATATTGCTGATCTTCTTAGTACGATCTGTTAAATATTAAAAATTTTGAAAACCGGCAATGTCCTTTTTATTTAACCGAGAGAATTTATATCACTAACTTTAGGATGGGTTGTTAGAAATTTGTCAAAATTGCTTATTGTAAAAAAAAAAATTACCTGTGAAGAATTTTCGGTCCAGGCTTTTTGCACAAAGAAAAAAACCAGAATGACACAATATTATCAGTCTTTTTTTTTTAAGAAACTTAACTATTGTACAGATTGAAGGATTCCTCTTTATTAATTCACTTGAGCGCAAAGAACTCCATATCATGTTAAAAAACATGCTTGTAAAATATCAACTTTTCTTTGATTTGATATCCTAAAATTTCAGCGCTTCGACACAGTCCTTCTAAGCGATATCTTCCGAGGCGGAGTTTAACGGAAAAGGATGAGGGAGAACCGACCACACTATTGGATATTCAACGAAGACCTTTCAGTAGTCAGTCGTGAGTTTTGTTTTCGAATTTTTGTAAAAGGGCTTGCATTTTTTAAGAAGGGTATTCTTTTTGTTATTTGGAGCTTTTCTTATTGTTTCTCACTTACCTAATCAACTAAATTATTTTTTATTGACGTGCTTTTGTTTAGAAACTTTACAAGGAAAGAGTAAAACAACGTCGTGTTTCTTTTTTAACATGTTTTTGTCCAAAAAGAGGTTCATTTAGCGTGTGGGATGCTTTAAAAAAAGTTCCCAAAATTTCAGTTCTGTTCAGAGATATTAGAAGAATTTTTATTTATATTGTTGTGTACTCTTAAGTCATATATTTTAAAGCACCTTCTTTCAGTTCAAATTTTATGATTTCGCGGTTGATATTTCATTAGACTTGTTTGAAGACTAAAGTCATCCATATATGTGGATTCGTTGCAGTTCTGTTCACCATTCTAAATTTTGTTTCAGAAAACCTCGAGAAAAGAAAGTTGAACGTTTGTTCGCTCCTGATCCCGATCCTACGGAACCACTGAGAACAGTTGAATTACATTCTTCAGAAGAAAATATGATAGTAAGTTTTTCAAAATACTTATCAACTTTAAGTGTTGCTACTAGAATTTAATTCAAAGTAACTTTAATAAATCACAGAAAATAAAAATAAAACTTCATGTTCTATTTACCCATGCATGTTCGATGTAGCCGCTTGCATTACTGCTTTTTCATCACGAAATCTCCTTATCGTTACACTCCTTTTCGAAGAAAGCTTATATAGCGATGGATAAACGAAAAAGAAATTATACTTAATTAATTGCTAAAACACATTACCACGCAATACTGATTGGATGCTGTGTGATGGTACACTATGCGATCATGTAGGAATAAAGGCTCTGATTTGTTTCGTTGTTTGCTTTTAAATATTATTGTATTTATTATTTTTTGCTTGCTGATTGGCCTGTCTGTTTTAACTGTCGCGGAGCATTATGTATGTTGGCTCCATACAAGATATCCGTTATGGGATATTTTCGAGAGAAGAACACAAATTGCAAGGCAGTCTCTGTGATATGAAGGACAAGGCAATAAAGAAGTCAAATTTTTATATAGGATTTAGAAGTATTGAAGTAAGCCTATTTCAAGTTATTATTATAATTATTTTCAGACACATTTGTAAGTCAAATTAAGTCAAGACCGCTCCACGCTAACCTGTCGCTTGCTATTCACTGTCAGTGTGCTTATCGTTCTTTTTATAATAAGTGGAGAAGTTGAACATACTATTACTAAGTGGGAAATACATTGGCGTTTTTGAGCGTTCAGTGATTTTATATTTTTGATTCACTTTTGGAATGAATCAAGCTGCGACGTCTTTTTTCATCACTTGTTGAATTTCTTATGAAATTCGGTTTTAACATCATTGTTGCTCATGCAATATTAAACAAGTATTTTGGACATGTTTATTCTAGATGTACTATTATTAATTTGAGAGTACACTGTTTCGGTAGGAGATAAATTTACATAATAGGATTGATATTTTATCCATTATTAAATAATTGCGTCACCAACTTTCCCATCATGTCATACTGATAGTCTTCATAGTTCGTCTAGCATCATTTTCGTTATTTTATGAAACTTTAATATTAGAAAATAGATTTGCAAGTCGTTTGATTGTATTTCTTTCAAAACATTCATTTTTTTAGTTTCCATCTTCGTTATATTCATATTTTAAATCGATTTTGGCAAAATCTATGTTTGAAGTGAACAGTTAATAATAGAAAAACGAGTGTAATATGTGGTAGAAGTCTTGGTGCTTCCTCCTATTCTTTGTATATTACTTTTTTCCATTTCATTCTACCATTGGAAAATTGCTGTATTTGTGACACTCAAAGTTTGCACTGTGCATTGCATTCCATTAGTCATAAACTTTTGTCCGAATAATGTTTCCGGCGGTAGAAAACTGTTGACTTACGTTTTGGAGTTGTGCTGCTTCCCTTGCATTTTGAAATTCCAAGTTAATTTCTTTTCTCACTTTTTTATAATTACTTGTAGTTTTTTTTTTCTCGTTGGTGCAAAGGAGAGTTTTTTTTAACACTTGATAGGTTTTCTTCCATTTCTCCGGAACATATTTGAAATTGAAGCTATTTTTTAAGAAATGATTGAAAATTTCGGAGCTGGTAGTGTAGAGTTGTGAATGCTTTGATTTTTTCTTCAACTACTCGCAAAACTTTTGCAGACGAAATCTTGAAGGATAAGACTGGACAACAGTGTGTGGATTGTGACACTAATCAGTACAAGCCTTACACGCAGTTCATCGTTATTTCGTTCAGCAAAATATTTATTGAATGTCCTTCATCAATCCTAGAAAAATAAGACTTTTATGAGGCTGAGTTTTATCGCTATTATAATATTGAAAAATTCCAAGACTCGCAAAAATCAAAAGTACTGGTTTTTCAAATTCAAAAATTTCCGGTACTCTTCCGATACTTGATATCTTCGAGTTTATGACTAGTTAGCTCTTATATGGAACGAGGGAGGAGTATTTGAAATTCGAGCTGAAAAATCTTCGCGAGATAAGAGGTGATTTTAAACTGCACATCCAGTCACAACTGGCGAATACTTTGAATTTTTGAGTTATTGCCACTGAACATATTAAATTGTTGTCCACTTTTCTCAAATGTTGGCCAACCTTATTTCTTTTCAACCATAATTTATTGTTGTCTTTTATTATATTGTAGATCTGAACAGAATTTGTCCATTTAAATACTAAATGTGTTTAGTCTTGTTTTGATATTTACGATTGAAGTGTATTAAATGAGATAAAGGATCATTTCTCATTAGTTCTACATCACAAAAACCGGAAATTTTCTAAATTAATATGCAAATTACTAGGATCTTGTTACAGAGCAATCCATATATGTTCAGTCTGTTTGTGTCATCGACTGAAACAGTGGCATCAAAGATAAGTTCTATTTAGACTACTGGTGAGTTTGGGATAATTTAGTGGTTGTAGAAAGTGTGGTATTCTTTAACTAAAAAACACCAAAACAAGTGCGGTTTTGAAAATTCTATAATTAATTGATTTCATCTCTTCGGTGGAAGGATTTTGTTGAAAGTAGTATGGATGAATGTGTTGGTAGTAAAGGCAAGTTCAGTGAAAGAATATCTGTACGCCTTTTCATTAAACTCTTAAGGGTGTTTATATATATATATATATAAAAACATATATATTTATATATATAAATATATATATATCAATTTATAAGTATCGGACACTATATATATATATATATATATATATAGCAAACCTATATATATATATATGCATGTGAGGTCATGTAGGAAGTACACAGCGAATCTGCGGTTGCAGATTCCTACAAAATTTTCAGTTAATTTGAGAATATAAAGATTTGGGATTTCAGCGAAGAAAAAATATATGAGTACCCTGTTTGCTCATTTCCATGGGAAAAATTTTAGGATTTCAGTATCGGACACGATTGTGTATCAAGTTTACATTACGTTTTACTGAAGATAGCTGGTGAGTACTCCGGAACTGTAAATCTCAAGTTGTTTAAAAAAAATGCTCTGTCACCAGCAGACCTCCTTAGATGGTCTGAAATGCGACGAGCTGTTTAAAGTTGTCTTCTTATTCCGTCATGTCTCCCAGAGCATAAATCTTATCTTGCATAACCTTTCAACATTATTTCGTTCTATCAAGGATAGTTACTAATATGCACATGTTTGGTTAATTTAAGCATTGTTGGTTGAAATGTAGAAAAGAGGAAGCAAAAACGTTTTGAAAGTTACTAGTAGTGGAAGTATTTGAAGAAATGTTTCTCTGCAGGACTTTTTCCTCCTTCGTGTAGATTGTATTTGGAGTGTTATATTTTTGACAATAAATAACTACAAAAGTTTGAGGAAACGCGAAAGGAGAAATGCTGACCTGAAAGGAGAAACCTGATTTGAAAATGAAATTTCAAATGCTCTGAAAGAAAAGGTATGACGTATTATGCTTTAGAAGCCTGAAGATGGAGGCTTATCTGAATAGATACACCACCACATGCATTTCAAAAATATATTATATCAGGCTAGGGATGCATATAATTGACTGCAAAATCAATATAGCCTAGGCCTAGCTAGAGGAATTCAAGGGGCTGTGACAAAGGCCTTTTCTTCTCTTGTTTGATGCTCCACTTATATTGGTAGGATGGCCGCAATCGAGCCGCCAACTACTTTCTTCTTTTCTTCAAGTAAGTTATGTTGTCTTAAAAATGAGCTTGTATTACTGTCTTTGAAGAATATGTATTTAACGATTCATTAACAATCCTTTAACGAAATACTCCACTTACTTGTGCAACGGGGAACAGGTAAAGTGGAGTATTTCGTTAAAGGTGCCCAAATATCAAAGGTGGATTCAGAAATATCGAAACTAGTATTGGATTAAGATGAAGGGAAATATTTCGTCATTACTGGAATCTAGTTCAACCGTTTCTTTTAATTTAATCTTGAAGTTTAATTTAATCTGCTTTTAACTTAACTTTAAAGGAGATAAGGTAATGCGAACACTTCTCTTAATACTGATCCCAGAATTGAGGCTCCCGCCGTTCTAAATGATTGCAGTCAGTGCTGAAATTATTCAAGGAAAAGCTTGATTTAAATTTTTTTTGTTCACAATTATAAATATACGATGATATCTAACTCCATTTAAGGCTGCCTTATAAAAGCATTATCTATGAATTATTTGAATCACTAACCAGAAAAATCAGCTTTTGTTTGCTTCATAAATCTGTAACAGATTTAGAAGCAAAGTACGGAGAGCGGGAGATGAGTTCATTTCCATTTCGATAAATATTTGAAAAATATTGATAGCCGTGAGAATTAATGGAAGCACTGCCTTTGATTTATCCATGAAATCAGCAGAGCTCGTGCTAAGGTAGTACCCGAGAGTAGCTTGATTTATTCATTATAGATGTGATCCTGTATCTGATAATCGGTGCGACAGGTTTTGCATACTTGGCTGTTTTGTCAGTGTGCATCTTTCGGCGACGAAGATATGCATATCTCAAAAAAAGTGTTTCAATTGGACCCCACACTGCTGTTGCCTTAAAATATGCCAACAACAAAGGTCCAAGGGGTCTAAAAAACTCACCATCATCACTCCCATCACCATTTTCTTCCGATAGTTCAAGTTCAAGTCCAGTGGCACTAATTCCGTCATGCACTGTTGAACCGCAGCTACTGAACCGCTTGTCTTCCTCACAACTGGGATCAGATCGAGGATTTATCGATTTCACCGTTCGTTATAGTGTCGAGAACTCAACGTTGCAGGTGAAAACCAAACTTGGTAAAATTTCTCTTAGAGGATTTAGAAATAATGCTTTTAAACTTAATTCATGACTAAATAGAAAATCTGACCTCTCGTTTTTAATTCTTATAGGGAGGGATTGCAGAAAGAGGCAAAGATTTCACCAAGTTCGAAATACCGGTGAACTTTGCATTAAAGTGTTGCATATCAAGTAATGAATAAATTTTTTTGGAAATGCCTAAATATGTTTCAAATATATAAAGCTTTCCTCTACACTTATCACTTAAAGATGCTTACAGGTAAATATCATATCTTGTCGGGACTTGCCAGAATTAGTGGTAACACCCGATGGTCAGTGTATGCTAGAACCTTATGTCAAACTTCAACTTCTACCCGAAAAACAACACCGTGTTAAGACTCGTCTTGTTCGTGCATCTAGAAATCCACAATATGACGAAGTGTTTTCCATGTATGGAATCGATGTTTTGCAACTGGCTACAACCAGTTTACACTTCGCGGTAAGGATGTCCTTTAGGAATTGAAATACACTGATGTCTAGCTGCAGGATGTTTAGGCTTAAATCTTTTCTAGGATTATTTGATTTTCCAATCATCGTTTGTTTGTGCCTACTAGTCAGCAAAACAACTTTTTCCTATAAAGTACTTTAAAAATGATAAGCTATTTCAGGTTATTGCATTCGATCGTTACAGCCGCGACACATTGCTTGCTGAAGCAATATACTCTTTAAGAGATGCAGATTTGTTAAACAATGAGGTGACAACTGTGAATTTGAAATTAAGCGGTCGTGGAGAGGACACGAATAACGGTGATCGTGGACAAGTATTGCTATCACTGTGCTATCAGCCAGCAACATATAGGGTTACAGTTGTACTTCTGAAAGCGAAAGGTTTGCCAAAACTGGATATCACTGGAATGGCTGGTAAGTCTCTCTATACTTATTTGTTGAATGTTGTTTGATATTGTTCCTTGTTCAGCGAGAAGAAATTGTTCACTCTAAGAAACAGCGGTTGCTGCAATTTTTTTCCGCTTCAATGAGCATTTAAATCTAGCAGTATTCATCACTTAAGTACTTTACATAAGTAGCCCATTAGCATTTTCCCACCGCTAAACTTCTGTCATTATTCTGAGTTTTTATACTTTTTCACTTAAATTTCAGATCCATATATTAAAATTTATTTGTTGTATAAGGAGCAACGGATTTCTAAAAAGAAAAGTCATGTGAAAAAGCGTACGCTATCGCCAGTTTACAACGAGTCGTTTGTTTTTGAGTTGCCGTGTGCTGAGGAACAAGAGTTGGAAAATATCCAATTTGAAGTTGTGGTTATGGATTGGGATCGTCTCACAAAAAATGAGGTGTCTTAAATTTTCTCTTGGAGAATTGAAGTGGGTGGTACTGTTGAGTGAAGGACTGCTAGGTCATATAAGGATTAAAAGGCACTCCACCATCAACAGCTTTAGGCCCTTCTTTCAACAAGATTAAAATTACAACCTGAGTCATCTGGAAATCATGCTGTTGTCTATCAAACAACACTTTTGACTGAAATGAAGTACTCGATTAAGATGCTTGTCGATTCATAAATTTGAAGTGTCTCTTTTTTCCAGGTGATGGGTAAATGCTTTATTGGATCCAATGATGAGCATTGGCTTCAGGTGCGGAATAATCCACGACGACAGATTGCCGAATGGCATCAGCTGTCTTTATGAATTGGAAATCCAAAAATTTTCAAGGAATTTGTAACTATTTCATTCCACCACTGATTGTTATGATTCCAAATATTTCCAAAAGCACCACCAAAATATTACACCACAGGTGTTCAATGAAAATTCAATCAGTAATGAGAGAGATATGATATGATTTAAAGGTTTAATCCAAATGCATGCGATACCGATAATATAATAAAAACAGCTTGATTATTTACGCACTTCAAGAATTTTGAAAAAAAAGGGGTAAATGTCCTGAAATGAAACAACTGTTTAGAGATGCAAATACATAGCATTTGCAAATAATTTTTAGATCCATCCGTTTCATGAATCGAACACTAAACAAAACGTATTTCTGTACGGCTGGAGCAATAATGGACTAATTTCGTGATGGCTTTGAAACAGTACATGGATGTTTTTATTCATTACTCGTAGGATGAACAACTTAGTACCAGCATAAAAATACATTACGATAAATTTTTACATCTAATCTATATATTTTCAGCAGCTTTTCACTAAAGGATTCTTTTCTCAATTTTATATAAATCTGTTCACAGAAAGACTCTTCTCTATTACCAGCTGGTATATGGCTTCAATTTAAAATCATAAAATGCAGTAAAATTCCATTCCACTAACTTCACAGTTCCTTATATAAAAACTGAGTATTAAACATCTTCCACTGCTGACAAACATAAAGTAGCATGTGACCCACCAAAGCCAAATGAGTTAACAAGGGCTACTCGTCCTCTATTCCACTTTTCTGACCTTTTAAGAAAACGTAAATTCTCTTTGATATCGCTTTCTTCCAGACCCGCATTCCCCATCAATTTGCCTTCATCGACACACATTGCTGTGATAGCTGTTTCGATAGCACCAGCCGCCGCAAGAGTGTGACCTATATGACCTGTAACATGCAAATTACATGGACAGAATTTTAGAAGTTTTGCCGACGAAAACTTGTTTTTGAAATTTTTAAAAAATACATCAACAAACTCCACAATTTAAGCTAATCAACTGAGCTTACGAAAGTCAAATGGAAACATTCTGAACAACTAATCTTTAATCGACGAAACTGCAACACCAGGGAGAAGACGAGCAATAGCTCTTGATTCGAAATGATCACCAAGTGGTGTGGAAGTCGCATGAGCGTTCACATATGTAACCTGCGCTGGCTTGATTTGTGCGTCAGCCAGGCACCGTTCCATACTTAGAAATGCTCCGATACCGTCTTCTGTTGGTGTTGTAAGATGGTGGGCATCGCCAGCAACACCTGCAAAAAACTGCAGATCTGTTTGTGTCTCTTGTTCTCGATGGCGATTGAAAAATGCCATCGAGAACAAGATTTTTCAATCCACTTCACTAACTGGCCAGTTACAAATAATTTCAAATGATTCACAGTCAGTTAACAAGCGTTAGACTAGTTTCAAATCAAAATTATCCAAAGGCTCAACAGGATGCACACAACTCTATCATTTGTTAAAACGACTCACCATAACCCAAAACTTCAGCATAAATATTTGCTTTCCGTTCAAGTGCTTCTTCCATTTCTTCGAGAAGTAGAAGTGCCGCACCTTCACTCAGCACAAATCCGTCACGCCGTTTATCGAATGGGCGTGAACAAGTCATGCTTAGTGCTCTAAATTTAAAAAAAAAAGAACAAGACCAAAAAATCTATCCTGAAAGTCAGAACTACCTTAATAAACAAAATTCAATCCATACACAACGAAAACTGGACATGTAAATTACAACTGCAATCAATAACTAATTTTTAAGTAAACGAATTCTGGAAGAAGGAGGCCAGGAGGGAGAATTCTATAACAATGAGAAAAATATACTATATATTAATGATTATAACTATAAATCGAATATCAATTCGAATCTTCAAATCCCGAACACGAAAAACAGATGATGAAAAAGAAATTAAAAATTAAAGAATTAAACCTCATCTGACTGAATCCAACTATTGCTAGCTTATTGACACATGCTTCAGTAGCACCTGCGAGCATTCGTTTCGCTCGACCTATTCTAATAAATGTTGCTGCGTCGCCAATTGCATGTAGACCTGTTGAGCAAGCTGTAGATGAGCTTAGATGTGGTCCACGCATACCAAATCTATAAGGTGAGTAGATGCTTTCCACCCGATGAAAAACGGCTTCGTCTTACGAGGTTCATGAAGTTAATCAGTTCGTACATCGGAAACTGACAGAAGTGCCATCTCATAAAAGCAAAAAACTGCATCACAGACATACTTGATACTTATGTGTCCTGCTGGCATGTTGGTCAGAATTCGTGGTATAAAAAAAGGTGTTACTCGACGTTCTTTACCTTCTGCAATCTGTTTACCCACATCGTACACCAGTTCCAAATCAGCGATACCCATCCCAACATTAACACCAGTTTCTTCCATGTGACATGCCTTTAAACCAGCATCCTCCACCGCCTCTTTTGCTGCAACGATTGCTAATACGCTTCCTAAAATTTAGAAAAGTCGATATATCACACAAACTATGCAACACATAAAAGGAACCACTGGACCTTTTGAAAGACACAAAGAACAAAACAGTTATGATAAGCAATACCTCTGCTCATCTGTTTCAACTCTCGGGAAGTCCAAGAACTTAAATCAAGACCATTTTTTCCACATCCTGAGATTCTTCCAACAAGTACTTTAAGTTCGTCATCATGTCGCAGTGCAACATTGTTTGCCAACAAATTGTCAAACAGAAGCCTTTTGCCAACACCAAATGGACTTACAACACCTACACCTGTTATCACTACTCGCTTCATCAGACCTGAAGCATTAGATTATAAACCACATTCCATCCTTTCAGTGATAACTTTCAAGTAATCGCGACCGCCGCAGGAGAACTGAGTTTATTAAACTATTAAAGTCATGCAGCGTTTAATGGATGACAGAAAAAACCAATTCATAGCGCACGGATTCCTTACAATCCAAAGTACCGATACACATATGCGAACCGACCCTAAATTCAGCCTCAACAAAACCAACTAAAATTAAGGAATCACAAATCCTTTTCTTCATTACAAATGAGTTACTCTCAACTGAAGAACCTTTGTGAAAGAAAATCCGAATAAATGTGGATTATATTCAATTAGTGACGAAGCACTTTATTTGTTCACAGTTAAACTTCAGTGTGAAGTAGTTCTGAAGGGACATGAAACATTTATATTATATCATTGGTTACATTATATCATTAAGATCAAAAAACAAATTAAATTACAAATAACAGACAGCTTGCAAAGATGATTCCCATGAAAACTGGGATTCTGACTTCACTATGCTTGAACAGTTACCAGAAAAATCATAGCAAAATTGTTTCCGAAAATTGTATCACCATATCGCAGTTAACAGCATAACTTGGAAATAATTTGGGCAAGTTTTTCAAATCCTTTAGCTAAAACAGAATCGTGATATTTTTCCAAGTAATCTTCTCCAGTATCAGCACACTCGGTCATATGACCATCAAAGGGTAAAGAAACAAGTAAGGGAAGAGATAATTCACTGCACATCATTTCTGCACCGCCAGTTGTACGTGGGTAAAGCTGTGAAACAGTGGAGCAGCAAGGACAGACGAATGAAGACATATTTTCGACAACCCCCAACACGTTGATTTTTGTTTTTCGACAGAAACTGATCTGAAAAAAAAACAAAAAGCATATGAAGTATAAAGAAAGTATCGAAAAAGTTTCGGCACAAGATACTAACAAGGCTATGACACTGACCTCTTTACGAACATCTAGTAATGATATTTCCTGAGGTGTGGTTACTACAATAGCACCGTCTACAGAACTTGCTTGTAGAAGATATTGAACAGTGGAAATATGCTCATCCGACGTCCCGGGAGGTGTATCAATCAACAAATAATCCAGATTTCCCCAATCCACATCCTGGAGATGACTTGAATCAGGATAAATCTCAATGAGAAAAATAAGTCGTTATGAATATTGATTTTTCATCTAGCGAAAGAATGAATATAATTTAGAGTTCAGTAACTTAATCGTTATGTTCGTTCCAATTTAAGACTGATTATTTTGAACTGTTTTTATGATTAGATTGCTTATTCATATAGCTAACATTAAAGGCAATAAAAAGCCATTCTTTCAAATTCAGCTTCCAAGCATAAAATAAAGTTAATTTTCAAATTTCAATCTAAAAAATACAATTCCTATGGATTAAAAAATTAGAAGATAATTTTTGCTCTATTCAATCTATAGTAATCTATATCCACAGTCTATATCCACAGTTGAATGAAAATATCTCAAAACACTTCACTATGCTATAAAAAATGGAAACATATTTGCAGAAAAATTAACCTTTAGAAATTGCTTTATCAAAGCATTTTTGCGCGCTCCCCGCCATATAACTGCTTCAGATCTACTTTGCAATAAAAATGCAACGCTCATTACCAAAATATTATCTTTTACAACAATGGGACACCAACCATCACCGCTTTCATGAACACTTTCTTGTTCGACACCCAGTATCCGAGCTTGTGAGGGACCACAAATGTCAACATCCAGCAATCCGACCTTTAAATATTTTTCTCTTCTCAATTGTTCCTTCAATAAATCCTTTCTTCACATAAAGCCCTATCGGCCACAAACTTATCTTGTTTGTCTGGACTACAACCATCTGCACTTTGGGAATCAGTGATTGGTTTTCCTCTTAAGACTAAGCTAATACCTGTATTGTACTATTTGCAGCCAATGCTCTAGCTAAATTTGCTGCCACAGCACTTTTCCCGACGCCACCTTTCCCTGATAGTATCAGAATTTTGCATTTCACATTCTTCAAACGATCTGTGATTGCTAAGATATCCGGATCCAATTTGCATGTTGCACCAGATGCACACAGTGCCTGGTTAGGACAGCCATCACACGCAGTTGTCTGTAACAGGTTTTTTTTCTATAAATGATATTTCAAGAAAACTCATGGAAATTATTTTAAAAACATATTTCACATAAAGTAAAATACTGACTCACCAGAAAACTTCCAAAGCTTCAAGTCAACTACCCAAATTAGATATAACTGCAAGTCTCATCCGTGAAGGAAACAAATATAAAAGAGCTAACACGCAACACCTACAACGTATTTCGTTGATAAGCTCAGAAACGACGACAATCTATGGAATTGAAAAAGTCACTTTGGGACTTTTATAGAAATTCAAATTTTTAATTTTTTGTACGGAAAATCCCACTGCTTACAGAAGATTTCATGGAAAAATATTGAGATAACATTCAGAGTTTTAGACATCAATTTGCCATTTGACAACTTCAACTCCCCTAATACATTCCCAACAGCGGCTAGCTTCATGATTTACAAAAAACAAGACTTAACTTCCCTGCATCTGCAGACCTTGCACCTGGACAATTCTCGTTTGCGTTTTCAGGAACACTATTTATCATTTTTAACAATTAGAATAGCTCCAATAAATTTCTGCAAGGAAGTGGTAGCAAGCAAGAACAATTTAGTTTAATAAATTTGTCTGATATTCATGAAGTAATTTATTCATCCTTTCCTGCTATATTAGATGTCCAGCCCTCCGCTTCATTTACGTTACTTCATTAAAATTTAATTCTTTTCATAATGGAAGAAGTCAGAATTAAAAAACAAACCAGAAATAAAATTTTATAAAATAACCTTCCAAGATGCAAGAATCACTACCTAAAGGATGCATGAAAATTAAAGAAATCAATGATTGAAGAGTCAAAAAAATGCCATTCGCCTAGGCGTCATAAAAGAAAAATACTGTGTGCAAATTCAGCTTGACACCTTCATAAACATGTACACAAGTATGAATAGTTTTAGTGACTGAGATGTACAAAACTTCAGGCATAATGAAAGAAAATTTTTTTTTTACTAGTTTCAAGGTCTTTAAAAGTAACTCTTCAATTATATACATCATGTTGGGCTTTTATTTTAACTATTTAGTTCAATAACGTATAACGACTTAATAATTCAATTCAATACGAAATAGTGATAACAAAATGGATGAAAAACTTTAGCTTCAAGCTTTCTGAAAACCAGTCCGAAAGAATGCATGTATGTTTCCTGCTTTCGCAGGACCTAATCCAGGACATAACAGCAACCTATCAATATCCGCATTTGCTATTTTTCGAATGTCACCGAAAGTGGCAATTAAACGCTGGGCATCTGATACTGTTAATGATCGAATCACAGTAAGAAACTTGATTGCCTGAAAGATTAATATATGCTCTTCGTAAAAAGCGTGATCTCTAAAAAATTTCGAGAATGGGTGTAGTTCCTCATTACATAATTTTGAAGCTTTCGTGATGAAGCTTAGATGTTGCCTGAGTCTTTACTCAAATACATTTAGGAAGAAGTCAAAAAGAACTTTATCTTTTACCCTTCTTTTCTAATCTAGTACAAACTTCTGCAGGAGACGGAGAAACAAAGTGCCATCACCTTATAAAATTCGTCATCATTATTTGGTAAACAAAGTCGTTTTTTTTTTCGTTCTTGTATCGCATTAACGGCACTCTGCTCATTTTTATTTCTCGAAATATGCAAATTTTCCAAGTATTCGGCAGCTTCTTCAGCAGAATAACAGAGCAAAAGCGTCCAGCCAGTTCGATAACAAAAGAGATTTAATTCACGCAAAACATGACGTGGTTCTACATTTACAAGCACCAATAAAACCTGAAAAATAATCCCTTAAATTCTTTTCTTTCATGAACTTTTTATTATGCTATTCATATCTAAAATTTACTTACAACCGAAAGTCTTTGAGAAAACCGGTACAAGACTGTCACTGACAATAATTTGGAGTACTGTACAACTATCAACTTACACCTACTCATGTGAGAATACAACCAAAATATATTTACGATAAAATTAAATTAAAGTAGCGAAATCCGTGCTGAAATCGACTGCTTTCCTCGATCATTTACCTTTATCGCATATCCAGTACCATCACTGTTCATACGAGTTTCTATATAATTTGGATGAAGCTTATGCCACTTTAAACTCAGATACAAAACGCCCATTTCCTTACCAGCCTCAAAATCAGCCTGGAATTAAAATTAAAGAATTAGAATGGCTGATGAAGGTTTAGGGTCTGTTACACTGCAGCGGGCTCGATGGTAATAATTACGATTTTAGCATGGAAACACAATGAAAACAAGAACTTTGATTTCAGCCCATTCGAATGCCACATTGCGCAGATATTTCAGGACAGGGTTTCCTTCCTGGCGTTTTCGATTGATCACTAATCTTGCATTTAGTGACGTAGTTCCTGTAAAACACGCTTACACGACGATAATTTATTACTAGAAGTACTTCAATTCCATTGTCTACATTGCATTTTTTTTTTCTTTGAAATAATTTCTCAGATGTAATGATGTTATGAGAAATCAAACCTGTTTGACAAGGTCCAGCAATTTCCATTTCCAGTAAATTCTCACTGCGAACGAGAAGTCGACATTAAATTATCTTGAAAAATAAAAATTTCAGGGACAGTTTTATAAAATCATTCATATACGCACAGTCAAAGTAGCCACAAAGATTAAGAAATGAGCAAGAACACAAATTAGGTTCCAAGAAAACTTCATCTGATAAAACCACAGATGATAAATTTTACTTGTCGTCAAGGAACTGTTCCATAAATAATATAAAATAATGAAGTTGAATTGACACTAATACGGCAAGACAATTCGGTATCAAACATGTAAAAAATGTAACAAAAACAGAAAGACATTTTCAAATTTCAATGAGCATTACTGTATGAACTTGACCATGAACTACAATTAATATATATATACAACTTACAATATCAGTCCTCATCTGAAAATGAGACTACTGTGAAACAAAAGGAATATGCTTGATATGTGCTTGACACAATGTAAATGACACAGTCTTTAACTAAGCTGCACACAGTCTTCTAAAGCTTTGTTAAAAAGAAAAAAGGGAACAAAAATAAAAATATCACTTCTACTTATAAAAAATTTGCTGAAAATAAATCCGATATCTCCAAGACTGAAACAAGCAATAAATTTCACTTCAAGCTACAACATCCTACTATTATGCTGCGCCAAAATCATGTATCCATTTTTCATATTTTTGAACATCGGCGTAGGAAACAGAGGGTGAAATATTTTGTACTGCTTGTGAAAAATCATTGGAAGTGATCGGCAAATCAACCTCTTCCTGCCTCAATGCCTTGATCTCTTCAGCCGTTAAATTAGCAATACGCACACGCATACTCATCATTGCTGCTTCACGACACACATTTGTGATATCCGCTCCTGAATAACCGTCAAGCGAACTAGCCACCTAAACATTCGCTTTAATTCCACCAAAAAAAAGAAAAAAATTTTCGTCTTGAAATCAAGTTATCTGATTTTTTACAACATAAAATTTATTCACTGACTTTGGATGAGAAATCTGTTATGTTAATAGAATAGAAGACAGAATTTCTGAGAGATGGAAGAAATGAATGTGACTTGAAACTTACGTTTTCTAAATCAACTTCATCATCGATAGAAACTTCAGCCAAAGCCAATTTTAACAGTTGAAGTCTATTAACTTTATCTGGCAGTGGAATATATATTCTTTTTTCAAGGCGCCTTCTTAGTGCTTCATCAAGATCCCATGGAAAATTTGTGGCAGCCAGCACAAGAACTCGAGAAACATCTGGTGAACAACCTGACAGACGAAATTTCTACAACGGCTAACAAATTTTACTCCTTTCCTCCTTTCTATCATTAATTTGACTGAGATACACATAATACTGTTATACTGATAGACTGAGATATAAAGTACTGGAAAGATGAGGGGGATAAAAGAGAATCCAGGTTAATAATTTTAGAAAAAACATTACCGTCCATTTGCGTTAAGAGTTCTGACTTAACCCGACGTGATGCTTCGTGTTCACTATCGGCACCTCGTCTGCTACACAGACTATCTATTTCATCAATGAATATTGTTGATGGAGCATGGAAGCGAGCCTAGAAATGAAACTATGTTTTTAGGAATGAAAAATCATATTTAGCAGATTTAAGATCAACAAAAGAACTCGCCATTTTAAAAAGAAGCTGCACAAGCTTTTCAGAATCTCCACGATATTTCGAAGTCAGTGTCGCAGATGAAACACAGAAAAACGTTGTTTGGCTTTCTGTTGCAACAGCTTTTGCGAGCATAGTTTTACCTGTTCCTGGTGGACCAACCATACAAACACCACGCCACGGACGCCGAATACCCTAGAATGAATTTTTAAACTTCAATTTCTTCCTGGTAGAACTGTTGGAAAAAGAAGCAATACCTTGAAAAAATTCGGCATAACTGAAGGTAGAATGACTGCTTCTTTTAAGAGCTTCTTGGCTTCCTCGAGGCCAGCAATATCATCCCAGTGAACATCTGGTCGTTTCTGCATTATATCACGTTCGATGATTTCCACTAATTCCTTGTCATATCCTCTATCGTCAAAAACTTTCTCATTTCCTCCCCTCTCCTAAAAATATTTGAGAAAAAATCCCAAACAATCCCATAAGGTTCACTATAGCTTCATAAACCACACTCTGGAAACCAAAAATCTGTGAAAATAATGACACTGAATAAAATTGCAAATCAACATCATAGTGAAAATAATAGAACACTTACATTGCTATTACTGTCACCTTCCTCCTTAGATGCCATTTCCGACTGTTCACTCACAGACGCACGTCCCAATGAATTAGCCCTTTTGGTGCTACTACGACCTGTTGCACTTACGCAAGATTTCCCTGCTGAACCTTTCTTTATTCTACTGTCAACACGCGAATAGGCCTGCTTCTTGTTGGTACTCTTCGGACTCAGTATAGCTGATGTTTTCTTCGTTAACGGTGGCAATGGCCATACATCAGGATCACTTGGAGGTGCGTCAACGGGGGATGAAGATGTTGCTGCACCAGCTATTTGTCGTATTTGCGAAATAATATCCACGATGCCATTCATTCGGTCGACATTTGATTTCAATGATAACTTCATCTTAAAGTTATTAACGAAGAATTGTTCATTTAAAGAAGAAAAAAACGAAAGGTAGTGTCAATATTACCTATGTGCAACTCCTTAAACTTTCTAGTCTATTAACCGCAGTGAATGATTTGAACTGCCAAGTAATAGTAATGCCATATGAAAGAGTCAACTGAATGTGGTGCGTGACAACCAATTCCAGGGACAGTCTCCTCTCCTTCAAGAAATGATGCTTTACTTTAACGAGCTGTTCTCTGTTTGGATCGTCGGTCGAAATACGATTTAAGCGACGTTCAACAAGCGAAAGAGCGGTGCGTAAGAACAGTGCCGCTTGGTCGTACTTGCGGCGCAGAGCAGCGTCCTTGGCAGCTCGATAACTTTCCGATATCTCCCACTCCATTCCTAGAGCTGAAACTGCACTACAAATATTAAGACCGAAATCATTCACCATCGCACTCCCCACTAGAGTCCATTAATGAAAATGCACATCCCAGCTGAGTTGCTGTTGTCGACGATGCACTTAATTCCGCAGATTTTGCATTAGAGAGTGTCATAATAATGAAGATGGGCCATAGAGATGTAGATTCGAAGGGGCTAGCTATTTGAATAAGTTATAGAACCACACTTTGAGAAAAGCTTTGTTTGAATACACGCCAGTGACAGCTAGAATGAAGCTTTTCACTATCGCGAAGCATTGTGAGGCAACAGGCAGGGAGAGGAGGACAATTGTATTGTGACACTGCCAAGACCAACTGAAGCTTTGTTTGAGTCCAGGAATCCTAATCAACCTGAACTGCTGCCGAAAGATACGCTAGAGATGGGAATTAACCTACACCAGGACTGTCAGTGGTAATTACCAACTAGCTGTTCAGTACGATTAGAAAGGACGTGGCCTAAATCGTCTTAACTGGACTCTTTTAAGTCCTGTATCGTGCCTTGTGACTTGGCCACCACTCTTCTCATCATTTTCTATCGAGAACACGATGTTCTCTTCGCAGGCCCTTCGTCAGCGAAGCCTCGTCACTTGCATCCACGATGCATGCTTCATGCTTATAGCCGTCGTCTCCTGCGCGCATTACCGTTCCTCCAACACCCAGTAATGGAGACATGCATGCGTGTGCATCTGCATGCAAGTAGGGGACAGGACACGGAGTGTGGCCAGCTCGTTAAGCCAATCAGCACGGGACTTGCATCCCAGCTGACTGCCATCTGTCACCACCAATCGATCCATCTATGCGTGTGCATCTGCATGTCGATGCAGCTGCGAGTAGAAGCCAAGAAGCTACGAGAATAGACATGCTGGGCGCAACGCCCATCTCCCTTCCATACATCGTCCTTCCATAGCCCGTGCCAGACCGTCCTTTAATCCGCTCTTTCTTTCTCTTCCCCTCTCTCTCTCTCGCTCGCAGTGACGTACTTTTCTTGGATCACGCCACTCGGATAAGACATGACTCAGTGCTGTTCGCATTACGTAATGTTCCGTCATTCAGGTCAGCAGGCTTTTGGTAAAGGCCACTGAGTAGTTGGGCTGCGTGAAACGGCGGGGGACGTCTCAGCGATGTGTCTTCCATTGTATAGATGCTAATGAAGCATTTCTAGATTCTGGCAACCAACTGGTAGTGTTTTTGTGATCCGTTCTACCTGCAGTTGCATTCCGCACCAATTGATTGCCCGGTTAGTTAATTGGTCTCCCGCTAACTAGATCATTTCCCGTCAAATGGGTATAAAAAGCTCAAAGCCGAAGCTCTCTAAGGAAGATCTGGACTTTCTCAAGAAGAATACGAGCTTCACCGAAGAACAGATCAAGGAATGGTACAAAGGCTTTGTGGTTAGTTTCTTCGGCATTCACTAATTCAAGGCAAAAACAATTTTGCCAAGGCATTTCAATCGATCTGTGTTCGTATATGAACTGTTTACAATAGGGTACTGCTTTACCTGTATGGTACTGTTACTTATCATGATCCTTTTATGTTACTTATGCGTCAGCACCGAAGTACTCGTTGAAATTCCGGAGTTTTCTTATATCAAACTTAATCGCCGTTTAATTAGGAGGTTCGAGTTTAGTCACAATTGTAGGGATTTAGTAATCAGTATGTGATACAGTAAGATCGTTCCGTATCAGATATCGACAAATTTCCTTTTTAAATTAAGTGTTCCTTCGAAATATTTTATAAATACATGAGTCAAGCAATATTTCAGCTTATGCAAGAGGTATTGTGAGGTTAATGGCGAGTAGTAGCTACTTGTTTCCCAAAAGAGCTCCTTTTTTTTTTAAGCGGAAAAGCAGATCAACAGCAGGCGGTGTAGTTCCAAATTAGAAAGAGGCTTATCAAGCATTCATCGGTTTGTGTCCCTGTAATGATTTTACTTTACTAATTAGAAGTTCCAATGAGTAACAGTTAGCAGTTGAGTTTCTGACCAGAGAAGATCCGTGCACGTCTTTTGTGGCTGTTATCTATTTCTAGAATTTTATTTTGACTCTGTATACAGTAAGAGTGTGCATGCCTGCAAAAATTAATAACAGAATTATGTTTTGAATGGAAAAATCTGATTTGACTTAAATGAGTTTTTCCCTACTATCATTTCTGTAAAGCTTCCAATATGACTTCTGAAAATATCAAAAACAAATGCGAATGTTTTTTAACATCAGAAAATTGAATATATGGATTTTATTGGAAATTGTTTCAGCAAGATTGTCCGAAAGGTCACTTGACGAAGGATCAATTTATTAAAGTTTATAAAGATTTCTTTCCATCCGGAAGTGCGGAAGGATTTTGCGAACACGTCTTTCGGACATTTGATACCGACAACAGTGGCTTTATCGATTTCAAAGAATTCTTATTAGCAATAAATGTAACAAGTTCGGGTACACCAGAGCAGAAACTTGAATGGGCATTCAGGATGTACGACATCGATGGTAATGGCACCATTGATGAGAAAGAAATGATTAAAATTATAGAAGTTCGTTTCTTCCAATTTTTCAAAGTTTATTTTTTTCAAGTTGTTATTAAACGTCGTGGGATGTTAAACATAATTAACTATTTTTTAATCTAATTTTCGCTTCATTGTTCATTCCTTATTTCGTAAAGTTTTTTATCTGTTCTTTACCGTGTTTGACAAAGTGATGTATTATATTCGACCGATGACTTATATTTGTACAGGGATATTAGATGATTGACCACTTTAATAACTTGCTTTAATTTTTACTTTTTCTTCTTAATTCAAGGTTGATGGTTCAAAGTGAAGTATCCTTTTACTATTCATTTTAATCTATTAATAAAACTCAAAGTGCAAAAGAACGCTTACTTGCGTGAAATATACTCTGGTTATGAAGCATTCTGTTAACATTACTAGATGTATAAGAAATTCTTGCTATGGGGATAGGATACAATAAAACATTGAATAGAAGGGCTAAGTATTAGATAAATCTAAATCACCCGGCTTTGTAGCGTTTTTCAAATTGATCATTGCAAGTAACTACGAATTACACTAAACTTTTAGAGTATTTCATCTGGCCTTTTTTCTTGTGTGTCTTTTCATCATACGCTACCAGCGCTACACCTGTTCGAAACTATATTCACTTATCCTACTGTGTAAATGTGAAATTACAGAGCTCTTCACAAAAAAATTAAAGTTGCTCGCTACAAGATACCTGTATTTCTCATCCTTTCCTTCTATTCCTTTACCCTATGACAACTTTAAGTTCGATAAAGACATAATAGTCAAAATTATTTTTGCCACAATCCGCAACGATTTGGAGATTATCAATCTATCAATCAGATTAGGGAAAAAAAAACACTGATCATATTGTATATTAAGTTTATTGAATTTCAGCAGTCCGTCAATTAAATTATGAAATCCTTTCAGGCAATCTACGAAATGTTAGGGCCGGAAGTTACGAAGTCTGCTGACGATTCACCTCGGAAGCGGGCTAAAATGATTTTCGAAAAAATGGATGTCAATAACGACAAGGCTAGTTTATTTTGCAAATTTAAGCTCTTCTCTTTCCCCTTCAATTTGCTATTCCTAACTCTCTATCCACTAGTGATTTTGCTCTTATCATATACCGAATCTCATTTCAATTATCTCCTTCTTGCGAAAGAATGCATAGAAACAAATTCATTTTATTATGTTCATCAGCATTGTTACAGGCAAATGATACAAGTGACACGTAATATATTTTAATTTCTTCTGCTTTAGCAGTTTATTATTTATCATGAAATTAAGCTAGGATTTTGAAAAGAGCTTTCAAAATCTGCAGAGGATTTATCCCATTCTAACCAAAATTAAAAAAAAATATATGCTGCTCTTCTAAAAAGAAGTTTTCCCGCTGAAAAAGAATATTTTCAAATGAATTGTAATTTTAACTTTTCCTTAAACCACTTTGGTTCTTTTAATCTTTGGACTAAAGAATGGTCTAACAAATTTCAAAAAAAAAGTAAATGGACCATAATAAATAATCAACGATAATTAATAATAATAAATAATAATTAATAATAAGAAGTGAAATTAACGATAATAGTAATAATAACAACAATGATAAAATAATAATATTATAATTATAATTATAGTAAGCAAGTAGTAAGTAATTATGAAGAGAGTCTCAGTCAAGCTTATGCTGCAGGTATATCAATTAGATGGTAATTAAGTTTTAACAGAGCGATCAATTATCAAAGCTGAATTCTGACTGAGGGATAATTTTTCTCTTTATTCTTAAGTGTACTTAGAAAGGATGATGATTAGGCTTTATTTTTGTTTTTCAGCGCAGGTTTTCAAGGAACAAAAAAAAGTCGAGTTATCAATTCATCATTTTTTTATTTGTATACCTTGGGTAACTACTAATACAGTCATGTCCTTGTTGTCTTCGTTTTTGCAGTGATTCTTTCGTTTTAGGTATTCTAAGCGATATGAGGAAAGGATGAAAACTTGTTTAGCTTCTTATTGATGATTTCATTTATCAATCATATCTAATTGCAGGAACTAACACTAAAGGAATTCGTAGATGGTTGTTTGGCCGATAAAGAACTGTTCCAGATTTTAACAAATGAAGTAAAGAAGTGAGATGTTGGGTTTGGGCAGTGAATAATAAAATACTCACAATATATCAATCATCGAGATTTTTTGCCGAACGAATAGTTGTGAAGAAAAAATTCGTTGGCATTATTACTTGTTGGAATTTGGTGGAAACGATGTTATTTAGTATATTTGCAACAGTCAGTACTGCTACCTGTGATCATTCCATCTTTATTTCAAGGTCTGTATGTTGTGTGTTTGTGTCGCTTTTGTTCGTTTATAGAAATAATTTCCTGACTTTATATATTCACTATTATCGCATTATCATAATTTCTAAGTTAAATACTTTTATACATTGTAAGAAGTGATATGCATTTTTGAAGTATTTATTTTGTAATTCTCCCATTTTTCTTTTTTTTTTTTTTTTTTTTATTTTTGAAATTTCCTACGAGTGTGCACTGGTCACTGAATGTTCGTATTTGTAGCTCATGTTCTTTGAAAATTGTCGAAGAGGACTGCTTATTAAAGCAAAGGAAAATCTACATGATTAGAGTCGATTTTTTTTTTCCAGGGATGCCGTATCGTGGTACTGAAATCTTGGTTAAGAACAATTAGCTTCTGTACAAAATGTCTTGTGTCTTATTCTATGAGCAATCCTTTCAGACTTTTCTGATTTGAATTTTTGTATGTTACTGTTACGTAATGATGGTGGTGATAATGTTTCGATGTTTGAGTCAACTTATACTACCGGTGGGCTCTCCTTCTCGACCTCTGCGTGCTTTTTTGCCTGTCAGTAGTGCTATAGTATAATCATTGGCTTTAGAAAATGAAACCTCAATAATTTAATCATTCAAGTTGTGAGGTCGTTGTTTCCGTCTCATGAAATAGATTTCTTTTCAGTTCTTGTTCCAAGTTTAAAGTTTTGTGATCAAATGTTCCACAGTTAATACACATAAGTATAATAATTTGCGAAAATATAGTCTTGAAATGTTGTAATTAGTTCCCAATCTAGTTTCCTGAAAAATAGATTTGTACATTATAAAGAACTAAAGAGATTTACTTTAATTTGTGTTGCTGAATGATTTGCCGGCATGTAGTGCTACCCTTGGATATTGCAGGCTCCATTTCATGACATGTTGGCAGTGGAAATTGTTAATGATAATATTTGAACTCTTGCTTTAAGCCAGAAATGTGAAGGCTTAAAAGAAAGAGTTGTTGTGATGACTGATATTTACAGAAGATAAAACCTGCATTTGAGTGATTATTGTATTTAGACGATAACAAATTACAAGGAAATGAAGTTTGTTATGTTTTGCCAGCTGCTAGATAGGAAGGGGGCGTTTGGGGAATTCAGTGGTGCTTAACTCGATGACTGTCATTCTCGATCACTTCACCTTGCTTGGAGGAGAGAAGTTGATTATCCAATGTCATCAGGCATATACAAAATGCACAGTCTGTACTTGTCACGCTTACATGCAAATTCTAATCATCGATTAGATCGTTTCCTTTCCCACCGGCATCAAATAACCTCCCTGCAAATCTGATTGCTTTCTTTCCCTTATTTGAAACAAAACTACAGAATAGTGACACTTCTTGTTTGACAGAGTTGATGTCTTGTTAGGGTAACATAATTTGAGATTTCTGAGAAGACCCTGAGAAGGGAGATGAGATGAAAGTTTGGATCCGATTGCAAACTGATGAACATTCCCGAGATTTGCAGCTGACGGAACAGTTTGTCGTAGAATTAGCTTGAACGTTTGGTAGGAAGATGAATCTTCGTTCCGTTCGCGTCGTTATGTTAACAGTAGATTGCCCAGACAATAAACAGTTAATATTGAGTGAAGAAGAGGATACTTGGGACGTGTGTCCTTTCAGAGAGAGCCCGTATCCCTGTACTATTGAGTAATGGGGGTTCTAACAGTACTTCTAGACAGCACGGAGGAGTGAGAAGTGTCACATCCGTCACTTTGTTGGTTTTTCTTCAGTGATTCAAACAGAAGCTGTGAAACTGTGGACAGCGTTTCCAGCTTATGTGACCTCAGCTGGAGCTGACGAGAGCTACTCGAAACACCACCTCATCTCTCCGTAGACTGAGGTACTGTTGCTGCAGATAGTGTTGGGTGCACGTGCAGTCTATTGTCCGTAAGTTTCTCTAGGTGCAGCTGCTGTGCTACAGCTGCCACTGCTTCCATCAGTGTTGTGCTGGTGGTTGTGAGTGAGCAGCATCATGCTGGTTTTATGATAATTAACTCACTCTCTAGATCAAAATCCGGATCCCCATCTTCTGCAGAAGGACAGGCTATTTCTGTAGCTGTCAGGGTCACTCAGTTCACTTTCCAACTAAGTTCCAGACGAAAGGCAGAATGTATCACTGTCTTTTGCTTCCTTCCAACTTCTGTTGATCACTTAAGCCTTTTCTCCCTTTTCACCTGTGAATTTGATCATTCCGTCTACCAAGTCACGGTGCTATTTCTCCTACTTGGTCTGCAATTCTGATGAAATTTCTTTTTTTGACTTTCAGTTTGGGGATTACATTCCATCAACTGCTATCTTCAGTAGAATTCACGAGATCCTAAATTTTTGTTGCAGACGAAAAATGGGAAAGAAAAGTAGTAAGCTCAAGCCAGATGATCTAAATGATTTAATGCAACAAACGGACTTTAGTGAAACGGAAATTCAGGAGTGGTACCGAGGTTTCCTCAAGGATTGTCCATCCGGTCATCTGACCATCAATGAATTCAAAGTAATTTATTCAAATTTCTTTCCGTATGGTGATGCTAGCAGATTTGCGGAGCACATATTTCGGACATTTGACGTTAATAGGGATAATACCATTGATTTCCGAGAATTTCTGTGTGCGTTATCAGTGACAAGCCGAGGGAAATTGGAGCAAAAGCTACGCTGGGCGTTTAATATGTATGATTTGGATGGTGATGGATTTATTACGAGGGATGAAATGCTCGAGATTGTTACGGTTAGCTTTATTTTTAGTTTCTGTATAATATCTTCGAAAATTTGAGTCCTAATAGATGGAAACTCAGTTTCAATTTAAGAATTAACTTTCAATTGCCAAAAGAGTGATTAATGAAAAATTTGACGGAAGCCACGGCATTTCTAATTTTATTCATCATCCCAGCATTGGAGTCCATTTTACTTTTTTGTCCTTATGACTCCTGTCATGATTGGACTTCAAATAGCACAACTGCAATAAACTAAATTAATGAGTCGCCTTGATTTGGTTAGTTAATCGAACTTGTCAAGTCAGAAACTAATCAAATGTTTGTATCTTCTGGAACTTATCATACATGCACTAAATTTTCACTGTTTCCTGATGTGTTCTAAGCAGAGGTCAAATTTTTTGATGTACTTAAAGAAATGACTAAGAAAGAACGGTCTCAGCACAAATATCCTTTGACCAAGGGGAAACTTGAGGAAAATTCAGTTATTATCATTCATTTCTCGTCAGCTTGTTAGATGGTTTAATTTTTTTTTATGAATTTGGCTTAGTCAAAATATTTCAATTTCAAGGTGAAGTGGATAGTTGTGCAATTTGATGTTATTAAGAGTAATGCATTGCTCGGATGCACTTCGATAATGCTACTTTTTACATATTTTCATGGAATTACCAGAAAGAAGCTTGCTATCGATCCTTCGATGTTATTTCATTAATTTCCAGACATTTTCAGCGTGAGCGTTCACTATTATTTTCTCATTTTCTTCTCATAGCTGTGTGCTACTTCCCGAATAAATTTCTTCTCAGGCAGTCAAAGCTGAAAATTCTCATAATTAGTCCCTCCCTGAACATTTCCATTACAAAACCAAAAATAAGAAATAATTTAGTTGTTAGTTACTTATCTGCTGGCGTCTGGGGTCATCAGAAGAAAAAATTAAGAGGGAAGTTCGAACACATCAGAAGCGATATTTCTGAGGGCTTCAGTAGTAGTATAAACAATGAACTTGGTCTTTTGGTCTAATTTATTGTAATTGTTTCTTTTCGTGATGAAATTAAATTCCTCGCCCCACACTAAATCAATAAAGACAGCGCAGGAACTCTGTTCTTTCTGCCCGATCTAACTTGAAGCCTCATGGAAATGGAAAGCTCTTTAGAAATCAAAGAAGTATTTTGAGCAGGCGATTTTGAGAAATTTTCTGAATCTTACAATGCTAGATATTCCTCCTTTATAGTCCCATCAGTTTCTTCTTTTTTTTTTTTTTTTTTTGAGTGAGCATGGCATGCATTTTTTATTTGGCTAGTCAAAGTCCAGTGAATAAGGGTTATTTCATTGTTATGTCCAACTTATTTTATTCAAATTAAAATTGCAAAACTTAATTTCTCTAAACTTAACTGCGCAGAAAATAAGATTAACTTCATTTAAAAAGAACTGACGACTAATGAGGCAATTAGTTGTTATGCAGGAGACGTCGAAGTTTTCAAAATATAGAATTTAGCAAGTTGCAGTAATTCTGTTTGAGCGAGACAAAGAGGCTTGAAAGAACATTCACAACCAAATATTAAAAAGAGGTCTGGAAAACACTATTAATTTTCCTTTCTTTTTAAAAAGATTTATGCTGAAGATTTATTTTGCCCTTGACATTCAATCTTATCTTCCTTCAACTTTAGTTTTACTTCAATCTTGTTCACTTTATTTTTCGCATTTTTTCTTTTTATTTTTAGAAAATGAGTCGGTATATATTGGAAAAAAACTCGTATTTTTATCCCTTTAATTCAAATATTAACGTGACCCACAGTGTCCTTAACAATAATCGCAATTAATTATGCAAGTTCATTATGTTTTATAAAAAGTATACTTCTTTGATTACGAAAATACTTAATGCTAAACGGCATTTTCAACACAAAAATTACAACAGCTTTCATTTCAGGTCTCTGTAATAAAATCTTTATATTTCACTTTTCTGATAATTTTCTCCACGCTTCCACATATACTCATGCATACAATAACGTCTAAACTTTAGGGAAAATTTTCGAGATCCATTACTTTCTGGAAAACGACCTGATAAATGAATATCTGATTTATTATGCAAAAAAATATATTAAAACATTTGCAAATTTTTTGCACTCAAGAAACATTCAACATTATTAGAAATCTTCCTAATTCTGCTAGTTACCTATATTATTGTATTAACCAGTTTTTCAGCGATAGTTTTTAGCTTTAAAATTGCACTAATTCAATTTCCTACCATAAACCGTCTTTTCAAACATTTTTAAAGCAAATTCAAATTAAAGGCACTTCAAAAATCTAATTTTCACATCTTCAAGTCTATTAATACCATATCCAATCTTTTTTTATCCAATAATTTTGATTTAGATAAATAGTTCTGAGAAATCCCATATGTATCTAGCGATTGATGTTAAAAATTCAGTGTAATTAGCAGTGTCTTAATAAAACTATTCGATGAGGCCTTTTCAAATATCAAATGAAATAAGAAAAGCTTATGGGAGAAGTTATCAAGCAAAGATGCTATTTAAAGCCAGAATAACAGACAATTTCTGATGGTGATATGGTAAGGCAAATAACAACTTGAATGGCAAAAACAGAGCTTAAGCACAATGACAGAGGAGCCGTTCAGGAAGAGGACCAAATCTCCCTGAAAATAATTAGGAGATGGAAGATTCTCTTCTGGGGGAGATCTCAAGAAAAATTCCAGGATCGATGATATATATGTCAAAAAATGGTAGTCCCCGTTCGATTGACACTCAGACACTCTTATTCCACCTTTCAACAATTTTTTCATTCCTTTAAGTACTCTGAAAGTGCCACACTCTATTCCTTGGAAAGGAGAGTTATGGAATGTTTTTGAAAAATTCTATAAACTCATATGTTTTTTAACTAGAAACTAAATTAATTTACCCTTTATACTGTTCTAACTTAAGTCGGTAATCAACGAAATAAAGGCTGAAGAGCAATAATATGATAACAGATGATATATGGAATAAATAAATATATCGTTATTCAATTCTCAGCATAATAAAGTGACTGATCCCAGGGATACAATTTTTAACTTTGTATGTATGTGGTTTTAATCTTCCAAAACTGTTTATATTTTCCTTTTTCTTACAGTATAGGAGAAAGCATCTGGAGGAGACCAGAAAGAAGGTGGGAAAGCTGAAAGTTAGCTCCCATTCAAACGACAATGTTTGCCTTAATAAATAGTTCTCAGCTTCTTAGTTACCACTACTCCATTCTTGAGCCATTTTGCTATGTAAATATATAGGATGAAAGTCAAACAGACATTAGTTTCAGGCCTCCTTGACTTTGAATATCCCTTTTGCATGAAAGTAATTATGGTTTGGATTTATAATATTCACAGTTACAACTATAGATAGTTTGGAAAATTCTGGAAGTTAATATCTCGAATCGATTAAGATCAAATCGTCGTTTGAGGAGATTTTGATAATTTTTGACACAGCTCAAAAATTGTTTGGATCATTTCAAGAGTAAGAAAATTTTTGATGATTCAATACATCGACATAGCACGGATCAGCAGAAGCAGAGAAATTTACGGACAAAGCTAATAGTGTCAGATTTGATGCGACTTCTCTGCAATGAATTCAATTCATCATCGCTAATTCGATGCTCACAAATTAGCCCTCACATCCCGTAACTATCTATTAATTTTCAATTTCTTGATGCATTCGTTGGTTCTTTGTAATTGTACAGCAAAACTAAGAAATGGCAGAAAATTAAAGATCTACCGTTCCCTCGAACTATTCCAGGAAGTATTTAAAATAATCAAATGAAATAAAAATCTTAAAATTGAGAAATCTATGAATAGATGGTAAAGAAAACCGACAACAAGGACTCATATAGTGTAAAACTATTTTGTGATTATATATCTAAGCATAGTCAAGAATAGAAATTAGAACCTGGTAATTCTAGATATTTTTCTCTAAAAACAAAAAAATAAATATTTCCAAGCTGAAACAGCTCAATTACAGGCAATTTATAAGATGGTAGGCGCGGTAATGGAGCTTTCGGAAGATGAGTCAACACCAGAACGGCGTACCGACAAAATTTTCCAGAAAATGGACAGAAATCATGATGATAAATTGAGCGTGAAAGAATTTATCGATGGTGCTAAATGTGATCCATCAATAGTACGACTATTACAATGTGAGGTACCTAAATAGTATTCATAAATTAAGGATTCTTCAACCTCTACTGGCGTAACCGCCCTCTTCGCTATTTTCCGATAAATGAAAACTCGGCAATTTTGTTCTCTGTATTTAAGTTCTGAAGTCCATTAAATGTAACATGAACCGGAGTACTTGAAAAAGCTCGAAAACAATTTTTTGTGGGCTATAGTTAAACTTTCTAAATAATCTTCAGCAGCTAAAGATAAAACAAATCTTGATGCAACTAACGGAATCTTGAATTATATAATGTTAAGAAATTGTTCGCAAGATCCAAAAATCTTCCTGAATTATCACTTTGCCCAACACATCTGCATCCATGCTTTTTCTCAAACTATATTCAAAATCAGAAAAATTTTTAACAGAATGATTGAAGAGAGATCAATAATATTCGTACTTATGAGAATGAAAGTATATTGCACTCGTATTAAAATTATCAAAATAGCAGCTCAATTCCTTCTAAGACAAATAAAATCAATTCAAAATGTTACTTAACTATACCAATTTTATTTCAATTAACAATTCCCAAAATGTTCTTAAAACAATTTTATAAACAGCTCAAATTTCATATTACAGTTGATAAAGAATAAAAGGATCTTCGTCTAAAAAACTGTAAATAATCGTCCCATTTGCGTATAAGTAGAAAAAACTTGTATTCCGATTATGATCCTAACATATTACTTCTTTTGCTTGGGCTTCATGTCTTCATCACATGCGTGTAAAAAGATTTTACTTCCAGCAGCCTGCGGATTATATCCTTCATGACCCTTAAGAAATAGTTATTTTAAGATACCAGTAGAAGTAATAATGGTAATCTAATGATTAGGATTGTTATCAAGCACATTATTACTGAATGATTTCCTTTATTTTGAATATCAACTGTCAATATATTTCATTTTGGAGAATTCATTTAGAATTCAATTTTATTTACAGTTACGCTATTAAGGAACAGCAATGTCACAAATTTAAGAACACAAAAGAATCGGCTTTTTGAAAAATAATCATACCTTACTCCAATCGTAACCAGTAGCATAAGCCATCATTTGTCCTGATGGATGTATAACACAACGCGTAACAGGTGCTGGCAATGGATCCGACGTCTTCAATTTTGTTCGTGCGTCTTTGTCCCAAAATGAAATTCGACCATCAGAACCAACAGTTGCTAGTGTTCCATAATTTGGATGAAATGCAATATCATTTACCTAAAGGAATTCTACTGAAACGATAATTCTGAAATATTTATACATCAACTTGAAAAAATTATTTTTTTAGAAAACTAACATTTTCTGGAACCCACTCATTAATTTTCATTACGTTAAGGATTATCCGTATTTGCAGTTGAAAACTTTTTAAAGTAAGGTAAAGTACACAGTCAGCCTATGCTGCAAAACGATATCCAGGACGACCAACTACGTCACTACGCTTGATCCCACATTTTTTAACGACTAACAGTGGAGAAAACATCATAAAATATAATGCCAATGAAGCTTTAAAACACCAAGAGAAAAAGAGAATAAAAAGAGCAAACTCAATTCAATTTCTCAATTCATTATGAAAATGACGAATCAGAGTAGTGATTACAGCGTAAATTTCTTGGAATCCGTTGATTAGCTCTGGCGAGCGATGACATTTAAAAGTGAAGTTGTCTTTAGGATTAGCTGCTTCTACGTACTGTATTGCAACTCGACCTTCAATAGATCCAAGTGCATATCCAGTGGGAAGTCCATTTGCTTTGTCTTTAAAAATTGAAGCACATCGACTCTGGAACAAGAATTACGTCCAACTTATAGGATATATATTGCTATATCTTTATAGGAGATATGCATTCCAACCCACCTGATACTTCAACGGAGTTTCAATATCTTTTACTTCGGATGGTTCATTGTCCAGTCTGTAAATCTGCAACAGTTCATGAAATATAAGATTTTTACTGACCAATCACCTATTCATTATAAAACAAAACCTTTCCATACTTACTTCACCTCCTATATATAATTACAGGAGTGGTGAATGCTAACCTTCATACGCCGATTCGCAAGACCAACAACGCCCATAGGGAATAACACATCGCTACAATAAACACGTTCTGCAAGTTGCACTGTTGCTAAAGATGTTTGCGACGGCAATTGCCGCATGTCCCAAAATCTGCAATAAAAAGAGATTTTTGCTGAAGGAAAAATTTCCTAAATTATGACAACAAGGTCTATATCTAAACGATAATGTGAACAAACAGAAAGTAAAGAAATATATAAACATGGGTCAACATTAAATATGTCGAACGATTTCTTCCGTGATAAATTAATATACGGGAATTCTATCGAGAAACGAATGAAAATAACTTTCAAAACGACGATACTCACCGCAAAGTTTTGTCCCATGACCCAGTCATTAAACAGCTATAATTAGGAGCTTTGATCCAATGACACTTCCTCACAGGCTCATCATGCTGAAAATTAAACAGAATTAATAAGTAATACAGCTCCAATATTACAATGCTACTAATCACAACCGTGAAAAATGTTGCGAAGCAGGAAAGAAGGGAAAAATACCGTCCCCATAACGGCCATCTGATTTGAAGCGAGATCCCAAACCCGTACTTGTTTGTCTGCGCTTGCAATGAACACTTTGGTGCCATCCTAGAATTAGAGAAGTATTTTTAATGCATAAGCAAGCCATATCTAAATGGTCTATAACAACATATATCTATGACCAATCCAATTAATTTTATGCCATTTCAAACTTATACTTTAATATTTCCATCACAGCTGCAAAAAATAAGTCACAGAGGCGCTGAAATGCCTGTAGAATAAAATGATAAAAAACTCACATCAAGCCAATCAAGATCTAAAACTGGACCCCCAACATTCTGCTGAGCCTTCGCTTCACACTGACCGCTCTCATTGATCTGCCATACACGGATCACCGAATCCCAGCTACCGGAAACGAGCAAAACAGGCTGACCGGAAATTTGGGGATTAAATTTCAGTGCTTCAACTGTGTCATCAGGTGGTGATGGTACCTAAAAAATATACCATCTAATTAGATTTGAAGTAACTAAAAAAAAAAAAACCACTCCTAGACTCATCTATCAAATAATAACCGAAATGAGCATAATCTCTCCACCTAATCAGTTAGAATGCCACTCTTATCCTCAAGTTAAAAATCTCTCTATTGCTCATAACAAAATTCCAAAAAACTAAGAACTGCAAACCCAAAATCCCAGAATACCAAGTTGACTACTTCACAACTCCTTCCACTGCTAGAATATAGAACACATCTATGGATACTCAAGTCAATGTAAACTCCACCTATGTTAGAAAGATCTAAAGTGGTGCAACAAACTTCAATATCATTCAGCGGATTCTGATTTGTACTGGCTGCACCGGACGAAAATATGCTATTGGGTCTTGAACCGAAAGTACTACTGGTACCAAACATTAAATCAAATCAATACCAGTATGGATTTTTGAAACGACCTCTTTTCTGTAAAATTAAGACACAATGGGTTAAACTGTAACAGGAATCCATCAACTTAGTAACATGCAAAGGAAACACAACGCTATGGGAAAACAGATGACCAGTAAACGTGGTGTGAAGGCTTTAGCATTTGTGAAAACAGTTATTATTTAATGATAGCTTTCATCAGGAATTATGAACAAGCGCGGATATTAATAAAACAGACTGAGCATCCGTGTAATTATGACAATACTCAGTTACAAATTAAGCAAAACGCAGTGGTTTTCTACGCAAAGATTTGGAACGCTACGCCTAACGGAGATCCAACCATTTACTATTGAGACGCAAAGGTAGAAAAAGGTATTACATGTATGCAGGGAAATGAATAAAGATGTTGAGCAGAGAAAAACGATATGGAATGATTCAATTAAATTTAAAACATTGATGCACAACGGGAAATAATATAATACAAAATAAATTGGAAAGTTGGTAAATTATAGGGAGAGACATTTCTGATGATGAATTCAAAACATCACTGTTAGTGCTGTAGTACATGAGGCAACACAAAAAAACAAATTATGTATATATAAAACAAAACAAACACATCAAGGTCACATATCCGTTTAACTTAGAATAAAAAAAAAAAAACAACCAAACTCCTATCCGCCAGTACATCCCGGAATTTTCCCAATCCGTTCTCGAATAATGTCATTAAAGCTGATATTTTCTTCTGGATAATGGATGTAAAACCACGAAATCGTGACAATACAAAAGATAAGATAGAGTGAATGCCAGAGGATCTGACGATGTAGCATAGAATTCCTGGTTAAATTTTAGCACGGTTAAAAGTTAACATGCAAGTAACCAATTCAACATTCTTTCAAAAACTTGATGGTGTGGTTCTTCACTTTACAATAATTAATCACTTTACAATTAAAACGGACTTGTTACTTGATAAGCGAACTAGATGAAGGAGAAACAATTTTAAACAAATAGGAAATATAAAAGAAACTACGAACAAGAGGAATGCAGCAAACATCCTCTATAAAAAAAAATACAGAAGCAAAAACTCAAAGGATGGTATATGATGAGGCAAATATCTTAAGGAAAGAAAATTAAATGAGGAAAACAGACCAGAACATAACCCACGCCGCAATATTAACCTATCATATAATGCTGTAATGTGCATAGAAGTAATAACAAATGAGAAGCAGGAAAAAAACCACTTGTAAAAAATCTGAACTACAGTAGAAATGACTAATAGCACTAATACACCAAAAGATTCCTCTTCCCCACTTTCTTTTGTAAGTAAGTGGTTGAAAACCTCTTCGGCATTTAATAAACCATTCCTACGGATTCTACGAATAAGGTCGTCTCTGTCATAACATCAAGGCTGAAATTAAAATATAAATGCCAGTTACGAGGTTAAACGATAAATACAATAAATAGCAAAGGCAACTGCAACTGCCGCACATGTATATCCGATACTGGTACGGCCAATCGAAACATTATGCCACTTCTTACGAGCATCTTCACATTTTAAAAGGCGGGCACGCATCCTTTCTATACGCTTCTTCCTGAATCACTACAATAAAATCATTTCAAATAAACATGGGACAAAAAATCTCTTGAAATCTTGAAATGATGTAAATGGATGTGAGGATGAAATCTATTTTCCAAAGTTCACATTGAAACACACTCCCATCGAATTATATTTATATGGTCATTATATTCTTTCCCCCGCAAAAAAATTATTTGTAATAACAGGAGTCCGTAAGAACAACAGAAATCTAGGCTTCCATTGAATTACATTAAAAAGAATTTAAAAAAAAAAAAAAAAAAAAAAAAAAAGAGGATCACATAATACCTTCTCGCTTGCTTTGTTTCCTTATTCGTTTCATACGAGTCGGTAGATGCTCTTTTCCGAAAAACGGAAAGATCACTACAAGATTTTGAGTGCAAATCTGTAGTCATCTGGTTTGCTTGGGATCTTTCGAAGTGTGGCACTTCATCTACTTCGCCATTAATGTGACTGTTGGATACGGCTAAAAGATTCCTCCCCCATTTATCGTTAACAAACTTTCCATCATCAAGCTTCATGTTTTTAGTAATCACTCCCTGTCGCAGTGCATCAACAATAGTTTTCCAACAAAACTGCAGCTGCTGCGGTGTTTGAATTAATCCCATCCTTGACTTCCTCATTTGCACAACCAAGTTTGTTACGTCAATTTTCTTCATATTTTGTTCAACCTATAAAATCCGTATATAAAAAAAATCTGAATTATTAGAAACAGGAAGAGAAAGAAAATAAAAGAAAAGCATGTAAATGGGAATAACAAAACAGGTGACATGTAAAAGATTAAAGCGGTAGAAATTAATGTTAAACTGCTAACAAATTGAAACTTCAAAAATCAAAATATAAACAATGAAATACCATTGACAAGACTGAGTCTGCCACAACAAACGTACCACTGCGGCCAATACCAGCTGAGCAATGGACTACCGTAGGTTCTTTTCCAGACAAAAGTCCAGTCTCACGTACTTTTTGTAGAAATTCGATAAACAGAGTCGTCGAATGAGGAACGCCTAAAAAGAATCCCAAGTAGAGCATTTCATCCAACGAAGCTGAAGCTTAGAATCCATGTTTGTTTTTTTTTAAACATTCAATGAATTACCGAAATCAGGCCAACTTATAAAATGGAAATGTTTGATTATACGCGGAAGTGATCCACTACATCCATCTTTTTCTAACAAAATATTTCCAGTTTTCCACGAAAGCTCCAAGTCTCGAACCACATAGTCATCGAAATCTTGTTCTTCTTTTAGAACCACATTAAAAGAATCGAACTCCCGTACAGGATTACCAAAAGATGGAAAATAATCATGGCATCTACAAAAAAAGAGAAAAATAATAATTTCCAATTCGAGAAATACGAGGGAAATAGGCAAAAATCACCGCAGTTTTCAGAAATTTGATCTACAGTGACTAAAAGATATAACATACTTCGTTAAACCTTTTTCCACTAGTTTGTTTAACATAATTATAAGCGTACTATTCTGCTCCCATATCATCTGCCAAAAATCATTACTAGTGGTTGAAAGTGGTCCCTGAAAAAAGAATAAATTCTTAAAATAGATATCGCAATATCACTAGAAAATAAGTAGCTCCTATAAATGATACTAACCTGTGTTAAAATATAATTACGTCTGGCAGAAGGAACAACCAGTGCTGAAGCATTAATATAATCAGATCCTTCACTATTCACCCGTTTTAAAATAACACGGCTGGTGTCATCTGAAAAGCTCCACTTCTTATATATGCTTTGGAAATGATATTCCATAACATTGATAACGTTACTGTATCGCGGAATATTACTTATAAAAAAAAAGGGAAATATTTTTTCGAGTTAAATATTTTTTCCTCTGTAACCTTAATATAACTGTTCAGATGAAATAAAACTAACATGCTAAAACATTCCGATAACGGTTCCTCTCAACATTCTCCCATGAATGGGCAACCTTCGTTGTCAATTTCAGCTGTTTCTCCTGCTTGCAAGACTGCCTATCTATTTCCTAAAATCGATTCGCAAATAACATAAATATAGTAAACACTTCTAAAAGAAATATTAAACATCTATGAGACAAGAATTAAAAATACGATACTTGATAAACAGAATTCCACAAATGGTTATCTTCAATTTCATCGTACATCTCTATAAGTTGCTCCATTACTGCCGTCTCGATGCCCACCTTAACTAAAACATTCGAGCATTCATTCTCCTGGGCAAATCTAGAATTCATCTATGTAAAATAAGACAAAGACACCAGCAGTATTTTTGATAGAGGGAACTCTTATTCAACCTATTTCACTGGAAATGAAGCTATAAGTTATTTAATCTTAATTCAAACCTGGAAAGTTTTTACATAATGATATACATCTATATTCATTCAACATGGCAAATCTGTAATTCCTGAACTTGACTCATTAGCTTCACTAAGATTACGGTATTACTACATTTCAACTCTTGCTCACTGCCCTAAAATTTTTCCGATAACCGAGAACTACTCGTCTAGGAAAGTGTTGTAAGAATCCCCTGCAGTATTATTCAAACTCAATTTTAGACCTGAAAACAAGAAATAAAACCAAACTCAACCACTGCTATTGCTATAGCATTCCCCGAAATATCCCCATTAACCCGCAATTCGCCATTCCCGGTATTTCACGGCAGGTCCAGAAGGTGATCGGTTGACCGGATTTCTATAACTGGTTGAGGGCCCAGAAGGATTATGGAAGTTGAATCGTTCGGTAGGATGAGCTGGTTCTGGATTGTTCCTTACTTTGCGTGTAGTAGAAAGTTAAGATAGGTCAAGTATAAACGCTCAAAAGTTCATCGACAGAACAGCAGCTTTCCCTATCCTGAACATTCTGTTTTTTTTCAAGTTTTGCCTCTGTATCGCGTACTTTTACATGAAGGGCAGTGTGCATTATTTCGTTTTATTCTCATAGCTTTTCCGTATCGCCTTTTTAAATATATTAGACATTCTGGCAAAACTTCTGCTATAAAGTTTTTATTTATTACAGTTATAATTATTTTTTAATTAGAGTTAAAAATTTTACACCAAGTTTATAACGTATGACCTCTCTCTAAAGAAGGAAGGAAATATCGATAAGAAGTTGTGCTTCATGGTAATTGCATGATATGTTAGCTTCTTCCTGTAACAATGTAAATCACAGGAAGTCAGTGATTTTCGAATCTAGTCTGGAAGATTAATTCTACATTGTAGATACACGAGTCGAATTTCCTTTACTTTTGTGGTTGAAATTTTAATTCAAACTGACAGATGTAAGCGAGTGAATACAGTAGTAATTAGTCAGTGTTCATTACCTTACAAAGCTACACTTCTTGCAAAGGAATCTAAGCATAATGGTTGTTGACCCGCAATATTTTGGAATTTATTTGTGGTGTTTCACTGGTTAAAGTGCTACTATAACTTTCTGCTATTTAGAGCAGCATTGCAGACGTGTGTGCCAGATGGTGAAGAAATCGGAAGATGAGCTTAATGAAACGTTGGATCGATGTCTGGCTGACACGGCATTGAAGACTTTGAGTGCTGGAACTGTTGGTTTAATAGCTGCAGCAATATTTAAGAGGCAGTTTCCGCTTTGGTTAGGGTTAGGAATGGGTTTCGGGATGGGTATTGCGAACTGCCGTCACGATATGAGAAAGTCGTTCTTGAATGATATGCAGGATTTGGAGCAGAAGTCACCTCTTACAATAATCGAAGAGTCTGGTCATCCCGAAGTTCAATCTCAGTGATTATTTATTGAAAAATTTCATTTTTTGCGACTATTCCAGTGATAAGATTCTTTGATTCGGTTCTTATTGTTTTTGCTATGATTAGTGAAAATAGAAGTGAAGGAGGGATGTTAAATTTAGACAAGGAAAGAGAATCCATTAGACTTAATTAACAGTCATCTGTGTTTTTCTTGTCTTAAACAGCGTACATTAGACATTGCACAAGTCAAAATGTTTAGTTATGCATTTTAACATCCCGAAAACCCTTTCTATTGTCTTTTGTGTGGTAGGATTTATTTCTCAATAAAATTTTGAAGACATTTGGTCCAAGAGATATCTCACTGAACACCAACGTGCTTTTTCACTGATACAGATATGTCACCAATACGGCTGTGTTTATGCTTTGCAAATTATTCAGTCATTTGAATGCAAACGTTTCGGATAACTATTTGTTTAATCATATAAGCTTTCATTCCGTTTATACAAACCGAGAATTTCCACAGCATAAGACGGATGAAGCAGTATTACCTAGTAGTTTTTCGATGTCGTTAAATATATGGCTTTATAGATGATATCAACGTGTTATTAGTATTAGCAGTTGTTTTTTATAGCGTAAACTGATTCTTAGGTGCAAAATATATCGGTGACCTTAGGAGCGTGCTTATTCCATGGATGAAAAACGGGTCGATTGTCTTGACTTGTTGGCGTTCCAGGTAGGTTGCGGCATTATTTTTCCAGTCGGAATTTCGAGTAATTCATACATTTACTTTGATTTTTTTGTTGCCAAATAGGTGTGTAAAGCAAGTTCTGGTGATGATCGAATGCGGTATGGTAAATTGAGCTGATATAAATTGGTCGGTGACCGGAGAGAAAACGGTAAAAAGTGTTCGTCGCTTTTAGTAAATAAAGAGGATATGGTATGGTGAAAGTTAATGAAGTCCCCTTTCTCAGAACTTCCTGACTGCCTGAATTTAGAATGTAATTTACATATGTTCTCTGTTAAAGTCGCTCATGGAGTGTAGATTATTTTTCAGGATATGTTGGATAAATTACGACAGATTGATGACAAGATATTGTTTGAACTAAATACTGCACTGCCAAGCAAATCATTTTCTGCCAATGTAGATAAGAGTGAAAATTGTCATTCTGTTTACAAGAAGGTAATAATTTGTGTTTTCAGAAAGGTGGTGTTTTAACCATCCTCTTTGTCGTACAGAATCGTCTCGAATCTTATTTTCCGCCAATAGTCTTTGTTTTATTTCTTGAATATTTTACTCTTAAATGAAAAATTTGTTACGCCATTTTACTGCACATCCTCATAAAAACTTCATTAATTATTGAAAATCAAAAGTACATGAAACACCCTTTCTAGCTGTTAACTATGAGAGTAAAACGGATGAATTTGATACAACGTTGTGTCGATGAAAATCAAGCGAACATTGCTCGTCTACGGGAAGAGAAATCCCCAATAGGAAATATTCGCAATGCTCAAAATACTGTTAGCTTTTTTCTTAGATGCAGATCACTATCATTTCTGTTGCAGTGTCATGAATGAGGCATTGCATTACCATTTAACGCAGTTTTTGTAGCTTCGGGTGATCCGATCGGAAATGGACATAGAAGGTATTGTTAATGAACGAAGTGAGAAAGCTGTGCACGATCGCTGTAGGACTTTCTTATGAATTTTTTTTTTTTTACTACTTGATTAGTGTAGGATTTATTTATGGATTTTATTTTATTCATTTTTTCGTGCTGGAAATCATGTTGTGTTGCAATGCAGTTTTAGTCGTTCTTTTTATTTTCACAGGTGATTACTGAAAATTAAACATATGTCAGGTCAAGATATTTACCAAAAGGATTATGACTCCTCAACAAACAGAATACACACAGATCGCTAACGTAAGCTTGACTCCGACTGCCACCACCACCTAGTATGCAAGATCACTACATACTTATTTCAGATAGTACAAAGTTCAAAATAATCACAGACATCTATCTACTACCTTTTGCCATCAGTAAGAAGAGCATTGATTAAAGGACCTTAATTTTAATATCTTTTATAAAATTTCATTAAAGACCACAATATGTAACATCATTCAGTAAAAGTAACTGCATTGAAACTTATAAAATTAGAACTAATTACCACACATAATATTGATTTTTTTAAAGGAAACGCGTTTAAAAAGTTTACTGCAAAAATCCAAAATATCAATCGGTAATATGCCCAACTTACATCAAACTACTACCCGTAAGTATACATCCGAAACATACAAATCATTGGTAACTGTTCAAAACAGGAAGTGAAGGGAGTGCAAAGCTTGCTTCCAACTGCCGCTGATGGTCAGCAATAAACTGCAACTTCTGTGCTAATAACGAAGAACGCATTTCAGCAGTTTTAACAAGCGATCCAGCACTTTTTAGATCGCAAGATACATATATAATTTGCAAAGTAAGACTGTGTGCAGCTGCATCAGCTTTCATCGCATTTTGTTCCCATTCTTCTGTTGGCCAACGACGAGTAGACGTTTGTGCATCTGCCCTACAATTGTAATTTAATGTAACAAATCAAGTGCGAACTCAGCCAAAGTAAAATTAACAATTTTCTAATCTACATCATTGAGACTGATATGTTGAAAAAAATTTCAAATTCATGCGTTCCATATATATGCCATTAGGCATATAAATCGTGCACTTATCATCGTTATCTGAATGAAAATTAACACAAAGCTCGCGAAACAGAGGCTGTGACGAGAAACAGAGGCTGTGACGATAACAAAGACCCCGCTATAAGTAGTGGCGCAAGAAATGAAGAGGGAATTAATTATAAACCAAAACGGTCAGCAATGAGTGGCAATTGTTGGGTGAAACCTTAAGAAGCGTCGGTGTTGATCTTCAGAAAAAACCACAGGGCCAATAGCATCCTCATCTTTGATCTCAATTTTAGGTCGCTTAGCTCTCGGTAATGGTTGAGTTAAGTCATGTGTTTTTATTTTATTCTTCACATCACCATTATTCCCAGAGATCGTAGAATCTGCTGAATTGCCTAGATACATTCCTGCAGCATTAGCGTTTAGCGCAATACGTGCTCCAGCTAAAGTTGTATTTTATGTTAATGAATGTGTATATTGGATGGTAACTTCTTAACTACAATCAGTAAAAGAATGTGCGTGAAAAACTGTTTTAAAGAGGAAGTTGGGAAGACACTACCTTACAAAAAAACACCCTTTTCCATATATAACGGCTAAATGATATTTACTAGGACGAAAACCTAGACAACTAATTCATTGTGATTCTAATCTACGGTGAAAGCAAGATAATTATGTAGCCAATCCATTTGAAACCTATTCTGTGATTGATCTGTATGTTTTCAAATGAATATGGAAGAGGAATCCATAAACAAAAGACCTACATGCAGATGAAATAGGACTTTGATTTGCAGCATTTTCAGCCAAGAACTTCTCGTATTCCCGCCACTCAGGAGGTTTCTCCCATTGTGATACCTCGGTTTCTCGATTGTAGAAGTATCGCTTCCCAGCTGAACTATACTGCTCCGTCCATGGACCAAACTCTTTCAGCCGAGCGTTCGATGACGTCGTCGATTGACGGTCCTCAATTATAGGCACTTAAATTGCACAAAACAAGTGGTAATAGCTGAATCTTAAGCTCTAAATGTTAAGACGATTAGTGTAATATATAATGATTTCACTCTCATAATTGTTCCCAACTGACGAACTGCTAATAAAAACGAGCTTTCAATTTTAATCTCAGGCAACTAGGATTTAAAGTTTTGATAGAATTCGAACTAGGACCACAACTAATTCACATTTTGGACAAAAAGTTAGGGAAAACGAAACAGTTAAATCCTACCATAACCGCAATGTCGAACGAACTATAGGCGAATACAGTCAAGTAACAAATACAAAACCATCCAACCAAAAACGAAGCAATTTGAAACCAACTTTCATCTGAAAGCGTCTCTGTAAGTGACGATGACCAATCCTGTACTGAATAGGGGATCGAAATGAAAAGTCTGATCCCGCGGGATGTATTGCACGAAATCTTTAATGGTGTTATGAGAATGGAAATCTTTCAGATTCAACTTGTTGTTGTATTTAGAGAACGACAGAAGTATGTTGTCGTTCTATCTTTTTCTCGTAGTGATTGCTACTGCGTTTTGTTGTCTGCTGTTATTCTTCTTGATTGTTAGATTGGATTTCTTCAATCATAGTGAGATGATTGCTCTCCCACACGCTGAGTCTTAAATCCTGATTTTGCAATCACTTTCTCAGGTAAGACTATATGTGTCCCACGATGTTCTCCTTCAAATCAAATATATGCATGCGAGCTCAGTATTTTGCGGATTTCATGCTTATGTGTAAAGGGCCTTCAGTGTCTGTTACCACTTGTTGTTCATTTCTCTCCTTCCTTCCTTCTTTCATTCCTTTAAATCAACTTTGTTTTCGGCAGCTAGCAGGGTAAAAAAAAACCCTTGGGGTGTTTTAAAAAAAAACTGAACTGGTACAGATATGGGAAAGATAATCCACGTGCCCTCCAATGAACCGGATAAACAGTTTTAAATTCATAGGGACGAATAAATTTTATAGATGAGAACCATAAATTTTTGCCGCTGAAGGTCATAATTTTGACTAAATGTTCACATCGCTACTCTTCGGTACCATTAGCCAAGTCACTAAGAAGCAAGAAATCAATTCATTTATATTTCCAACACTTATTTGTTCACCTATATGGAACTATTTATTACGGATGCTTTCCTTAATATTCATTGTTGCAGTAGCTTTCCATAAATGATATGAAATGGTACTTTTGTTATGTCACTGAGAATATATTGGTAGCAGTGATTGTTCTGAGAAGTGGCCAATTTGTTGGATGTTATGAATAGTATTATACAACCATACCTGTTCGCCAACTGCATCTTTTGCTGTGTCTACGTGTCCATTCTTTGCGGGGTTCATTTTTCAATCAAATAGAAACTTTTGAAGCTTGAAAACTTAGCAGTAGTCTTACTGAGAAGTGAAAATCCAGAACTTATATTTCCACCGTTTTGTTCATATATTAATTGTTTTGGAATCCAAAATTCCTTAAACTCGCTTACATTTTCTCATAAAAGGCAAATTTTTCAATCGGCAGATTTCCTTATGTCAACTTAATTCCTGCACTTATTTTTTGAAAACATAATTGTTATCAAAAATGTTTAAATTAGCCTCTTTTTTTTCAAATGAATACTGTTCCGACTGATTTCGAAATTATTCCATCATTTCATCCCGTAATAGTTATGAAAAAATATCTATCAAAATGAAATTTTACTGATTAAAAATCTGAATAAATTGTCATAGTGTATTTGCTCCAAAAATAAATCCTGAAACTTGTGTTCCTTCCTTTGATGTATACTCATTTAGTCATTCATTATTTTGTTGCGATTTCATGCCTTCTAAACACAATCAAAATTCCTCGATATCCCAATTATTTTCAAAAACTTCTGAGTTTTTATAATTTTCCTCGAAGCCAGTTCTATTCCTTCGTAATAGTTTACTTCAAATTATGGTTGCTAGTAATTTCATATATATATGAGTAGATTCGTGCAACATGAACTATAAATTCTTCCATTTCAAGCTGCAAAGAAACATGCAGCATTTAAAAAATAACTTTCGTCTCCTAAACGGAGTTATTGCTCAATGCGGGTATAGTCAGAATTTTTATCGATGCTGGGAAATTATGGGAAGTAAAATTTTGGGTAATGGTTTCAGGCGACGGGCATGCGTGGCCACGCTGAATCATCGATTGTCATCCAGCTCGTAATAAAGGTCTTCTAAAGGAGTGAAACCAAGCCTCAATGCAGCAAAAAGAATAATTCATATTTTAGGCTCAGCTCAAAATCTCAATTATTTAGTGAGAAATAGTTGAGATGCACATCCATCTCAATTACTCATCACTCCTAATTGTTGTTAGTTACTGACAATTAACTACTGCTATATTACCAATTATTGGTGGTTGTTGTCCACTTCCTAACTGCTTCCAGTCATTTATTTTCATTTACTTATATTACAACCTATGTTTATTATTACATTTATTATTCATTACTATTCCTAGTGTTATTTATTGTTTATTATTGTGCTATTTATCATTGTCATCACCGATCACTATTATTACTGTTGCATTAATTATTAATAATAAGCAGAGGGGGAAGTGGTAGCAGTGGCGACATACGTCCGCGTGTCCACACGCTGCCGTGTCGTGGAGTGGTGGTGTAAAACAGGCCAGGTGTTGCACTGAGACCACTCCGTCCCCGTGCTGACAGTGTTGTTTCGCTCTCGTCGCAGGATCACCTCCCGTACCAACGGTCAACTTTCTTTGCTCCTACCCGCCGCTGTCTCCTTTCGTTCCGTAGACTGTCACCATCAACCTTCCATCTCTCCCACCCCTCCTCTTTCTCTCTCTCTTTCTCTCCCTCTCTCTCTCTCTCTCTCTCTCAAAACTGTCAACTGTTCTTGTTTGTCTGGAAGTTTCAGTTTCATCTTTGGAAGCTCGAAACATACATTTTCGAATTGTATTTCAAAAGGAATCGTCGTCGTGGTCGTCCTCGTTATCGTTGTCGTCGTCGTTTAACAACCGTCCTTGCTGCCCTGCTCTGCCCGCTTCCTTTACCCGGGCAATTGCTGAATTCCTGCTCGACACCTGGCTCACCCAGCCACATTGACACATTTTGGATGCTCACTCCCCTTCACTTCTCCAACCCGACCCACTTGTTCATTCTACCCGCAGTACTTTCCCCTTCCCCTACCCCATACCCCAGAAATTGTGCTTTAATCATCTGACGTGTTCTCTACCCAAATCACTAAGTCCTGACGGGAGGAAAATCTGAAACTCTTAGGGAACATTCCTCCTGAGCCTTAAATTGTTCTACTCCTGAAGTGTCTTTGCTCGTGAAGATAATCTCATAAGTGTGGTACTGATCTGGAACGCCAGTTATATGGCACCCTGTTCAAAGGCAACTTCCGCAGCAAGACCGTCTTTTCTGATTCCATTCGCTCTCAGGACATCCGGTTGCAATACTACTAGGGAACAAGGGTCAGATTCTGCACCTGTACAGACCATTGCTTTTACTATTATTGATCATCGGTACACTAATACCTGCAGTAAAGTTGCTACAATTGAAGAACTAGATGTCAGTTCTTTAGGATTGCAAGCTGCTCTTCAAAAGGTAATAATTTTTTATCATTACGCACTTAATACATTGCCTACCTACATTTAATAGAAGCCGATGTTGTTGGCAGCGGTTAAATTTACTGATAGCACTACAGTATTATGTCAGTAATACATTTGATTACAATACATAGCAAGTCAGCAAAATGAATTAAAATTTTCCTGCTCTTTCATCTCATTTTTCTCTCTTGTAGCTATTGTTTTGCCAATTGTTGTTCCTGATTAAATTTTTCCTGTTATTTAATTTCATTTCATCAACGTTTTGATAGTTTCATTATTCAATATATTATAGTTGTAAATTAGATAACTACGTCTTTTCACATATGGTCATTACTACTTTAGCCAGATTTTAATTTGAACATGGTTCATTTACTTGGATTTGTGTTTTTTTTTTCTCGAAATATACCTCTAGCACTTGATTTACCAACTAATTTCAAGCATCTAAATAATTCCGAGTTTTGCCTATTATAGTTCAGAAGTAAATGTAATTATTTCTAAGTGGAACAACCCTTATATATGCAAAATCTTAGTCTTTTTTTTAATGGACACATGTCCAAATGGAGAAAAAAAAAATGGAGAAACTCGAAAAACAAGAGTTCTTTATACACAGGTTTTTCTCATATAAAATTTGTGTTGCTAAAAATTTTGAAATATTAGACGAAGATGAAGGAGAAAAGTTAGCTTCTTGACTTTTTCTCTTGCGGTATTTTCGAAGGGTAATATGCATTAACGGTTCTCTGATTAGAATAAGAATTAAACCGGTGAGTACAATACAAATACTGGAAAATGCAACTGATACAGTAAAAATCTTTGAAAACTGAAAGTTATGGTAAACTTGGTATTCACATTTTTGAGTTTTCTTAATCTTATTTAAGATATTTCAATTTCAATTCATTAGCCACCCAAAAAGTTCTTAATTACGCCGTAATTCTCATAGTTTGGCGCAGTATTGTTTAAATCTGGCTTAAATATCATCATCATTCATTATCATTGTGGAAAGTAATTTCTTACTATGACTGCCAATAAGATGAAATGAAAAAAGTTTCAGTTTTTTAATTATTATCTAGTATGCAATATCGTAATTCTGAATGCGCGTGCTGCCTGAAAATCGAACTTCTGTGCTCACACATCATATGTGTCATATGTGTATTATTTTCTTATCTCTTTAAAATTCCCTTTTGAATTACAGGTAGAAAGTACTGTACCAGAGGATTCACTGTTGGTAACAAATGGTATCAGTTCAATTAGGCAGGTGCTGCACCCTCTTGCATTACGGTTATCTTTCACACTGTCTCCACTCTTCTACAAATTTATCGATATCTCGCGACACGAAGCCCTAGCAGTCGACGGGAACTGCTCATTAGAAGACGAATTGGATCTGATCCGTGACAGAATACATTGTTTATATGGAGGTTAGCGACAATTTTTTGATTATTGTTCCATTAGGTTTGTTAGGTTTTGTCAGCTACAAATTGATGCCCTAACAGGAAATTCATGTTCTCAGTCCTTTCAGTTTCCAGTCGGGAGCAGTTCTCTTTTAACTACTAAACTTTTAAGTTATCACAACAACAAGGACACTGTGAGATTTGCCCTGTTAATATTTAAGAGAAGATGGATTTGCAAAAAGTTTTCACTTTTTCCAAGAAATTATGCAGAACTATTCTTTATGTTTAATTTAGATGGATCCGTACTTTGATATTATTGTAGTATAAGAATTATAATGTTTCAGCACGTAGTTTTCATGCTACTCTTTCTAAAGAAAATTTTCTTATATTAAACGACAATTTGAGATAAAAGTTTTTCGTTTAATTTCAATACCCCAAGTTCTTTATTTTTATGCTCTCAGTATAGATATTAGATACTGTTTTAATTCACAAATAGCGGAGTTAAATGAAATTATGCCAAACGAAACGGAAGTTTTCCAGAGATGCCGAGTCGTTATGTATTATTCCGTTGATGTGATATTGAAAAGTACTGCAATGTTAGGTGTATCTGAAGTGAGTTGTGATTTGGAGTAGGACGAAGGTCAAAATTTCTTAAAGAAAAGCAAGCTACATATTTATTCTTCTTTGCTTTGCATTCTTGCATTTACTTCATTCTCTTTAATAATCATTGGAAATAAGCTGGTAGAATGAGATTTGTGTAGAAACTTGTCGCATAAAAGGAGAAATTTTAGTAACTCTCTTCCATTAACAAATAAAAATAATCATTCTAAATGGGCAGAAAGTAAGTTTATGAAAAACTGAAGAAATTTTTGAAAATAATTTATGGCGTTTGACCAATTTCACGACAATAAATGGATAATTTCAGTAACTTGACTTCATTCATTTGCAGTTCATCATGAACTGTGAGTTTAAAGTGACACTATTGGAAAGGTTTAGTGAAGATTGATGGCGAAAAAGAAGGGGGAAGTTTGAATTTCTTTAAAATTTATTCCGCATGACGAACTGAAGAAGGTCACCCAATTTAGGATGGTTAAATAGTTTAATCCGCGTTCTTACGACACTTTCGCCAATCGGTGTTTGTGCGATCACGAAGGATATTCCTTGCCGAGAGGTTTGCTAAACAGAACATAGTACGGTGCACACAAAATGACGTCTCTTCATTTTTTGTCACACATTTTAACAAACAGAATTGAAAAAATAGAATCGTTCCTTCGGGAACTTTAAACTTGCAAGTGTTTGAAATGACAACTATTAACAGCATTCTGTTATTCATAGACACACACATCATTTAAAATTAGTCAACACTGCCTCTATGCTTCTGAATACTGGGTTCTTGTCGATTAGTTTGATCGGATAAACGAATATAAGTAGGCTGGGTTAGTATGGTGCTAATAACGCAAATTATTTTGAATGTTTTAAAGTAAAATTTCTTGACATAATGACATTACCTAAAGCTATACTATTTTCTTCGTCGTCCCCATCTCTTCTCATTCTTGCACGACAGTTCTAGAAATGGAAACTTATATCGTTTAAGGGAATAGTCATTTGAGAAACAAAAACTATTGTGAAGTAGCTAAAAACATTATCGTTTACAAGTTATTGATATATCAAAAAATTGAGGAGTTTCTGACCAGAAGCCCTCGATTATACTTCAGATAACTTCGACGTCTCCTGAAAACACCTGCAGCTATCGTTTAACATTCATATAATGGATGTCCTTCCATTTCTTTCCTCTTCCAATAGCCTCGAGAGTTAGTTACTAAACCATTAATTATAATACATTGACTCAATTTGAATTGGAAAGTGTTTTTCATTTTACATCCTAGTACCAGAAAGGGTGGACCACTGACAACTTCATGAATGAAATCAAGTACGCTGAGGAATGGCCCAAGTGAAGAGGATTATCAAATAAGGAAGGAATGCTATTTTGCAGGTGTGGTAATGTTTTGGCCAATAGGACTGACTGCACAGATAGAAGAATATGGATGCTTATCTTGACAGCTAGATTATCTTCCAATAATGTTATTCAGCTTAAATTTCAACGTTAAAAATAATTTACTAATTGCCGAGGCCAGTAAGGGCTATCAAAAATTCTTGCACTTTGGAAGCCAGTTGAGGAAATCAAAATCTTAAGCGTTGAATTAATTTATATGCGTAATTATTGCAGTTAAAAAAAAAAAAAAGGGAAAAACAAATAGAGTCTTCGAAATGTAATAACTGAACTTTGGAAATTTTTAATACTTATCATAAAATCACACGAAACGTTGATTCCAAGTGATAAAATCGCACATCAGTCTTGACAACTTGAATGTAACGTCCTCATTAATGCCACTAACAATTTCATTTTGCAGGAACCAAAGATTTGATCGAATTTGTAGAGGACGTAAAAACCGAACTGCGCAACGCAATATGGTTCGTTTACTGCGGATTGAACTGATTTTGAAACTGTTTCAATTCTCTCAACCTCTAGTTTGATCATTTTGACTAATATTTTTGCGGACATTCATCTACTAATTCTAATCACTAAATTCTCAAATTTCCAAAGCGCTGAAAAACTATTCGTTGATTCCTGCAGAAGTTGTAAGTAATAATTTTAATAAGCTTTTTCTTTTTTTTCTTCTTTTTTTTTTTTTTTTCAAAGAATCCTTTGCCCTAACTCTGTTACCGTTTCTTTAGAACGTCAAACAATTTTCGAGCTTTTATATTTTAATAAAGTTTTTGTTTTCACCTTTTCTTAGCATCCTGAAAGAGACATTTTATTTCGATGCATAAAATGATTCGATATTCTCTACCTCTAAAATATAAGCCTTTTCCAAAATCTATGGTTTTTGACCATTCCATTTGAAATTAAAATTGAATAATTGGCAGCTTATTCTTTTAAAGCGTAGCAACAGTAAATATCAGCAAATGCAAACATTTGAATTTTCTTTAAAATTTGATTTTATTCCGGCCATTTATTGCCATTTTAAAAGATTTGGGAAATTTATCGTTTTCAATGAAAAAATAAGTAATTGGGAAGGTGGAACTAAATTTCAATTTTAAAAATTCTTTTTTTTTTTCACTGTATTCTGATTAACCAGTAGATTTATGTTTTAAGGACTATAATCTTATCAAACTTGCTGTGTTAGATTTGATCACTGTCACTATTAAGTGTGACAAAGCACTGTAAGCTAAACGTTTCCTGTATGAAGTATGATACATGCTTTAGTTTGCCGGAAACGTCACTGGTCTCGGAAGTGGTCGTACGTGCTCGAGGTCTGCCTTGGCAAGCAACGGATCATGACATAGCACAGTTTTTCATTGGATTAAATATTGCGCCGTGAGTATGCAATATTTTTTAATATGATTCCTTTGATAGTAAAAGATTTTTTGAGGATTTTTAACTTAAATTTTTTATCTAGTAGCAAGAAATTGTTACTTCTGGCGAGAGGAACGAAGCTCAAAAATATAAATCAATGCGCTTGGTATGACTAAAACTTGAAGGTCTCAATTAACAGATTCGTGAAAATATTAAGTCTTAAAATGACCTAATAAGGGTTTGAAAAGTGAAGTTTTCATAAACCAATTTTTTTTTTTCTAAAACATGATATTATGGCACTTTAAAGAAAACAACATTCAGTTCAGTCGCTAATAGATGTCAGTAACTGATGATAGATATTTTTTAATGATGGAGGTCGGCGTGTTTTTTTTGAAACAAAAATCAACGTATCTGACTTGAAATACTTTCTTTTTTTTTTGAAAATTTGTGAACTCCATGTGTTATTGCCTTGTATATATATATATATATATATATATATATATATGAAAGAATCTGTAATAACTTCTATTTTCTTATGCAAAGTAGCTTTTTTCTCTTCTTTTAAAAAATGGAGCAGTTTTTTTAATGTATGCAGGAATTGTCCTGAAATATTGCTTATACAAATTTTTATTACTAAGCAATGCAACAAATGATAAGAATTAGTTGGCATATTAATAAGTCTGAACACAGAAAAATTTGGAAGGACTGTTATTGGCACCAGGAATTGTTGAAAATGAATGAAAAATATTGCATTTGCATAAATGAATGTCTCTTTTGTGTTCTATACTGCTAGATCCATTAGAACTCTTTCTTTTGAAAACTCGTCTGCAAGTGAATTAATAATTGGTTAAATGCCTCATTTTTCTATATGAACAAACATCTACAAGATTCAGTTCAACATTTACCTTCCGTATATTATCTTGAAAGTATAACTAATCAAAATGATTGTCAATATTAATTCATTATTGATGATGATAACATATATTAGTGGTCNTACCTTCCGTATATTATCTTGAAAGTATAACTAATCAAAATGATTGTCAATATTAATTCATTATTGATGATGATAACATATATACAGGTCATTTTTTTATAGGCTTCAACCGTACTTTCATGAACAGTAAAGAATAATAATAGTAATAGCAATATATAGTAATAGTGATAATGTATAGGAATAGATTCTATTCGTTGCGTAACTTCTCTTTTGCGGATGTAATATCCACTGTTGTGATTAAAATAAATTATGAATTGAGAGAAAAAGTATAAAATGAATTTAGTAACATTTCTGACTGTTATATTCCTCATCAATATATGACATTCAGTGTTTCTAAGGGAAGAGCTGTTGTGAGGAATTAGTTCACTAATTTTCAAATTTCTACCCTTAAACCAAAAAGTATTGTGTCTCAAAGTTTGGCTTATTGAGCTCTTCCTCAGTGAAACTAGTATGGAATTTCTTATTTGGAGGTAAAAAAGACAATCAAGGTGTTGTTAAAGAGGGAAATAAGTTGCTGATACTGAGCATAACAATTTGGCTGTTAATTTTCTCTATTAAAACATGAATAATGAGTGTAGATGTTTTTTTTTCTTTCTGAGGAAGATTAATTGATAGTAGCACCTGAGTGATTACGTGCTCAAAATTCAAAATATGTTTCAAAATTTCTCAAATAAAACAATTGGTATACATAGCTATTTGACAACAACTCCTTCACCATCACCTACTTTCCTTCATTATTACTAAATGTTACGGGCAAAATAATGTTGATTTTCTAGAATTAGCAGTGAGCTGTTTTTCCATATTCTCAGGGACAGATGTGTAACAGTGAAGACTATAAAGAGACTATAAGACTTAAGCATTTTGTTAGAGGGTTTATGTCTGTACTAAGTTTGGAAGGATTATAGTAACATATTTGGTTCAGGTTGTTTTAAGTCCTCATGTAAGAAGGAAAGAACCTTTCTTTTAAATGTTTGGAAAAAGGGTGCATCTCTCTACGAATTAGCAGTTTTAATGTTACTTTTAGGAGGATAAATCGAGCTTCATGAGATTTTTATCTTCATTTTTGTCACAGGGCTCACGAAATTCTATTAGCAGCAGTCAAACATCGTGGTGAAGATGAGGTGAGCAATAAACGGTACAGTAATTACAGCAATAGTTCCAGTATTATGAATGAGTTCGATTGGAAAACGAAGTAAAGAGGAATTGTAGAATGAAGGGAGAGAGAAAGAGAAGGAACAAGTGGTCGGTGGAATAAGGAGATAAGTGATTGTGGTGATATGAGAGTGACCGTCAGTGTTAATGATCAGATACGAGGTCATTAAGCTTCTTCTATTTTGTGCCATTTATTGAGAACTGATCTTCACTCTTGCTCATTCTAAAGAAATATTGACAGTTCATTCAATCATTTCATTTTTTAAAATTATTCCTTAGCAGCCAGATCCAGTAGTTTGACCTATTAAGGTGGCGCCGCTAATAACACTGAACGAAGCATATCGCTCACTTTTTTCATACCGCATAAATGAATCCTTGATCTTGACATTGTAAAAGCTTGCTGTCCAAAAGTCCCATCTTTGTTATCCAGAGATACCGTCTCTTTTCTGGCTACATTTGATTCTGCCTTCCATAGCTTACAAAAACGCTAACAAGGATAGGTAAATGGCTCATCCTTCTTCACAACTAACCTTGCCTTTGCAAAGCTTTGGGGATGATACTGATTCTTTTGCAGTGGCGGAGTAGCGCTTTGTCTAAGTCCAGAAGGTCGTCGCAATGGCGAAGCTCTTGTAAGGTTTGAAGATTCTGAGCAACGTGAATTAGCGCTAAAGAGGCATCGACACTTCCTGCACAACCGCTACATTGAAGTGTACCGCGCGACGGGAAACGATTTTCTACAGGTTGCTGCAGGTGAGTGGTTTCTGTAAGTCGAGCTCCTGAGAAGTGTCGCAGAGGCGAGCGAGTGGATGGATGCCGTCGGATTTGAGAAACATTTGGGTACATCAAAGGAATTCCTCCGTCTTATCACTTTGTTTTTCTCCAAATTCCTCTTCTGGGGGCCAACTAATAAATGTATTTTCCTTCACTTCCACTGCTCTTTGTGATGTTCTTCCCGTCTCCACTCGCATTATTTATTCAAACAGTACGTGTCGACGTATTGTTTGCATGTGTTGAAGGCTGGAAGTGTGTCTGTCCGTCTGTCTGTGCGTGTGTGTGTGTGTTTCGTTGTTGTGTTTGCTTTTCAAAAATTGTAGCTATTGGCTGTGACCGACAAATGACAGGAAGGAAGAAGTACTGAACATTGCTTTCCTTCGCACACCGCAAAGTACTGCAGAGGGTCAAAGGAACAGTAGCTTTTAGCAACATTTAATTCTCTTTCATCCTCACCGCTATCAATGAGTTTACCGGAACTTTCCCTCCGGAGATGGAGTTCAGGCTCAACTGACTTCTGCGACAGGGGAAACAAAAGAAGGATCTGCGAGCAGCTATTCAATCCGTCAGAGAGTCCAGCTGCCGAATTGCTAGGACACCTGCAGAAGGCACCGCTCTCCTGCACGGAATGTTGTCCCGGGGTTGGCTGCCGACTCAGGTAGGTGCGGAGCGGTGCCTCTAGCTGCTACCTTGCTGCCTTTCATTCTACCGTACTCGCCATCATCCATTTTTGGCAAGCCCGTACCTCCACTTATCGTCCTGTTGATAGATAGGTATCTGTTGGCACATTTGTCCCTCCCTAACTTGCCATCGTCAACGCTCGCTCTCCTTACTCCCACCCTTCCCTTTCGCATAAATTCACAGTTTCATTGAATTTCCCGACTGGCTTCTCCCCTATCCTACACCTACCTACCTGATCTCGCTTCTCAGTTCCATCATCATCATCTTTACCGTTATCGTTATCACTATAATCATTTGCATTACTGGTATCACATTCATTGCAGGCTCCAATTCAGAAGCAGTACGTTTTGTGAGTCGCGGTAGCACAGGTGCCATGATTGTTCGTATGCGGGGCCTTCCATATGATTGCACCGAAGCGCAGATTGTTAGTCTTTGACCTAGTTACCTTTTAAAATTCAAGCTATCCGAATCAAAATCAGTTTCGATTCGATTTCACTTTTCAACACTTACTTCTTGGTAGCAACGCACTCACATTCTAACTTCTACGTTCAGTTTCAGCGTGTGCTGCCAAATTTTGAAGTAATAAACTAAAACTTGAAATAATTCATTCGCAAGAGCGACTCGAACCAGCACCTTTCAAACCGTTTACAGTATTGCGTAGAAGATATTTCTAAAATTTGCCAACTCACTGACTCGTCTGAGTGTGGAGGCCTAACTACCAGCAGTAGTAACATTTCCTGCCTGTAAAACATTGTCAAGTAGGAAATGAAAACCTTAGAATCAATGGGTTCTTTTTTGATTCACAAGATTTTTATTTCCGACGACCATGCAATTAAATATCATCCGAAATATTCCTCACTGGCCTACTGTTTTTCTGGATATCCACAGAGTAATCTGGCAATAACTCTTTTAGGTCGTTAGCTTTTGTACATAGTCACCTATCTTATTTGATTTCTATGACAGGTAATATGGTATATGGATGTACCTGACATAATTATTCTTGGTTTCTGTTATAACAAATTTTTAAACAGAGAACCAGAAGTCGAATTTTCAAAATTTTTATTTCGAAGGTTTGGTAATTTCATTTTCACCTTCATTTTCTAGCTGTTTCAGCTTGAATTTTTCGCGGAGGGTGAAAATGGTTGTAAAGTGACAGATGGCGGTATATTATTTGTGAATAAGAGTGATGGTCGGCCAACCGGTGATGCATTTGTAATGTTTGACAATGAGGAAGCTGGCCAAAAGGCCCTTACCAAGCACAAACATACTATTGGTACTCGGTATATCGAACTTTTCAGGCAAGTCATTTGGTTTTTTTTTTTAACTTACTTAAGAATAAATCAAAATTTAACTAGGTAAAGCTTGTCACTGTATTGTACAGTAAACGTATTTTTGCACTAGGCTGCTAATGAAGATTACACATTGATTCCCTCTCTGAACTTTTATAAGCAGAATGATAAACCCAGCTTCGTTGTTATTGAACCGTTTTGTTATTGTTTTTCCCTACTCGCAAAACAATCTTGCTGTTCCGGAATGAGTCAAATAACTATGGCTAAGATCTATTTCCTTTTAAAAACTTTCAATGAATTGGTCGTAATAGTGGTGGAATCATTTTCCAACCCACGCTTTCTTCTCCCGTCTAACTTCGTTTATATTAATTATTCTTACATTCTGTAAACTGAAATGGAACAATGATTTCCAAGAAACATAACTTGTCATCAGCGCATTCACCTTGTGAGGTGTTCATTTTCATCATACTATTCATTAGCCTTTTCCAGTTCCTTTTTCCTTTCGGAAGCAAAAATCTTATTTTATAAGTAAATTTTAAAATTGTACCACCGATATACAAAAGTTCCAGGTGAAATTCAGAGAGTCTGTTTAAAAGATCTCTATAAATACATTTAAAATGCAAATAAAGAAAAACGAACTGCGTCTGTAAATCTTAAAATAGAGTTGGAAAATTGTTCAGTAAATTGGTATTCCCAAATACAAATTTTATTCATAACCATTTCAAGAAAATAATTCTGAAAGATTCTCCTTTAGAAATTCTTGCTAAATTTTGAAAATTAGCTCAGCAGAACGTCAATTAACAATAAAATTGCACTCTCAGTTTTCTTAATTCAAGGATTTTAAGGTAAATTTAAATTTCGATTGTACTTATCTGATGTATAGTGCTTAGTTGTCAATATAACGTCATCGAGTCGATTCAGCGATTGATAACAGTTCACAGACATCATAGTTCATAATATGTGTCATCTATTAAAAGACACTCACAAACTTTTCCATGAGAACTATGTCATATGGAAGTTTCCACTTTCGTGTCATTTTATTACAAGTATTATTCGAATTCGACATTTTCATTGTTATATCAGACTAGAAGTTTCATTCGTTTATTGCTTAACAATTTTTTTTTTCTTATGCAACAACACATCTTTTATCACTTCCATACTCACTTATTTCCTGCTGGTTTCCTAAACATTTCCGATTGGAATGCCACTGAAAAAGTGTCTGTCTATGTTGACCTTGGACTGTTGACAGTTATCTTTCTAAATTTTTCCACTTCTCTCATGTGAAATTTGAGCAGATCGGACATTTTCTAAAATCAGTTTGCAATAAGTTGAAGATTAGTCAACTTGTAGATCAACTCAGGCAGAAGTGCAGCAAGTAGTGAATCGGAATTTGGAGAATGGTCAACGCATGACGATTCACGGAAGTAAGAAGGATTGCATAAGGTTGCGTGGTCTTCCCTATGAAGCGCATGTAGAAAATATTGTTGAGTTTTTGGGTGAAACTGCTCGACACATCATGTTTCAGGTAAATAAAGCTTATAATTCATATGCATTCAGTGAGATGGACGCAGTTAAGTTCGATTGTTTCCGTGTGGTAGGCAGTGTTATTTGTGAGTAACTGATGCATAATTATTTTAAATTAGAAGAGTTCTGCTTGCGAAGTTATATGCTGTCTGTAAAATTAAAGTGAAAAAGATGTTGGCTCTCTTCACTAAAAACTGTTGCGGCGGAATATTCTGAATACCGCCTTTTAAATTTCTCATCTGTTACACCTGGAAAATTGGTCACAGCTAATAGGAAGAATACTCACTGAAGTTTTATTAGCTTTTGCAATCATTTTTTGACTGTAAGTAGTTCGTTATGAGGAGATTTTTAACTTTTTTGCTGTGATAAAATTTGTAACGGTGGGAAAAAGAATGATTTATTAATCTAAAAGAGATTAAACTGTGCGTAAATGGCGTGCATACAATCATGCATGTGGTGGTCTATAATCGTCTTATGCTTTATAACAGGGGTAAAACATTGCTTAGTGACAATATCGCTGTGATGTGGAAATGTCAACCATATGTACTGTCGATCTAATAGGCAAATGGTTTTGAACTCCTTTTCCTTCTTTAACGAAGAATATCTAACATAATAAGCAAGTGACCAATAGTTCTATTGATCATTCCTTCTCTATCCTTTTATCTCTTCTCTTCTCTCGAAAAAAGCAAAAGGGCGTAGTTTCCAGGTTGCGGAAGAACTCCTTGTAGATGGACTGTGTCAAGTTTTTCTACAAATTGAATTCGTTGGACTAGAAGAATGATGTTTACCTTTTCATTTCTCATGACAACAACGCGATTATGTTGCTGATAAGAAATGCAATAGCATTAATAGTGAATGTTGTGATACGAAATGATAATGATGAATGTATTGATAATATTTCATGGAGTGCATATGGTGTACAATGCGCAAGGTCATCCAAGCGGAGAAGCTTTCATACAGATGGATTCAGAAATGAGTGCCGCAACTGCTGCAGCGTTAGCTCATAATAAATATATGCAAATAGGAAAAAAACAACGATACATCGAAGTGTTCCAGTGCAGTCCCGAAGATATGAATTTGGTGCTTGCGAATCCACCGTTGCCACCGCAGTTTATCCTACAGCCAAGACCGCTTTTCTCACAACGTAAGCCACTCTGAATGCGGATTTCCTCATACACACAGCTACTAACGATACTCTGTGTTCAGAATCCTTATAATAAATGGATTCGATTCAGATATTCTGGATCCGAATGATTTTCAAGTAAGATTGATCTAGACCATCGAGTTGATAACGANATAATAAATGGATTCGATTCAGATATTCTGGATCCGAATGATTTTCAAGTAAGACTGATCTAGACCATCGAGTTGATAACGAAAAAATCATTAAATAATACTATGTAATAATTGCATATTCAAAATTTCAATATGCAATTACAGCTGTTCAAAGTCTAATACCAACAATAGTGCCTCCGTTTACACCGCTGTATTGGCCATGTCCCAGTCCACCAGCATCGCCATGTATTTATCCGCTTCAATCACAGCCTGGTTTGGTATTAGTTACCGGACTTTGCCCGAATATTACACCACAAGATATTTTGGCATATTTTCAAACTAATCCGGAGGTTGTTTCCGAATTTTTTTTACTGAAAATGAATTTAATTGGCGTAGAAAAAATTTTATTAGTTATTAAACAAAAGGAAAATCAGTACTAGTAATAAGATGAAATAATATTGCCAATGCTAACTAACGGCGTATAAGACAAAAGAATGGTTTTGAGGAGAAGTTGGTTGAGTAATTTTTGGGAAGAAGCGAAAGAATTATAATGTGACAGAAGAAGGGAAAGGAAAGATTTAAGCTTATATTTTTGAAATAAAAACAGTAGCGATGCGTCTGTATGCTGTTATATGGCCTGTTCAAACAGTTCTAAAATTTCGATTTATAAAAAATATCCCGAAAATTAGAATACGATTGCATTAAGATAGGTATTGTATTCTCAGTGAGATGAGATACAGTTATGTTAACGTGGGATAATATGTTCACATATTAGATTTCCGATAAAAGAGATTAATTTGTTAATGGCTCAAAATCTCTTTCTTTTTTTCAAACAAATTTGTTGTATCAATTTGTTGTGATATCCAAGAATGAATAATATCCATTCATTAATCCTTTTCAAAGTAGCTTTAAATATGCCAAAGTGACATTGCGCTTGACATCGCTGAAACTGTGAAACGCCATGATTCACCTCGAGAATTTCTGACCCACTTTTGAGTCTCAAAAATAGGAAGCTGATTTTCAGATAGCAGTTGAAAGCGTTCAGATGCTGCGGTGGGGAACGACACAATTTGCTGGCGAAGCGTTAGTACGCTTCCGCTCGCGGATGGATGCAGAGCGAGCTTTAGCAGAACATTTTGGAGCTCCGCTTGGTACCATACCATTGAATCTTTCACTTATACATACCTGATTTGATTAAAATTTCTAGTCCACAGTACAAACACTGCTCCATCTTTGTTCTATTTGTCATTCGTCTAACGTATGTGATATCTACATGGTTAAAAATATTTTTCTGCTTCTTGAATTTCCGAAAGTTTGATATTATTGCTATTACTTTTGCCAGAAGGTATGTATTAAACAAATTATTTTTCCAAATCTATCTGTCTGCCTCATCATTTAGGTATAACTATATGTGGATAAATAGTTTTTACAACTCTTTGTTACATCGAATGAGACTTCTTTGCTTCATTCTTTGTCTCACATAATGAGTAGCCGATTTGAGTCCGATTTTGTGTGAGGTAGTTTTGCTGTATCACCATCTTAAATCACCTAAATGATGACAGTAATGGAATTATGCCTTATTTCTATTATTCAAGTCTTTTTTTATTCCACATTTTCTTATCCCTGTGATTTACAAACTCTTCTTAATTATTAGTTTCTATTAACTTTACGACAGTTATAATTGCTTATTAAGAGTTATTTTCACTCATAAGTTGTAATTGTGCGATATTTTCCAAGTGCCAAAAATCATTGTTTCTTTTTTAGTATATTTATCGGCCCCATGATTTTTCAGCACATTTAGGTCGGATCTTATTTTCATACTAGAAGTTCAGTTTGTCTTTCTTAAAAATACTGTGTCAGTTCTAAATCTTGCAGTTTTAGGTGAGCGCCACAGGAATGTAGAATTGGAAACGAAACAAAAAACAAGTTAAAAGTTTGCAAATAACTCTCCTTCCCCCCCTTATCGAAGCTTTGAAATTGTGATATGTAACCTATTTTGATTTATATATTTATCATTATTTCGCTTTATTGTTTGAAGATTTTTTATTCAGCGGTAACTGTGATGGTGATGGAAACTGAAAATTGTTTGTTATTCACTTCTGTGATAATAAATTACACTTTATTATTTTTTTAAACACTTAGAAAGATGCTGATAAATTTCGATCATAAACTCATCTCTGCTATGTAATGGAAAAGGACAGTTGGAGCGGTGAAACTCTTTTGTGTTTTTTTTTCTCTTGAGGACTAGCACAGTTGCTATTTGATTATGATAATACTGGGATGAATCAGTATTTTCCATTAGTTAAAAAGATAAGCTTCTTGTAACATCTTTCTCATTACGGTTGCTACTGTCTCTTAATTGCAGAGCATGCGGTCTTCTATTACTTGAAAGAAAAGTATTACTTCTAAAAAGGAAGACGGCATCATGAATACGGTACTGCTCCCACAGTGGGCAATGGATTATTCGTTATAATAAAATTTATGGAATGATCCCCGAAATATCTGTGTAGTAGAATTTCGATTATGGTAGCGCGGAGTTTGAAGGTTTTTTAGTCCTTTTTAATTTGGCTGAAGCCACCTTCAAGGCGTTCTAAATATGACCTGCTACTTTAAATCCTACAAATCATCCAATCCATTGGTCACGATTTGATTGGATTGGTAATTGATGAATACTATTTGCCCTATTGCAAAGTGTTTACCAAAGGACTCAAACCAAATTCATCCGAATTTATGAGAACAAACTTTAGAAAACGATTCATCAGAATTGCGAATGTATTAATTAACACGTGAATTCTTTCGTATACGTCCAGTAAAAAGCATTTAAGAGAAAGGATTACATCACGTATTATTTCAGTTAACTGGTCCCTGACATTAACAGTGAACGTCATGCGACAGATTGGTTAAATGAATTATTTGGGAGCCTCATGCAGAAATTCAGTATGAAACGCATGTGATGATCGGTTAATGACCGGCAGTCTTAATGATGCCCTTGATTTGTGTTTCAGTTAGTGAATTGATCTACTTGCTTCGTTTCACTTTAAAGTTAGACCAAAATTTATTTGAAAAACAGAAGACATTTCGATCTGAAATCACTAATAATTTGTATACTTTATTACAGGCTGCTTAGCATTAGCAGGAACAAATGAAGCATTTAAGTCTCGTCAAGGAAAAATACGGAATAGTTGAATGTGTAAGGAAACGGCTAATAAAGACGAAATAAGAAAATTAGCTCTCAATTATGCCATTTAAAGTGCTGTTACTGTATTGCTGCAAATAGAGTGATAGTTTAGAAAGTTGAAAAAATTTCAAGTACTGTACTTTTTGGATATTTCTCTCCTTCCGTTTCCAGTTATCATGTAAATATAAAGTTGTTATGGAAACTCTACCTCGACGCATTCAAAGCGCCCTTTAAACTGGCCTTTCAAACATACTTGTTTTGTGAAACCACAAAACTTCGGTTTTTTGCAATAACAGATGAATGATGTATTATGCATATTCACTTTCTGCATGTCTACCTACGTATTACTTTAATCTACAGTAGTACTCTAAGTATTATTCTAATTCCACTTTGTATTAGTTGAGTGCAGATTTTATTAAAACATTAACCGAGTTTTTTGATCAAATATGCTATAGTTGAGTTTCTTCTCAGTGCTAAATTCGTTCCATATTTAATGGCTTCAAAATTTAAAACATATATTTTGCTTTCATCTAAGTTTCGTTCTTACTTGGGTGAAATACGCTTGGAATGAATAAGTGTTTTGCGTAGTTTGTTTTCTGGGTCAAAGAACAAATATTCGTCAGTTTCATTTTTTAGATAGTTAAAGAGTTTATTTGGCCAACACTTCGTTCGTTTCCTTTTTGCTATGCTAAAAATGATGCGAAATTGGAAGTCGCCTGTCACAAGTCTGCAAGGTTTTGCTTGGTATATTATTTAATTCATGGCCTCCTTTTATTTGGCCTAAATGTTCAAGCATCTTCGTTGCATTCTTCTAAGACACTATCCGTTGGTGTTCGGTTGTTAGCACATTCCAATCTTCTAGTCGCACATCACAAACAACAAGCAAGAAGCAAACAAAAATTCCATCACTCTAACTTCAAAACCGTTCATTCTAAAACTTGAAAAAAATTAACAAATGTGACAGGATGGATAAGAATATAAAAGGACACTGAGAGTGACCTAAATATACACACTGTAAGGAAATGTCACCAAATGTGTTTGTCTCCTTCTCACCAAAAAGATTCCTTAGATCATGCATCAGTGGACTACACATCCTTGCAACTCTTCATGTCTTTATTTTGTTTTATTTTCAAATTTTGCATTTTACTTGATTCACCTGCTCAATCAAACTGAGTCTATTTAATAAATTTTGACAAGGTTTAAGAAGGAATTTTTATTACTGAAAAAGATAGAAATATCAGTTATAATCTAGCTATTAAAAACTAGACTATTAATATGCATATCATTGCTGTGTAATGAGTAATAGTTTAAGAAGTTAAATCAAAACTGAAGAAGCAATTTCGAATAAACTCTCATTAGTTACTTGACTGAATTGTAAGGAAGTCATAATGGTTGTTGACCAAAGAAGACTTGCTGATATTTGAAATTTATGACTTTATAAAAGGAATAACTGCGATTACAAACAGGTGAAGAATTAGTTTACAGTAATTCTAATCTTTAACTGGATACTTAATTTTTGAGATTTTCGGTACTCGAAATATAAGCCATCAAAATTGAGACACATATTTTGGAAATTAGATGCGAGATTTCAGGTGCTATTAAATTAAAAAAGCAACATGAACATTACTTCTTATCGTTTGTATCAGTGTATTAAGAAGTGTTCTGAATCAGCAGTTGTTGCAGTTCAGCAATAATTAATTCAGTTCACTCCAACATCTCAAGAAAAAACAGTGCTAGAAGTTTTGTCCAGAAATGATGCTATTCAACAGTAGACAAGCAAAGGAATGACAGATGCCTCATGAATTAAAAATGTCATTCACAACTTGCCTCCAGAGGGTTATCAAATTGGTTAAGTGGTAGTTGAATTAATTCACTGTCCGTTACTTGTCCTGAATTTCTAGGATGCCGTTTAGTTGGAGGAGGAGGGCAAGGACAGGAAATGGGGCCTTATTTCGGGATGTTTAGGATGAAATGAGGCTCAACAAAAGAGTGAAGTGTTATTGTTATCATTGGATGTGTACAGTTATGTCTGTTAAGTTGAAAAGAGGTAACAATGCTGAAGAGAGTAATGAATTAAGGTCCACCATTCCGTCACCCTTCTTCAATGAGGTTGAGAGGATGACCGAAGGGTAACTGTCATTGACCCCTAAAATGCGATTTGCGCTCTTCTAATTATCACTATCACAATCAGAATCAGCATCATCATCATTACCGGCACTGAATTAGTATCAGTAGGTACCGACAGCCTTTCTCCTACAACCTAAACTGCTGTTAAGTTTCTGAAAGTAACGCGTCTTGTTGTTGATCTCATATCGAGTTTCAAATTCATCATTGTTGTCATTATTATCAGAAGTGATACCTTCAGGCAAGTTATCAGCACTACTCAACCACGCAATACCAGGTAGATTTCGGCAGTTAGACCTTTGGAAATACTGCTAATAATGCATCTTCCTTATGATGTATTCTCACCTCTGCATTATTATTTACATCTTATTATAATTGCACATTCTGCATTCGCCTCAATTGAAGTACAAGAAATTCGTAAGTTTTTTCGTTTATACTTCATTGCTTTGCGACTTCTATCTTCTAAATGAAAAGAAATTTTGTGAAAGTTCATAAAATAATAGACTTCTATGATCATTGAAAGTTGTCTAAAGAAAAGTATGGATGGTAGGGAAGACAAACTGCTTGAAAAGAATCTAGCGGCCGGCTGTGAAAACACTGGAACATTCGCCCAGTCTAAAAATAGTTTTTGCATAATTAGCAAGTCAGGTCTTGTTCTAATCTAACACGTGTACCTACATAAACTCCTCCTAATAATTAAGAAATATAGTGTGTGTTTCGTTGCTCATTACGTTTTCAAGTGGAATGTTGGGAATTTCATTGTTCGAATTCCCTTTTAGAGTGAGGAGCTTTACCTTGTGAAAGAGTAAGTGAGAAGAAAAAATAAAGCAAGTGCAATATCAGCTCATGATATTCTAGACTCGGGTTTAGTACTCTCCTTTTCATCTGGTAATAATGTGAACCCTGCTGTAAGGTCCTGTCAACTAGAACTGCAAACCGCAAGAAGAGCAGGAAGTCGTTGTGTAACCTTCCCCAGATATCGTCTTTGGAACTACAATTCATGAATTGTCCACCGTTACCTAATTTTCCCAAGACAATATGAATGTTTCTCTAAAAACTTGGAAAATTTATTTATGAAGAATAAAATAAAATAAAATTTATGAATAAAATAAGTTTTCCGTTTAGTTTATGAAATACAAACTACTATCAAGTTAAAACTGTTTGTTTTACAATCATTTGTTAGAAATGGAGCAGTGGAGATTAGTATGGAAATTCTTGTCCCCCGAAAATACCTGTTGATCAAAAAAAGAATTAGCGGTTATGTAAGAGAGACAAATGAGTATTTGAACAGATATTTCTGGTTATATTGAAATGAGGACATTTCTTCGGCTCCGATCACTCTTTCCATGACAAAAAAACATTTCTTTTCCAATGCCTGAACTGTTTCCCCTGAATACAGCATCTACGGCGACGTCGTAGTGTTAACAATATGACTTTTTAATTATTATTTAAAAGAGAAAGAATTTCGTTTATATGCAACTAATAGTCATCCATTTATTAGTAACTGTGTAAAATTAACAGTCATCTATTTATCAACATGAAAATAGTGACTAGTCATTATTTATCGATAAATAAAAATAATAGTTCTCTATTTGATAATAGCTTATTCGTATTTCTGCTTTTTTCCATTAAGCATAATTTAAACTTTTTCTTCCTTCCTCTTTTAAGCTGTTTTTTCTTATATTGAAGCACTTTTTGGGAAATAGGATGACACACTTTTTGCTGAAAAATGTTGTGCCATTCATCGAAATTGACCTTATTAATGGCATTAATAGGTCCTTTTTTAAACTGATTGCGTCAAAAAACGATCATTGAATAAGCCATTTTTCATAGTCATGAAATTTGGGTTATTTTTCTCCCAATTAACAATTTAGTGTAAAGTTTCTCTAATTTTCACAAGATAGAGTTGCGAATATTTGATGCCAGCCCATATTACATCATTCAGATCACCGTTTACTACTATTTTCTAGCCTACTTATTTGCTTGGCCAACACTTCTTGCACAAAACGAATAGAATGCATGTATCAAGCCAAGTATTAGTAGAAAGGGTGAAGATGGATTCTTTCATAATAAAAGATTAGAAATATGACCTGAAGCAAAAACAAATGAAGTAGAATTGAGAACTTTGAAAGTTTCCAAATTTCGAATAGTGAAAGACTTGAGATATAAAGTAACTGATTCTCTCTATTCCTCCTTGTCCCATTACGATCAACCTACTTTTTCCACCAAGTTTTGCTTCACTAACTAATTAGTTTGCAGAGCGACATCAAAGGATTTTTGAACTTTCGAAAATAAAATTCTCGGAATTTCTAATGACAACAGGTCTAAATTGCAGCATCATATTCAACTTGTGGTGAAGGCGAATCACCCATTTTTTTACTCCAACACAATGCTACTGCGGGCAAAGTGCTGAAGACGATTTCGACAGCAAATCTTGTAGATTGCACCGATCTTTGTTCAGTTAATGACGTTCGTTTATCTTTCAAAATTTTCTTCTACTTCCAACACTTGCATAGATGACATTAGCTAAATTTCAGGAATGTTTAGCGATAACTTATCAGGATGAGGAGTGTAAAATGCTATCAAGCATTGGCGAATCAGTAGAACGACTGGAAAAATATGTGTTGTTGAGCAAAAATTGTGCCAAAGTAATCTTCTGTTCTGTCTCGACAATTTCTGCAATTGACTTGATTTCTTATTACTTACTATTCCAACTGAAGCACAAGTTGCATGTCCCTCTCTTAAATTAACTTTTGGGTGACAATTTCATTGTTATAGGCAGGAAAGTTCTTTATCTGAAAGTTGCTTAATAATTTGTTTCCTAAGAACTGAAGGACAATGAGGGTAGCAAAGTGTCATTAAATGTGACGGTGAATACAACCAGCACCTGTGATAGTCCATCAATTTGATTTGTAGAGTGCGCGAATCTGCTCGTCTCCGTTCCAATTCGATGTACACGAACAGAAGATTTTAGTTGGATTTGCTCGCGAGGTTTTTTCTTACTCTTCTTCATGATGTCTTCGAAAATGACTTCTCTTAGTCGCTGTTGGAAATATTCACTATCAGTTGCAGGAGCAAGATCTTGTTTGAGTTGTTACTGAGAAATCAAATTTTTTGCCTAATCTTGAGAACTTTCTTGCTACTTACACTAAAAGAAACTGAACTGTCCCTTACAGGTTGTGTCAGCTGATTCACTATCACTGTGCCTGGCAGCTTGTCTGAATGCCTTTGATTCTTTCGGTTTCGAGTGCGAATCAGTAATGTATTATCCAGTTGACTCAGAGTGCATTCTAAATACCGAAGATCGTTTGGATCGACCGGATTTGTTCGTAGATGAATTAGAAGATAACGTCATTTACTTGGATAACAATTGCGCTGGATGTACATCACTTTTTACTCACCCTCTAATCATTCATTACTTGGAATTCATTAGCCGCAGTCCCAATGACAGCTTAAGCTTAATGCTAAGGACCGACAGGACTGCGGCTGATATTATATTAGTATCACATGAGAAACGTTCATTAATGTGGTAGTCAGGGGCTCTTTCTTCACTGATAAAGCAGAATGTGAAGCACTTGGAACCCTATGAATAAAGAGATCAATTTAATTAAGAGGTATGTAAACGAACCAATCCAAAAGTATCCAGTGATTTGTTTGCAATCACTGATCCTTTCGGAAACAAGTGATAATGATAAGTTGGGATAAGTTTCAGCGCAGTGTTATGCACCATACATAACACAGTACATTGCTGTAGCAAACCGCCAGTTAGCGAATGAACTTGACAGACAACTGGTAGCTGATCGTGAATCCTGCGAATCACTTTGTACTCAGCGATTGTCCACAACGGTAAACTGTTCGGATTTCTTGTCTTTCAAAGTTTAAGCAAACTCGAGATGATTCTTGTTGAGACAGTTTTGTTCAGGCTAATGATTTCAACTGTAAATCATTCATGCACAATTCGAAAAGCAACATTTGCATACTATCTGATGAACGCTCCAAGCCACTTGGTCGTGGTACTTTGATAGAAGCAGATGGTTTCACATATTATGAGAAGAAATGCTTCGCATGTATGTTGTTGAAGAAATGAAGTCATTTAATTCCTTTTTTCGAAATTACTGAGATCGATCAGCAATAAATATATTTGGCTCCTGTCGTAATGAAAGTGTTGGATGACTAATCAACCTCCATTTAAACGGTATTTAGACTCCATTTAAAAGTTGGAATGCAAGTTTTAGCGCCGCGGACATGTCGAAATGTGCCGTCATTTGAACGCGTGCCGCAAATGATACTTGTTGGCTTTGCCGCATTCGTTATGGAAAATGTGCCCTCGGTGACGATGTGTCTTGATCAGTGTACCAAGTGAGTTTTTAGTCCTGATATCAGCATTTCTATCACCAAAAGACTGGTGTTCTCTTCCATCAGTCTAACCGATGAACTGGATATTTCCAGTGATGCAGTATCTGTTCAGATGGGAATTAAAAGAATGACAGTGATGTCATATTGTTCCACCTTTTCAAATTTTGATCCATTCACAGAGAAGTCGCTTAATTGTTCAAATAGATTTGTAAGATTTTTTCATTTTAGTCCTCCACCCGAAACTGGCGAAAGTTTTGAGTGTAAGTCTGTGATGTATTATTATAACGAACAGGAGTGTATTTTAAATGTTGAGACACGAGGAAGTAAACCGGATTTGTTCATATCAGAAGGAGAGGAGTTCCAGGTTTCTAAATTGATTTCGATTATTTAGAGCATTTATTTCAAAATGTGATACAACGTACGCTTTTATTTGTTGCTGAGTATCACCTTTTGTATATACATTGTTTCTATCTTCTGAAAACCTGAATGAGCTAGCGTTGGTTTTAATAAAATTCTTCATCTAAATTTCGACTTTGTTTTTCCTTAAGAAAGAAAAAGTAGCTCAAGTCTTTAAGCCCTAGCATTTCCCCTCATACTAACTGTATGTTCCGTACCAGGTTGATTATTTCGACATCACTTGCCATTTGCAACCTGAAACATGTCCAAACGGAACGTCATTATACGCAGTGCGGACAGTTAATGCAGCACTTCCTGAAGGGGAAGGGTCGATTCATATTTTGCAAACGGCTGGAAATTCGGTAGTCGACTGCACGACAAAGTTAGTTTCGAAGGGATTGCGTCTGCGAATTATTCAACACTAAACTAAGCGAATGTCGTTGTAATTGCAATGCGAGAAAGTTCATTTCAGATGTTACGAATTGGCTCCCGAGAAATGTCGCGCATTCAACTTCGACAAGCACACATCTGACTGCGATCTGTTGTATGTTGATGGCAAAACAACCTTACGACCTGCCGTCCATTCGGGCATTGATCTCTACGACCTTCACTGTTTGGACCGTAAGAAGCATTCTGGAATTGTTTGTAGGCGTATAGAAAGGCTCGAATTTACCATTCACAAGCATATTATCAACGGTTGAAGATGCTGAGGGCTGTTGTTAGACTTCTACGTCGACAACAATAACAGTGACGAGAGAGGAATGCTGTTTTGCTGAATTCCTTGACACAAATTTACTCTGTTAGAATCTGTGAATTAGCAGTCTTCTTATTACGACCAGTATGCTCCATTCAATTTTAATTATATTACTGCTTAGAAAGATTTTTTTGAAGAAAGTCATTGTGATTTTGGGTGAGATGAAGCAATTTGAATCCGCAATACATTACTAGCATCGGAGCAATTCTCCAAATTCATTGCAAAAAGATTCGGTACTGAAGTGATCTAAAAGTGATCCGTTTTTTAGAAACAAAAGTCTGCTTACAACAAAACGATGGAACACGGTTTTCCAGATATTTGTATAGCATTTATGAGGCAATACCATCACAGTTTTATGAAGCAACTGCTCTTACAAAGTGCCTCAATCTTTGTGCATCTACCCAACGGTTCATTTTTTATCTGTTGATTTACTTTATTCAGTCATTGCCTATTCTTTATATCTGAATTCTTCTACAAGCCATTTAGTTTAAAATTAGCTCCATTTTTGCATCGAAATGTGTTTCCAAATTTAAAAAGTGCGCATTTAAACCACTATGCAGCTAGTTTGATACACTTGAAAATCTTAAAATCGAAGACTTTATCTTGAATCTTTTAATTTTAGAGGTAATCTCATCAGAAATCATCAGAACATTCAACTTGATTTCAGATGTGAAGGTGTAAATTACAATAGAAGAAACGGTCGCTGTGAATTATTCGATAAGATTGATGGAAATGGAAAACCAAGTGATTTTACAGACTTTTATAAAAACCTTTGTCTTGTGAAAGAAGTGGAATCAGAATATAGCGCCGCTTCCAATGTCCCCAAACATCTCCTTCAAAATGCTTCACAGTTATCCACATCCGCTCAAAAACAAGAAGCTAAATCGCAGGTTATCGCATCAAAAGTAAGATTTTATTTATGTAATCTTTTTTTTTTTTTTTGTTTCATTGAAAACGGTCAAGTTTCGAAATGTAGTGGAATAAATCTTTTAGAATCAACTAATAAAACTTGTTTTAGACAAAGCCTTTTTTACGCGAGCAGGAAGCGCAACGACGAGCTCCAGAGGTTACAGCAAAATCAGGTGCAGCTTCCAGAAGAATTAGCAGTGGTGCGGGGTCGGCAGCAGATGCGAAGTTTACCATTTCTTCGTCCGGAAGAGTTCCAGGACCTGTAGTGCAAATAGCTTCCGATGCGGTGCAGACTATTTGTAATTATGAAGGCATCAAAGTGCAGGTTCTGCTTCAATTCATTAAATGTATAATTCTAATTAATGGTAAAGTTGTTGAATGTGCTGAAATTGAAATTACAGGTGAGAAACAACAAAGCATTCTCGGGAGTGATGTTTGTCAAAAACAAGTATGAAACCTGTCGAGTAGAAGTTACGGATAGTGAAAGTGCAACGCTTGTTATTGGTTTACCACCAAATTTTGGTTCGAAAATGGTAGCTGATCAGAGGGTTGCCACTGATACAGTAATGACATTTTCGAACACTGAACAAGCTGCAGGCAGCAAATTGGGCAAGCCTGTCGATGAACTGCGTATTAAACGACAAGCTTTTGAGCTACAAAGAGACTGCGGAATCCAGGATATGGTATGTTGCAATGTAGGTTAGGCATCGATGCATCCAGAATCCTTCATTATCCATTTGCTCTTTCTAAAAGATGCTTGACAAGATAATGCGAAATTACGGATTGCGGATGCTGCATAGTTCGGATCAATCTTTGGCAGATATTCGAGTGTTAGAAAAATAAGGTTATCAGTTTGGAAGAATTATCAAATTCTTTTAATATTCGCTTTCAGAACAATGGTACTTATAAGTCAACGGTGGTTATCCAAACAAATAACCTGGGCATACCTGGGTTGGTTACTTCTATGGATCAAATTTATGAAGTGAGCTGTGATTACAGTTCAATGCTTGGTGGAAAAGTCACTGCTGGTGCCAACCTGACAGTAGAGTAAGTATTCAATCTTTGAATTTCCGACTTCTATAATAATATTTAACTCCTTCAGTGTACAGAGACAGTGTCGTAAATGCGAAAGAAATCACTTATATTTTAAGATATACTTGAAATACTGAAAAAAAAAGGAAATTTCAGTGGTCCTGAAGCATCCCTCATCCAACCACGAGGAAAGATTGAACTTGGTAACCCAGTATTGATGGAAATAATGAGCGGGAAACGGGAGCATCAACCCGTTTTACAAGTATTTACTTGCAGATTTAATTTGTAATTGAGAAATTCACAAAAATTTGCTTTCTACCTTTGAAGGTGTTATAAATTTAGAATTTCGTTTTAGGCAAAACTCGGTGATATTCTGCAGCTACGTTGGGAAATAATGACAATGGATGAGGAACTTGACTTCTTTGTCCGAGAATGCTTTGCTGAGCCAGGAGCTACTGCACTGAATACTGAAGAGAGTTTGCAGCTTATTGAAAATGGGTAATTAATTGATGATAAAACTGATCAAGACTTGTAAGTGACACGAAGAGAGGGTAAAATGAGTTGTTCCCTAAATAAACAAATGAATGTCCAGAAATTCATTTATCGAGGTGGATATTAATTTATTTTTTCAACACATTTCAGTTGCCCAACACCAGCAGTATCGCAGAAAATTATGCCCGACCCGATAAAAGTGATGTCCTCCTCAGTAAAGATAGCACATGTGCAAGCATTCCGGTTCGATTCGTCAAGCGTAGTCAGAATAACATGTCATCTTGATATTTGTATGAAAAACTGTAAAGAGGTGATGTCACGGTCGCAAACTTCTAATGTTAGCTAGAATAAATAAGTTTAAAATCTAAATCATTAGATACTACTCATCTTATTTATTCAGGGATTTCTTCTTCTCAAACCTACCTAACTATGAAATGAACCTTTTGCTACACGTATGTTTTTAGGCGACGTGTAAATTAGGTGAAGAACAAAAACAATCGTGGGGACGAAAGAAGCGAAGCACTGCCAATTCGATTACTGACTGTAAGTCAACGAGTTAAGCGAGCAGACTTTGTTAGGGGCTAGGTCGCTTCATTTTGACTTTAAGAAAAAACTCACAGCTAATGATTACTTGACATAGTATCTATCCCACACGACTAACATCCTGTGGACTTTCATGCCAAGTTTAGAAGTGCAGCACTTCTGAACTTCTAAACGACAACTAGCAACCCTTTGTCTGACTTGTAAATGTAAATTTCTTCATTTGAATTCTCTACCTTTAATAGAACGGCTTTTTAGATGAGACAGAAAGATACAGGATCCCAAAACATGCTCAGGCCACAACATCATTAGTCGTGATTGATCCTCTTCAACAGATTGCAGAGCCAGCAGCCCTTGCACGGTCACAAATTTTCGACCTTATGGAAGAAGTGCGTTTTTATTTTCATCAAAACTTTAACTGTTTGCACAATGCAATTAAAAGATTATTTCCAGGAACCTGAGATGACAGTAACAGCTTTGCCCGGACAACTGTGTATGGCTAAAATATCGTTACTTGCTATTTTTGGTTTCCTGCTTGTCATCACAGCCATACAAGCTATCGTTGTGTCTCACTATGTATTCCAGAGGTTAACAAGAAACTATAAAAAGAAGTACTAAGACCAATTATTACCATACTTGCGATTCTTCTCAAAGGAATTCACCTGAAGCTTTAACATTACGGTAACCGAACCAAGCTCTGTCTTCCGAGCAACATTAGATTTTGTCTAAGTTATAAATTCTGACGAAGTTCTATGCTGTCCTACATAAGCTATCCTCATGAAAACATTTAATCCATCTGAGAATATTTAATTCAACTTCACCAAATCAGAAACACAGTTCGCATTAGCATGTTAGAAAACTCTTCATTTGGATTTCAACCAAATAGAGAAATATTTTAATAATAGTTCTCTCACCGTTTAGTTGTTTTTGTTGAATTATTCTTTAGTCCCAGCAATGTCCATAACAAAATTTGTATTTCTTTTTGCGACAAATTCAAGTATTAAATGTTAATAAGAATTCAAACTCTCTACACATGCATGAAAGATAACAATACACCGCCGTTTTCAAATACGCCTAAAGGAGAATCATTAAGCAGTAATTTAGACTTTCTCAACTTACTCCGTAATGATTCTGAACATGAAAAGGCAAAAGCTTGAACGACACTTCCGGTTACAAACCTTTATTTTTTAAACAAATAGGAATTTAACAAAACAACAATACAGAAACAAGAACCGTTCACAGCAGTGGTAGTGTGTAAATTACGGAGCAAATACACAGCTTGAGATGAGAGGAAATTTCCATTGCTTTCCGAACATTGTTGCACAAAACCGCCTAAGTGAATAAAGCAATCGAGCCATCAACATGTGCGGTTATAAGCCATGCTTGTGAGGGATGAAATATAGCTGCTAAAATTGAGAGGCCATTTTTCTGAGCTGTTTTGGTGCGCAACCTTCGCACTGGTACGAATTCATTTTCTTTAAAGGGATCACTACTAATGCGGGCGTAGTACACAACTGCAGTTGAATCGTCTGACACAGTTGCAATTAATGGGTACCTGAAAAATTTAAACATTTTCTGAGAAGCTATCAAGACACTTTTTCTCAAAAGGTCCACTGATTATAAAAGAGTTGCAGGTAAAATAATTAAGAAAAAATCACTCTTAAAAATACAAGAGAAACAACTCTGAAGAAAGGACACAAATTTACGTTCCAGAAGAAAGGTGTATATTAGGGAAATCATTAAACAAGGAAATACGTCGGAATACTTTAAAAAGAGCATTCGACGGTATATATGGTTGAACAGATAAATATAATATTCTTATTTAATTTCAAAAGTCTTATCAGCAGAGTTCACAAAAAAAGGAAAAAAGAAAAAATAAACCTAGCATGTTGTACAACTGCACGAATGGCAGCCGTATGATGTTTGACACTTTTCCACGGCTTATTGGAAAGTTGCAAGTCAATCCATGAAAAAGTCCTATCGTGGCCACCAACAAACACATTGTCGCCCCGACAGTCAAGAGCCATAGAGCTCACCCATTGTGAGCCTGTCATGATCTTCTTCTTCAACTGACATTTTACCAAATCATAAATTCGTATATGCCTTTGCGTTCCAACAAACAGAAATGGCTCACGCGGATGGAATGACAGAACCGTTATCATACCTTTTAAGCGGGAAAATGGTTGCTAAAATCATTAAATAATATCCTTAGGAAATCAGCTGAGCTGAAATTTTAAAACTTCTAAAAAACTTTCATCCTCGTGAAACCACTGCTCACCTGGGATTTGTATTTTGAAAGTTGATGGATATAAATAAATTTCGCAGATTTCGAACCAGCAAACGTAGCAAAGAAATCGCCTCTGTAATGCCACACTACTTGACGCGCAGTCTGAAGAAACAAGGTATCATCTCACTGCAACTGTGACATTATGACGTTTTAGTAATTATACTCTCCATCTAATTGTACCGTCTTAAATATAACCATAATGAGAAGTGTAAAAAAAAGGAAAAAAAATACTGCGAATTATGTGAATGGAAACTAATTTAAACAAAATCCTTACAGTACTACTTACTGCAATCAATTAAAAACTTACATAACCGAGATCAATAGATATCCTGCCTTTCCCTTCATATTTCCATTCCAATGTTTTATTTTCTGAAGGATCATTTCGAAGTTTTGATAAATATTCTGTTGTCGCTGTTATGCGATGGCGATCTCCACAATAAGAATTTGTCAAAATCATTTTAGCACATTCCATAGTTGCAGCCAAAAGTGTCCATTTTGTAAGAGGGCAATAAGCCACACTTGTTACTGGACTTTCCAATTTCATCGTCTATAATTCCGTATTAATATAAAAAATGATTCGAAAATGTAGTCACATTAAAGAAAAAAGACTCATTATTTGAAGAGAAGTAAAGTCCTTAATAAATGTTTGAGAAAACCTAAACAGTAACGGAAACAAGAAATCTAAAAAAAATAACCGTTATATCAGTAGAAACTAAAAATCAATCTCCGCCTTCATATTAGAGCAAAAGATCCTTTTTGATATACGAAAAATTTTAAGACCATTTTACTGGATTAACTAATTAACGTGATACGGAAAACAGTACTTTGAGGCACCTTCCATCAGATACAGACCACAGGCGTAGCGCTCCATCTTCCCCACCTGATACGAAGATTTCTGACGATTCAGGCTCAAACGACAAACTCCTCACTTGCCCAGAATGACCAAGAATATGCTTGAAAAAATTTACAAATTGAATGAATAGAATAGGAAACAAAGTTTACGCAGTGATGCATTGTGAAATTCTCAAAATGAAACTTACGAGGCTTTGTGTCGTTGGAAAAGGACGCATTTCCGTTAGGTTTGGAAGCTCGGGAAGCAGCTCTGCATGGTCAACATTTAACTACAAAGAAATATATGTATATATATATAATTGATTAGTACGCTTATACAAATTAAAAGATAGAAATTGAATATTAGCTTCTATACAAACAAATACCTTCATTTTCCTTTGTCGTGGAGCTAAATATAAATCAAGACAACGTTGATAACGATCATTGTAAAACCGACTATATGCTGGCACTTCTCTTACACAATTATATTTTTTTGGAACAAAATCCAATCGTCGGTCTTCTGGATCAGTTTCCTGATATTCCAAAATGAAAATTAAAAAATGAGGTATGACAGCAAAAGATATAAAATGTCAATACATATAAAAACGATACCAAAACAATGTAAAATATAGAATAAATTGAAAAGTAACCTCCCATTTCTTTAGTTCTTTTTCATCACATAAGTATTCTAAGGGTGGGTTGTAGCTTTCAGCATGTCCAGGTAATGGAACTTTTGGCGCGGGGAAATGCATTCGTAATCTTGCTAATTCACTCTTTGTTTTTTCTTTAGATGGTCCATCAGCCCATAAATCATAAACCTATAATAAAAATCAAAAAAAAAAGGGAAAAATATGTTTGGATTAATGTTAACCATGCATAGGATCCTTTTGGATTAACAGCTTTAAATTCGATGCCTTTTTTTCAATCTGCTTTGGTCGGGATGGCCGTAACCAGCCCATCTTGATAGCATGTACCATCTTTCCTGAAAAGAACCTTACGCCTAGAAAAAACAAGTAATATAAGCAAAAGAAGTTATTTGTCAACAGAGGCAAGAAAAAAAAATATTATATTCGAACAATCCTGAGCTTTGAAAACCTACCAACAAGTCGCTTTTCATGCAATGAAGGAATAAACGAATGCTTAGAATCTGGGCGGTTCGACATTGGATGAATCTCTTTTTGTGATGAAAAAATGTCTAGAAATGGCTGGTATGGATTGTAGCCAACTGATGGATATTTTGAAGCATTCAGTGCATTTAGCTTTTCTACCTGATCATCGGTTAAAGAAATAAATGCGCCGCTTTGACGATCGTAAACTTTCCTCCTCAACATGATTATTATATAAACATGACTCACTACACAAAGGTGAAAAAGAAAAAAAAAAATGAAATCTTGCACATCCAGAAAAAACGAAACCTCTTCGACCATTAGCAACTAATTTTGTATGGCAGAAAGCATGACAAGCATGCATGAAAGAGGGTGATGTCTTCTTTTACTTGAAATGAAGCAGTTTTTTTTCCATCTAACCACTGGAAAATTAACGCCACTTAATTTAAATGCATGGTAACAGAAAAAAAGTGTAACTAACCAGTAATTGGGGTCATCCATTCGATCGAGAAATTCATCCATATCATCCTTTTTCTTGGTCGATTCGATCTGATTTCCGTCTTTGTCATACCCGATATGGTTAAGGTCGTCGTACCATGAGATGGGGATATTACCTATTGTATTTCTCAAATCCTACAATAAGTTATACTGATGTCTTAAGTTACACTAACTTCTTTTGTCTATCCCACACATTCAGGGGAAAATAAATGACAAGGGCAAAATTTGACGTAGTAAATCAGAAGAAACCACAAAAATCAGATAAAAAACCTCTTCATCACTGGAATCATAATAGTCAACATTTGTAACTGTCTCTGCCAATGAGCCTGAATTTCTCCTTCGTTTACGAACCATTGTTCTATCTGCAATATTTCTGTTACTAACTGAAGCTAGAACTAGACGACCTCAATCTCGTCCGTCTTCAATTCCCCAACCCCACCACTTTCGAAGGGCCGCCCGGTAAAAGGCTGTTCGGGCTGAAATCATCGGTGTTGACAGTGTGGGTAGAACTAGTTCCTTTGCTTTCCGAAGGGTTAGCACTTACTACTGGCTTCTCTATGTGTCGATGAGGACAGGTGTTTAGGGTTGTATGAGGAAGTAAGGTCAGTCTAGTAGTCTGATTATTTTACGAATTATTTGTCTTTTTCTTTAGTAACTGAAATGTTAGTATTCTTTTATATATCAAACAATGTCGAAGAACTTGTTGGAACAGTTGGATGCACTGCACGCTAAATTATTAACGATAGGAGCGGACCTGGTAGGCATGAAGGGAAATAATACGATAGACAAGAATAGAACAGTTAAACGGCCTAAAATTGGTTAGTTTCAACCCTGTACAGTTTATTTTTATTTATCCTATTATATCAGAACCAACTCTTTCGTATTCAAATTGATCACACTAATTCCTCTTGCCATATATATATATATATATTGCAAAATTTTTCCCTTTTAATAGACCATATTCAACGCTACTCATAATTAAGCTAAATGAGTTGTCTTATTTACCATAATACCCTATCTGCGATTCCTGAATATAACAGACGTGATGAGTGCGGAAGTGAACGACTCAAATCCGTATAGTCGATTGATGGCTTTGAAAAAAATGGGTGTTGTGAAAAATTACGATGATATCCGAAAAAAAACAGTGGTGGTAGTGGGTGTTGGTGGTGTCGGAAGCGTTGTTGCTGAAATGCTGACGAGATGTGGTATTGGCAAGCTTATATTATTTGATTATGATAAGGTATATAACTCGACTGTGATAATAAAAGCTTTATTTAGACGAAAACCACTTTTATCGAATGATGTTGTGGAAGTCATTTTTTTTAATTCTCGTGACCTTGATAACTCTTGTATTTATATTATCATTTGGTCAAAAAGTTAAATCTTTTTTTATGGGAATCTTCTCCTTTAATTTTCATATTATCTCTAGACGGAAAAAATGGGATCATTTTTGATTAATTCTTTTTACTATTTTCCGTAGCACAAAAATTAGCACCATTCATTGACGCCTTCAAAAATTATTTCTTTTCCGTTATCCTGTGCAAAGTATAATTTAAAAGAGATGTCTATTGAGCAGGTAGAGCTTGCTAATATGAATCGGTTATTTTATCAGCCACAACATTCTGGTATGAGTAAAGTGGATGCAGCACGGAATACATTGATGTGAGTTTAACCTTAAAAAAATAAATAAATCATTTAAATATGATATCAGTGACAAATCATTTTTGATTAATTCTTTTTACTATTTTCCGTGTATTGTGCTGTTTCTTTCTTACTGGCCTTAATCTTTTTCAGAGCTATCAATCCTGATGTAGATTTCGAAACATATAATATGAATATAACGACGGTAGAAAATTATCCTGTTTTTGTTGACCGAATTAGGTATTTTTATTTCCTTCCCTAAGTTAAATTTCTTCTAAATTGGAACATCAAAATTTACCAAAATATTGAATAAGTACTTTTCGCTTCAAATCAAAAGATAAATCTATTTGATTAAGATAGTTAGATGAGCATCCAACTGAACAGTCAGCAGCTGATACTGTATCACAAAGATGAAGATTTGCTCCTGTGTCTTTCAAACAAAATATTAAGTATATTGAAGGTGTTCTTTTTTGTTTTTTTTTCTTTTAACTATGCATAATTAGTTAATTTACTTCCGAATCACAAAAATAGAATCCACGGTACGTAGACTTGATTATTTTTGTAGAATCCTTGTCTATCTTGTCAAGAAATAGCAAATTATTTGCAGGAAAGGAAATCTTACCGGTGAAAAGGTTGACCTGATCCTTAGTTGTGTGGATAACTTCGAAGCGAGGATGGCTATTAACACTGTCAGCATTCGTAGTTACTTTTTATTTTCATTTTGATTTCAAATAATGTACATATTATGCTCGTTATAACTGGGTCTTCCTTGTAGGCTTGTAATGAAGAGGGTCAGATATGGATGGAATCTGGTGTCAGTGAGAATGCAATTTCTGGTCATATCCAATGCATACGTCCTGGGCTTAGTGCATGCTTTGCTGTAATATTTTTGCTCTACTAGTAGGATTTCAAAAGAAAGATATTTAAATTTATGTTCTTTCTTTTCTGGAAATTCATCCTTGATTTTTTGAGTGTATTACTTAAACGCTTTTTAATTTTACGCTTTTTCAGTGCGTGCCTCCCTTGCTGGTTGCTTCAAATATTAGTGAAAGCACGTTGAAACGTGAAGGAGTTTGTGCTGCGTCGTTACCCACCACTATGGCCGTCATTGCCGGCTTCCTAGTACAAAATGTCTTAAAGCATGTGATATTTCTTATATCTTGCATTATATTTTTAAACCCCTTTTGTTTGTAAGTTAACATTCATCTAGGTTTCTTCTAAATTTTGGTGAAGTGTCTTACTGTCTGGGTTATAATGCTTTGTGCGATTTTTTCCCTCGACATCATATATTACCAAATCCCAACTGCGAAGATCATTCCTGTCGGAAGAGACAAGAGGAATATAAGGTACAAATTAACATATCCAGTTTTTTTTTTTTTTTTTAAATGTAAGGTACAAATTGATATACTCACTTTTAACACCAAGCAGCTTTTTGGAGTCAGGGAAATATTTCCTCATTTACTAAAAATTCCTGTATATTTTTGTTTTGTGGAAAAGCTTTTCTTAGGCCTGCAATTACCAGTGTCTATTGTTTCAGCAAGTTGTAAATAAAAGGAAACCTGAAGAAAGTGAACCAGTAAAAGAAGAGAAGATTACACACGAGGACAACGACTGGGGTATTCTTTTTCTTCTTTTTTTCACTTGAAATTATAACAGATGTAACCGATTGAAATTTATTTTTGCAGGAATTGAAATAATTGATGAGTCAGCTAATTGTAATAATGATCATCATAATGGGCCTGTCGAAGGATTACAATTTGCTTATGAACCTCCTGTTAAAGAGGTAGTTTTCTAACGCACAGAGAAACCAATGGCTCTGATCTAACATTGGTTTTTATAATACGGTGGTATGATGAAATAATGGTTTCAGTTGTTTTCCAAGCATGCTTTCATAAAGAAATTTTTTTAGAACATGGAAAGTAACGAACAAATATCCGAAGTCAAGGACTTATCAGCACTGATGAAGGAACTAAAGAGTTTATAATGAATATTGCATTCTATAATTTTATTAGCAGTTGCGGGAAAAAGGGATATATTTATTTGCTGCTGAATTATAATTGTTTATTCTTCCATTTCACTTATAAAAATACGTGAAATAAAATGTGAGGGCTACCTCCCACAAACAAGAACACTGCCGTTTTGCAAATAAAAATTTTTATTTGCGCAAAATTATTGAGCAGATATGAAGGTCGAGTTGATTATCTAATCACGAAATATGGGGCTGCAGCATTTAGGACTAAATTTGACGTGAATAATTGGGTAAGCCAAAGCTAAACTTACAGGAGAAAACACCTGAAATAATTTTTGCACCTAGATTTAACCAATTAAATCAATGCGGTCGTTTGCATCAATCGGATAGCAGCCCTACAGATAGAACCATATAATATTTCACGAGTCAAGAAACGACAGATTGCTACACTTCGTGTCTTGTATTGGTTGACAAAGGAATATCCCTAGATTCAAGTTGTAAACAAAGATATTCACCTAATACTGTACATAGAACGACACTAGAAAGTTGCAACAGCCACCAGAAGGCATTTCTAGGAATCGATTTAAAATAAGATGTAATAACGACAAAGTCCCAGAAATGCAAGGTGCATGCGAAATCCAAACACTGCTTTGAACGCCCAACAACTTGACTCATAGCAAAAGAGCACGCCGCAGCCGAAAGTAATTGAATTACTGCTTTGTGGAGTGTAACCTAGAATGTAACATCCTCATTAAACTTGTTATCCCGCAATATGCAGATACGGAAATACTGAGATGGAATTCAAGTACATTCAGCTTATTTTTTAAGTTCGTGGTATGACCAAATGTTAATTCCTGATAGGAGCAGTTTTCTAGCTAATTATATGGCGTTTATTATGAGAGGAATTGATTTTGCAAAAAGAAAGTGAAGGCTGGAAATAAACGTGGTCGTCAAACCTAACACCTGGGAGAAAGTTGACAGAAATGTGTAAGAATTAAAGAGGACAAGAGTAATATGGAAGGAACGGACCTGCGTAGTAAATATTTGTTCCAGTGAAGGGTAATCACCTCCAATTGAGATAGCCACTGACAGAATGCACTGGGTTGTGTAGAAAGTTGCTTGCAAGCATATGATTTGAGCAGTAATCAAACCGGGATCCCAGATATATGATCGAAAGGAGTTCATTTTTACCTAGTTAACATCATCGATCGATTGCAGTTGATGAAGCTCAAAATCCTTAAAAGATACTATAACCATTACTTTTTATCCTCAAACTCATCCTCTCGCATTCCAGCACAGCTATTTTTCTCTGCTCCTTCCGAAAATTAATTTCTACCTACCCACAAACTTGAATTGACTAAGAAGTAAGAAGTGGCCCTTTCTTGAAAATACTCAGTTACACGTATCATTTGCTGTGGCTTTAAAGCAACAAAGTGAAATATTCTCGGGTGAGGTTCAATCATGCTCCTCGCACCGTGACCATGCTCCGGAATGACAGCTGGAAAGGTATATTTCGAGTAAGGAGGAACAATGCGGTAACTTCTTGCCATTAAAATGTGACAACTGACTCCAAAGAGTATAACTTCACGATGGATGACGAGAATGCCACCGCAAAGTGTTAGAAAACTACCGAATTACCACGCGCCACCGACTTGCGAACCAGCTGTGCGTCTTGTTGCTTACAGCTACTCATGGTTATGTTGGTGTGTGGTAGGATCGATACGTGGTAGGGTAGGACTGTGTGAGTTGGACAGGTGTCCCAGACAGGGTTAAGGGTCACACACAGTGAGGTGCAGGAAATAGAGAGAGAATGTCATGAGCAGTGAAGAATATAGAACGGTTATACTCTGTAGCATGTGAAAGATGAGCAGTTCCTGAAGAGACGACAGCGTTTTCGATTGAGATTGCGAGGAGAATAGTGATTTAAAGTAAGGGTGTATATGTATATAAACATATGGGTCTTGTCGGTGTACAGCCCGCTAATTGCGCAACTTGTGTCATCTGAGGTCAAAAACAATGCGTGTAGAGTACTTATACTCGATCTCTACATATTGTACTACTTTTCTTACTGTATTTGCTTTATACATGAAGAGCGAAAGATCGAGCTCAGATCATCGCTTAGCTGCTAAGAAGTTGAAGTTTTAATTTCTAACTCGCTGGACAGTTCACTAATTGTAGATTTACTTGTAGTTTTACAGGTGATTTCTTCTTTCTGGTTGCTGCCCTGTAAATGTCCCAAACGAAACAGACGACATCCTCGAGTGGAACGACACAAGAAGCGAACGAATTGTCAAGTGAACTACTAATGGTTAGCATTGGTTTAGTCTAACGCATTTGAAGAGGGAGAACAGATTGGTCTAACTCGGCGATGAAGCTTAGTAAAATATTTGGATAGTGATAAATGAATAATATATTCTTCATATTAGAAGGAGCAGTTAAGGAACATTCTGTTGGATGACTACTGAAATAACGTCATTCGTATTTTCTATACCTCTCAAATGAACTTTTCCAGTAGGGACGAAGCACTGCTAAGGTATTAGGATCACCAGTAAGTACGTCGTGGTCGTTCACTGCTGCACGGTTCCCGGTAATGACATGATTCAACGCTAAAAATGAGGGATTTGGACAGTGACAAATAATGAATAATATACTATACACAATTGCGCAGCGATGTCCCGAGAGATTCTCACGTATTTCTTTTCATGCACATGTTAAAGAAGCGATCAATACTGTGATTTTTGAGCCTATTAGAATCCGCTGGTAGAAATGGATGGCATTTAAATTCTGAAAATTTCTCATAACAGTATTGTAGGAAGGAAACATGGAGAATGCAAACGGCGTTTTGCAGACGAGTGTTGTGAGCGATGGGATGAATAGAGTCCCAGAATCTAACGAAACATCACACAACACAGCTCTTTCTTTTGTATCTGGACCAACATTTACTGCTGGTTCGGTGCCTTCCGTAACTTTGCAAGGCAGTCCTGCAACTTATATCCCAGTGCAGGTCGGTTCCTTAATAATAAATATTCTTGTTATTGATCTATTGTTGGAACTTTTATTTGCTTTAATAGGAATGAATTTTTTCATTTTGATGCACTTATCCTTTCTCCGAAACTTTTAAAATAAAAGAAAAAAAATTGAAGCACCGCAAAAATTGTAACTTTTGAAAAGAAACCTTTTGGAAAGTTGTGGTTTCATGTTCATGTATTACCTCAGCCTTCATCAGCAAATGGATTTAGATATTCGGATCGAAAGTTTTTAGGTTCCCGGTGTGATTGAGACAGCTTTCACTCAAACTCCGGCCTTTGCTGCTCCATTAATTTATCCATCAGCGTTAACAGCTGCCTATATCACCGGTCCTGCAGCTGCTACACCTGCTACACCTTGTACATTCCTGTCGGCGGCTACTCCAATAACAGCGGTTTGTCACTGCATATATGCTCAACCATGTGCGCTTCACCATCGTCCAATCACTTATGCTTCACATTCACTCTCATCCTTGGGTTAGTTCTGTAAGAGAAATAGCAATATATTTATTTATGGAGATTATGGGATTTCCTTTGTCCATAACTGTTATCGGTTCGTTCCAGGTACGGTGCCTGCTACATTGTCGCAAAGCCATTCTCATACTTTGCCAGCGACAGTAACAAACAACGTTGCATCCACTCGCGTGAGTCTAACCAATTCTTTGTTCGTTGTTCATTGATATGAGTTTGATATTATTTAATAGCTCAGAAGCATTGCATGGAGTCTCAGATTTGTAAAACGTGCAAGTTTTTTGCAGGTATCATCTTTGCCACCCACTTTAACTTTACCATCTCTTCGAACGTCGGTTATGCGACTAAAGCGATCTGGTGAACAACTTGCTACTGCGCACCCTCCAATAACAGATCCAGATGGTGCAGCGAATATTCGTTTGCAAAAAATACGTCGTCTTGAACCTGGTACAGAAGCTACCACTTCATATCTGGCTTCTCAACGACATATTGAGTAAGGATTTAATTGTGCAGTGTATCTCAGCAACTTTGCATTTCATAAAATCTTTTCAGAGTTCGAGGTGACGAAAGAAATGCAGTGGATAGTAGGCCAGCCTTAAATTCCGCATTTTGTTGTGATTGTCGCAATCGCTCTGCCTATCAATGTCCTTACCAGTCTTGTCCCTATCACAGTCATCATCATATTTGTCCGCGTCATCCAATGTGTTTTTGCCAGCGGAATGAATCAAGCACTAGTTACAGGTATTTTTTGTGATAGTTGTTGAATTGTTGTGTTAATGAACGGTTTGCTTTTCAGTATGCTATTCTCCGTGAATCTATAAGTTTAAAAAGATAAATACCTGCAATTTTTAAGGAGTAAATTGTGAGAATTTTATTTGCAACCAGTTTCAGACGTGAAACTGATATGAATCCAGTACATGATTTGTTGCTGTCATCACGAGTAGCACAGATCGAACGTCAACAACAGGCTAACAATTTATGGTTCCAGCGACATTCTTTAACGTCGAGTAATTTGATTGGTGTTGATATCGTTCCAAGACGCGTAGCTTCTCAACCGGTAGTTTTTCTGCCGCGTCACCACCAGCCTATAATGGAACTTGCTATGGTAAGCCGTAATTTTGATCTCATCTTTGCAATTCTGGTTTTTCAGTCCACTCTTTATAATTCGTTTCAGGTTCTGTTACAACCACATGACCCAGCAGTCATTTTGGGTGGCAATGTGCCCACTTCTAATGATCCCGTACCGATTGGGGCAACTATTGAACAAATCAACCGTTTCTCGACAACTTACAAATATGTCAAAGAGAATGATATTCCTGAAAACGAACAGGAGCGCTGCACGGTTAATTTACTGTCCTTATTCTCCATTTTAATTAGAATATTTACCGTTGATCTGAAGATATTTCACACAATCTTTCAGGTCTGTCTGAATGATTTTGAAATGGATGAAGAAGTTCGTGCCCTTCGTTGCAATCATGTGTTCCATGTTATTTGCATTGATCGATGGCTGGTATATAATAAAAAATGTCCAGTCTGTCGTTTGGATTTGGACAAAACCAACGGAATGTCAGTGGTATCCCTGTGATTTATTAATTAGTGATCAAAGAAATTTTATCCTTCAGCATAGGTTAATTTTTCGATCTTCCAGTCAATCTTTTTCTATTTTCGGTCTTTTATGCAATTTTGTCGGTTTTTCAAGCCAGATATTCAGAACATGTAAGTTTTGGAAAGAAGTATGAGCAGCGAGATAAAAATGGCCAGGAAAATTTATACTGTAATTCTATTGTACATTAAATTTCATTTTCTTGCAATATAAAGAAAGCTTACGTGACAATGAGCTTCTAGCTTAAACTTCTGATATCTGTTATTTTCTGTGCTTTCATTCATATTTAAATATTGCAGTGTTGGAGTTCCATCTCGCATACTATGTTGTATTTTTTCGTTCTTGTTTGACTTCTATTTTTTTATGGTGATGCCAAACTGGATGTTTTGTCTTTTCCTATATAATATTCAGAACATTTANTTTTATGGTGATGCCAAACTGGATGTTTTGTCTTTTCCTATATAATATTCAGAATATTTAGCGGTGGAAATCATTAGATGTTTTTTAATTTCAAAAGTTTTTTTTTTTTTTTTGAATGATAATTCTGGTAATGCTGGAGTACTGTCAACTTTTTTTAAATGTATTTCCAGTTTTTTGATTGATTAACAGTGTCACAGGAAACGATACTTTCTTTTTCTTTTTTTCCATTTATTTTCTGAAAATATTGTTACTGATTAGTCATGTCTCTTGGTCATGTCATCTTTCATAGTCCTACTCCATTTAATGTCTTTTCTTTCATCAGCTAGGAAACAAATAAATGGATTTTTTTATGTGGCTTTTCTTACTTAAGCTGTAGGGTTCATATAACTCGGAATACTCAAAGATAATACAAGTGAATTAAATTTGTAATAGCACAATTGTAGGTGTCTTAGACAGTATGTGATGTTATCGTTTACAATTTCACCAAATGTAACATCATTGATACAGCTTCAAAATGAGATGATACGTTGTACTATCTTGTGCTGTGCAACTTATGAAATGTTCAAAGCTGAATGGAGTGAGTACTTTATTATGTATTTTCTCATTTTCCAGGCGACTTATCGTTGTTGTCAGGCAGCTGTTATGTTATGGTTTCAGACTGGACTTGTTTTAAAATTACTGTCTGCTAGTATAGCTACTATTATTTGGCTTTACTGCGTCTATCTAACCATCCTTCACATCCTTGGACTTGCTTAAAGTCTAGACGATTTGTTCTCTCCCTCTAACGTGTCAATCATCGGCAGCCATTAGTCAGAGTATGGTTTTTAGGATTAATTGTCACATCTGTGATGATCTGTTCAATTTTTTCAGTAAAATAAATTTAAAAAGACTATGTCTCATTCATTACTCCAATTCATTTTTTTTTTTTTTGTCTTAAATACCCAGTAGGAAGAGGTGAGGTCAGAGGGGNCATTAGTCAGAGTATGGTTTTTAGGATTAATTGTCACATCTGTGATGATCTGTTCAATTTTTTCAGTAAAATAAATTTAAAAAGACTATGTCTCATTCATTACTCCAATTCATTTTTTTTTTGTCTTAAATACCCAGTAGGAAGAGGTGAGGTCAGAGGGAGTTGATATTATGTACAGAAGCAGTGATAGCAAGCAAGCAATATTTACAGCAAATACAACCCACCGAACTTACTAATTGGCCTTCAAATTAAATTGATATTATCATCATATTACTAATAGAGTCATCGAAGTTCAGACATGGTAATGTATCGCTTCCTTTCTTAGCAGCCGCTCAAGCCAGTCGTCTCTATGCTCATCGAACATTTCAATCCTTTATTCCTTCAGACGTTTCTTTTTTATGTCCATCATTAACTCTTTTGAAACTTTCTTCATTGACGTCCTCCTTGATGCTTAGTGCAATTGTTTCTGCTATCTCGATGAATCTTTTAGTGACTTCCCAAATATTAAAAGTGGTATTATTTTTGTTCAGGCTATGTCGCAAGATCCTAATATTTATAGACTAAAATAGAATATGAGAAATAATCATAACAGGTAGAGGAGTCCTGCGGAAAGCGATAAATTGATGGCAATAAAATAAAAATCTTTAGCACAAGTAGGTGACTTGGAACTATACCAACAATTAAAGCTATTTTCGTCCCTCGCATTTTAATGAATCCAGATATCTGCTTCCCTAACGAGATTAATTATTTGTAGGGTATTCAGTGAAGCATTTTTTTTTTTTGTCTTCAGTGATGCCCCTAGTTTGACATTGCTATTCAATACTTTACAGACGTTCTCATGATGGTGCAGTTTCCATATGCAAAGAAGGCAATCATTTTAATTTTTCTTCCTTTTTTTTTTTAAAGTCCACTAAGCTTTATTTATTTGTTTATTTAAGAGTCCACAAAAATATAGTTCCTATTTTGGAATTTTGCAAAATCCTAATGAACAGAGAATGTCTCAATGTATTTTTTGGCATCATTCAACTTTTTTTTTTTTAAATAGATTGCGTTTATTTGGAAACTCATTGATTTTAGAAGGAAGGATTTTTAGGAGTGAAAAAAGAAGAATGTTAGTTGGAGAATAGCCTTTATATGTAAGATTTCTGAGGACCATCATTTTTTCCACGTGTTTTCAACGGCTGTTGCTCAATCCATCTGCTAAATAGAAATGTATTCCCCAAAAATTTCATTATCACCGAAAACGAAATAAATAAGCTCATTCAGTTCTACCGGACTAAAATAAAGTCAACTGTTGATATGCTATCGAGAAATACAACAGAATTTAGCCAGCTACTGAAGCAAATTTCAGTTTATAATGTACCCAAAAAGATTTTATAACAAGTTATGAAGCCATAATTTCTATTGCATTTGCACTGATTGTTGTGAATGACTAAAATTTAGATTTTTTAGGCATACTTTCCTTTTGAAGTGGTGGAAAAGTCGGTAATCAATTTGGGCATCAATCAATACACACTTATTCAGCAAATAAGGTCGGAAAAAACGTTGTGTACTTTTTTCTTAGAATAACGAAGGACGATAATTTAATAGTTTGTTTCAGAAATTCTTCAAATCACTTGGTCTTTTTATGAACTTTAAAACCATTTTATGGAGTAATTAGTTTTACATCTTTGATCATACCATCCAACAGTTGAATATAATTCATGAAAAAATATTTCCAAAACGGGAAACTGTGATGTATTTGCAGTAACTCCTTTAAAAGTGATCCTTTAATCGATACGCACTTTTTGAGATATCACTCAGTTTTCTTTTCAGCTTACCGTTTCTTTACTAAGTATCAGTCTCTCTCAGTGCAAGACTGTTCCAGAAGTTATCTAATCTCAGAGATCAGTATAATTTGATAGCGACCCTTATCTTTCTATTCTTCTTTTAAAAAATTCTGTTTGTGTCAGAGCTATTAAAAGCTATCATTTTGTGTCATATTTCATACTTGTTAATGTTGCTTTAGTTATTCGAAATTACATTTTGGAAATTCTCAATTGAGACTGTCTTCAAATCATGTCAAACTCCGAAAAATCCACGTGGAAAAATCGAAAAACTATTTGTTCATCGGAATAACTGGAGTCAAAAAACAGTTCACAGGTTATTGAGATCGAGAGGTTGCAAAACTTTAAAACTATTTGCAATTTCATAATTGATCAGACTCTGTGGCATTGAAAGGTGGACGGACTGCTCCAGTGTATGCAGGTATCATCACGAAGGGAAAGGAGTTTATTGTGTAGTACGGAAAGTTCATATCAGCAAGAAGAGAAATGGGACTCCTCGCACTATCACTAGGTACCAGTAATGATGGCGCTCTTTACAAGTCACGAACGGAAACGGTTGTGTCTTCCCCTTCACTTGTTGTCGCCTTTTCCTTGTTCAGCTATTATTTGATTGACCTAAATTCTGTTCTAACCCAGTGGCTGGAAAGTTCGGCTCAACAGGAAATGTTTTTCTTTCCTGTAAACTACCGCGATAGGTAACTGCTGTTCACCCGGCAGTCTGAAATAGCGAAAGCGTACGTACTTCGATTTCATTCAAATAGTTACATCCACAACCTTGCTTTGGATAACTGTATATAGAGGGAATTATCGTTTCGAAAATTAGCTAAGTGCAACAGGATGCCAGTGCTCGATGAACCTTAATAATTAAAAATTCACAAATGCTGTGAGAAATGTGAATAATTTTATTCCAGATATTTTCTATTCCAGTTATCTTCTCAAAATTAAAAAACCGTTGTTGAAAGGAATTACAGTGCTGAGGATAATCGTGAATGGATGTTAATAAAAACAGTATATCTCCTTCACACACTTCAGTCTAGCATACTGACATCACGAGTTCAGAAACCGTTATAGACTAAACCAAAGTACGTTTGTTTACTTTTCATCCCTTGTTAATTTATTGCTTCCTTGAATTAGTTATTTTCTGTTAACTACTGTTCCAGTAGTACTTAAATATTGCAACTTACGATTACTGGCCGACACATTTTTTAAATTTTTATTTTTCTCATGGAAATTTAGTTCTATTGGGAATTTAATTAATTCTTATCTGATGACCTATCACACAGAAATTTAGTTGGGCCACATAATCGAGGGCAAACATATTTAAGTGAACACATCATCGCTGTTAATAAACATTTAGCCACAAATTTAGTTTTAATAGTAAAAAGAAATTGCAACTGATCATCTTGAATGAAACGGAAGAGTTTTTTTCTGTGTCGCCTAAAGACTATTAAATAGCTACTGTTCAAAAAGCCAGACTCGTTATCATTAGGTGATAGAAGGAGACAGCAGCATCTGATAATTAACAGGTCTAACAAATAGTAAGGATGAGGAAAGATGAACTGTCATTTTCATACGAACCAACCTGTGCACGTTCGTCGCACAAGCCTACCATATTCGTGGCATAGTGATTCAATTATAATAACGTGAAGAATCATCTGACAGCTTAAATGACGTGGGGTCAAGTCAGCAGATTGGATGGTGGCTGGTGGTGATTCATCTTTTGTGATTCTGAAAGTTGTACGCAGAGCATCGTCGTTTGCGTTGTCTCACAACATCGTGCATGTACCTATTTACTTTTTTTCTACCACTTTTCTTTTCCTAATTCTCTTCACGTTTACAAATTAGGTCATGAATAGTCGTATTATTATTCTCTATAGGTATCGCTCCAGTGTAAGTGAACGTTGGATTGAACCGTTTTCATTCCTCCCTTCTCAAAACAGTCATTTTTTGAAAAAGTTGTTTAAAAAAGGAACAGACCAACTAGAAGAGCTATATTTTTAGTTATCAGATTACAAAGTTAAATTAATAGATAATATATCTTATAATCAGCTTAACTGACGTTTGCCAAAGGATAAGCTAATTGTTTCAGTACTGTTGCATTAATGTAAGACGTGATTCTCTTTTCCTTCTATTCAAAAAGATATGTGCCGCATGTTTTTAGGCTAACTTACAAGTTCAGCATACTCAGGAAGTAAAATTTATGATGTTATGTTAAAATCTCGATTTGAAGCGAAAACAGACGTACAGGAGGGAACGAGCAAACCGGAGAACACAGAGGGTACCTTCTTTCACAGTGTGTTTTAAAATTACCATAAAATAGTAAAATTATTTCTCTCTGTTTGTATAGACAGTTCAGTAGTAGGTAAATTTATCATTATCATGTATTTGATTTATACACAAGGAAATCACTTCATTCCAATATCTTAATTTTATAGACCTTTGTAACTGTTTTTGAGGATATCCATGTTTATCCAGCAATAAATTGCTTATTTTCTATGGAATTTTAAAAACCAAATTTCTTAAAATCGCTGTATATCTAAGTGATTTATTAAGAAACCAGTTGTGATTCGGGCTTTCTATCTAAAAACATGCGACGTGTATAGATAATACCAAGCTATTTCAGTTTTTGAAGAGACAAGTAGGGAAATAACAGCTCTTAACGTGGACTTTAATCCTGACAACAGTACTAACAAGTAAGTAAAAAATTTTCTTCAAAAAATTTTCTAAAAAAATAAGATGAGTTTGCACCATTGATAAGTTTGCAAGTGAAAAAAGAACTGTGAAAAAGCTTTTATCAAAGCTTTCTTCTAAAGCTATAAAGAAGGAATAATTTTTCAGGTCACGATGTAATCGTAGAAAACATTCCCACCACGTCTTTGGCAGTTCTTTAAAATCAGGCAAATTTTGGCTGCGTATTTTTCGGCCGTGGAAGTGGCGAAAAAGACATCGTAGAGAACGACTGCGGTTAGTTCATGTTTTTGAAGTCTCTATTGTTTGAGATTTATATTCATTTCAAAAAAAAGGACGTAAGAAATGTGAGCAGGAACAGAATGGAATACTGTGTGTGCTTCTTATACCATATACTTGGCTATCACGACAAAGAAATTGCTGCTTGGTTCTTTATTTCAAAGCTATTACTCTTGCTATCTTTTTTTATTCTTTACAATAATGCTTGTATATTGCAGTAAGATTAGCACGCATATATTTACACATTAGTTTGTTGGAAATATACGAATATGAAAAGGTCAAGGTGTGTATTCGTTGAAGTGCTGCAATAAATGAAAACTTTAGAATCAGGAGTTTGAAAAATGCTTCCTCTTTGCTAGATTTATTCAAAAAAAAAAAAAATGAAGGGTTTTATTTTAGTAACTCAAATGACGTTTATTAATAAATCACTTTCTAGAAATTATCTTAAAAAGTGTTGTGAATATCTGCTGAAAATTTAATTACCACTGAAATTGCTTTTTAGACGAGTTACAAGTGAACATAGGCAATCAAATTCTCCACCCGCTATCATACGTTCATCTTTCAGTACTTTGGAATCACTCTTCACTGTTTCGGATGTTGACGGTTGGTTTTCTGTTGTTTTTAGAATACCAAATATTTTACAGTCTTCTGAAGTACATTTTGCTTCTGTACCTTGGCTTTCGAGATAGTCAATAAATTACAATCGGTTTTAAGGAGTTTTTCGAATAACCGAGTAGTTTTTTTTATTTTCCCCTCAGATCAGCTTTGCTATTCATTATTTTCGTATTCTAGTACTTTGTTCGAAGGGTAATTGGTGAACAGGTAAAAAGCACGAAATTTAAAGTAGAGCCGCAATGAAAGACCACTACAGCATACACAGATAATTATGAGTATTGTTATATAATTTGCAGGCCGTACTTATGCTATATATATATATATATATATAACCGAGTAGTTTTTATATATAATATATATATATATAATTTATCGTACTAAAATTTCTTAAACTATTGTGAGGCTCGTAAAAACCAGGATATTTTGTAGGAATAAATTGTCATTAAGGAGTTTGTTTTGGATTTGAGGCTTTTCACTTTAAAGTCTTTTCATAATTAGCAATTTGTTTGACTGGTTTTTGTAATGCAAATCGGGTGCAATATAGAAATATACTTTTTGATGAAATGGAGCGAATGGCTGATGTTTTTGAGCAGCAAGTTATTTTCTACTTAGTGTTGCGTGTTAGTATTTCTTGTTACCCCTAACAGACTAATTGATCGACCAATTTAACTTTGTTCCTTTAAAACCAGTGTGCGATTTTCTTCGTTTGACTGTTTGAAGTGACTCAGAAAGTGTGAAACCATATTTGCGGTAAATTCTTCCTCTTTTCTGCAGGTATTGTGTTCATTTCGTCCTTGTAGTCTTTGAAGTAGTTGTAGCCATTTAACTGATAAGTCATTCAATTAATCATACATTAACTTATGTGGGTAAGATGAATGATTAGCATGCCTTTAGCTGGGAGATCTATGCTAACAACTCTATTTTGAGGATTTCAAAAGCGTTCTCTCCTCTTACGTTGTTCTCCTAAATATCAATAATCAGTTGTATTTAACGTGCACTATTTTTATTTTGCTCACTAGATTCATAAATTGATTGGAACAAACTACCTTCTCAAGTTTTCAATTTTTTTTTGTTACGAAAATTTTTGTCATGATTAATTTTACTGATCTTCTTATAGCTATTACAGAAACCTATAGACCGGCACAGTGGACCTGCTTAAATTCACCAGCTCAAGAGACTATTCAAATAAACTTAGATTCACTGAAGGGGTAAGATAACTCCCGTGAAAACATAGTTTCTATAATTTTCGATCTAATTATTTAAGCAGAATTTTCTTCAATTGAATGAGAGTGTTTTCGAATTTAGGTTAATTGCAGTATTGAAAAAGTTCACTCTTCGCATTTCAGAGGTGGCTGTGCTGAAAATATTCTCCATTTTGCAACTGAAGAAATAGCTGTACCACCGGTGCAGAAAGTTGTGATTGTTGAGGAAAAAAGTTTGTATACGAGAACTGTAGAAACAGATATTGGTCACTCTACAGCAGAAGATCTGGTGGATTTTGAAGCCGATTCAGTCGCGGCTAAAAGTAGTTTTTGGAAGATTTATTTAAATCACATGTTATAATCTTATTTCCTTCAAGCCAGCATCAGCTTTTCTAAAAATTCATCTTTAATAGGTCATTATTTTTGCAGCTGGTGGACTTGATCAACATAAAGACGGTGTAAATGACGACCAGCTTGTCGATCAGGATTGTATAAATTATCAAGTGAATCCAAAAGAAATGAAAAGTGCAGTTGTTGAAGAAATCATTGCAAAAGAACCTAATCTGTCAGCACGACCAAACAAACCTGTTCTAAAGAAGCCGGGTGCTCCCAGTAGGTTCAGACTTGCGAAACGAACATCGAGTCGAAAAATACAATCAAGAGAAAAAATTCCTGAAAGAACAGCAACTGATCGCGTTAGCGTATTGTCGAAGTAAACCTTTTTAAGATTTGGATATTACTGGTGGAGAAATAAAAGGTCAGTTTTAAAAAGAAATTCTTTAAGTATCATAATGTATATTTCAGCTTTAACGAGTCGGTATTACCATCCAGGCTGACTGATGACAGTGATAGTGATACAGATATTCAGTATCGTAATGATGAAATAAGCAAGCGTCATGGTATTGGTTGCAGTACAAATCCGGCTATTGCAAGTCGCATCGTGCCATATCTTTTGTCCTGTGAAGATGACGAAGATGTCCCACTGAGTATGTTTTGTGTTCGGTAGATTAAAGGAAATTTAGTTATTTTTATTTCACTATTGTGAAGCATTTTTAGCAAGTTTCGCATTACGGGTAACCAGAAAGGATACATTTGCGAAAATGCTAAATGTACGTGATCCTGTTGATGACATTCCGAATCAAACATCTGATGATAGACGTAGATTGATGCACAAAGCAAGCATCAAATTGGAAAGGTTCTTTTTGAAATATGTTTTTGTTAGTTATAACTTAAGCCTTTATTAACAATCCAATTATTTCCCAGTAAATTTACGCTACAGATAACAAGTTTTCAGGAAGTTAAGTGAACGTCCATCTGTTGAAGAACTGGAACAGCGTAATATTTTAAGAGACAAAGACGCTTCGATTTCTTCCAAAAAAGCCATGGACGAAACACGCAAAGTCCTCTTGCGTAAAGTAATTTTTCATTGCAGTTGGATTCATATAATTAGCTTAATATCTATTTTATGTCTATAATTTGTAAATTATTAATTGAAGTTTTTTGTGCAAACCAAATAATATTAACCTGAAAAAAATATGTCGGTTTAATTTCAGCTTAGTTTCCGCCCAACAGTTCAAGAGCTGAAAGATAAACAGATAATAAAATTTAATGATTATGTGGAAGTAACAGAAGCGGAAGCGTATGACCGAAAAGCGGATAAACCTTGGACGAGATTGACACCTGTTGATAAGGTTCTGAAACTTCTGTTTTATGAACATAGCTTCCAAGACTTTCATACCTCATTGTTTTGATCGAAAAATTTAAAATGCCACCTTTACAGGCACTGATCAGGAAAGAGTTAAATGATTTCAAGGCAACGGAGATGGATGTGCATGAGGAAAGCCGCATGTTTACACGGTAGATTTTCCAGCTTTATTCTTTGCTTTAAACAGATATAAAAATTTTGGACTTCCTTTTTATTTTTGAGAGTTTTTTCGGTAGTTGAAAGTAAGGAAAAGAAGCTAATAAAAACCTTTTGCTCATGTGAGATGATTTTTTCAGGTTTCATCGTCCTTAACATCTGGATGTGGTCGCATTCCCTGTGTTATGTATTATACTGTTAGTATTAATTTTCCTGTGTTTCATACGCTGAACTCTCATCACCTCGTTTTATCGTTACTGTTATAAAAAATCTTTTGATATGTTTCCTAATACTATATAGGTTCCTCCATATTTGGCTTCTGGAATTTAATTTTTCAGCAGTTCGCAAGTATATCTCGGTAAACCAAATCGTAGTTTATTCCTCTTCTGTAAAAGCAGTTCCTTAGGATGAAAAGAGGCACGATAGCTGCATCCAGAATCGTTTTCAAAAATACACCTTCCCTGCCTCATGCATAATTTTTACAGTGGTGTCTTATATGTCTATCTACAAAACATCCTGTATGAGTGAGTATGCTTGACATCTTTCAAAGTTGCTGATGCAATACGAATGTATTTGTAAGAAATAATGTTTCTCAGTATGATATATGTGTAGTAAATACACAAAAAATTATGCACTACCACTATAAGCTTTTTTACCTCGAAGCGGGGTGTATGAATGGATTTGCTTATCTAGAAGATTTGAATCATAAGTATTGATGCGGCATTAATGAAATTGAAAAAAAAAAAACTTTGTTAAATCAAAGAAGAGCGTTTGTATTTAAGTCGCTTTCCCCCTAAAACCTTCAACTTGTAACATAAATTCCAAGGATAGGGCTTCTGAGTATAAGACTTTTAGACTTTCTGAAGACCAAAATTAGCATCACTTGACATCACTCCCAACAACTCTCCGCCTCATCAAGAATTTCGGAGATTGAGTTGCTGATGTTCCCTCTTTCCTTTCTGCCTGTTATTTTGAATTGCCTTCTATTGTATTGCTCAATTATCAGCTTCCTTTGTCAATAATACGCGAGTAACGTAGATGAAGAACTGCAGTTTCTCATTACCTACATTTATTTTTTGTCTACAGCATTCGTATGGATAAACTTCTCATCCTTCAGTACTAATACATACATATCCTTGGAAGATTTAATGATGGCAAAGATAAAGTTTGTCAGATTTTATTAAAGAGAAACACAGAAACAGTTTAAGTTGTAAGATGATTCAACGATCAATTGCCTATCATTAGTGGCGAACGCCCGAGAAATCATGTCTAGTATCCCCTTATGTATTGTGTAGTGTGCAACGAAGCATCTGCACTGCTCGATATTTGAATGTAAGTAAAATGTACACTTTACATCCTTCATCAGGCTGTAACTTTGTTAGGCCGAAAAGCACGATGAGAAGTTTATGCGATTGGAAACAAACTAATAATTCCATCCAGAATTAAAGTTAACAGTTAGGCTACGAAACACCCACTACTGCTTTCTCTAAAAGATGGTACTATTTAATTTTAAAATCGATTAGGACATCCAGACCGAATAAAGAAACGTGATGCAAAAAACGTATAGCAAATTGTGAAGCCATTATCGTCCCGTTCTTTGTCGAATGCCATAGTTATAAACATGAGCCATGTTGACTTCCGTTGTTGTTATTTGATCCTTCAGGAACGCCAACTCTCTATCGTATTTTGTTACTCCATCACTTGCTAGAATATTTTGCAGCCAATAAAAATCAATAGATATAAAAAAAGGATTGAATAAAAACATTTTGTGATAATAAATGTGTTTTGCAACAAAATTATGGGATGAAAAATGCAGAGACTTAGCACTTGCCACTTTTATAATTATCCTCTAGTATACGCCGCGCTTCACTCAGATTGAACTCCACCATGACATTAGAACCAAGCCATAAAAGCACCTAAATTAATTTCCAGATTGAAGTCATTTTCTGTGGATCAGTAGATGTACTTATATTTAACTACCTTATCAAGAGAATCCGTTTTTACTCGCTGGTAAACATGGTCACTGAGCAAATGTGTCACTTCCAAAGCTTCACTTTTTTTCTGAAAGATAAGACAATCAAAAGCTATAAAGAGTAGATAGTAACTTTAAAGAGTAGATGGCTAACAGAAAAAATTTTTCCAAGTTCTACTTGAAAAACAGTCTTCAAAATGAAACCAAAGCGAAATGAAGTAGAAGTTTCAAAATACCGATTTCTCTTCTAAATGATTAACAACCTCGACTGATTTCTTCAAATCCGGAAGTTTCGAAACTAATCTATAAAGAAAGAAACACGTGCTAAATATATTCAAGAAAGTTTATCCGAGACTTCACAGCGATACTTAATTTTTTGTCTAGAATTAAAAAGCCATGGCAATATAATAAAAAGGGAAACTTTCTAGAACGCAGCTTCTACAATTGAAGCTCCAATGAGAAGTATTTCTAGAAATTAATAGATTCTATATAATTATTCTAGTTTCTAGCTTCTCTCTTTACTTATCCATCCAACTTACCATTTTTTTTATCTACATGTCAAACAAAATGATGAAATACCGTAATTTCTGCTCAGTCAACTGCTGTTCAACCTGCTTGTACTTCCTGTAAATTGCTTCTAAACGTTTGATGCCTTCCTCTATGCTGATATTACCTTCTTTCTTCAAGTAAGCCCCAACATCTTCCTAAAAATATAAAATGATACATAACAAAGGCACATCTCCTGCTAGAGATGTCTAACTTATTTTCAAAACTGTAGAACTTTTTCACGATAATTCCCTTCCCTTAGTGCACTTGAAAACATTAAGCTGTAACACCCTCCTGTTCCTTTCCAAATTTGAATCAGTTATTCAGTGGAGCTTCAGAAAGAAAGGAAAAAAAAACTACCCTGAAGTAAGTGTGCATAAGATCACTAAATCTTAAAATTTAATTAATTTAATTTATGCCATATAGAAGAGGTTAACTAGTATTCATACTAGACAACAGCAAAACAGGATTTCCTACTTCATATCAAATAAAATATTTCTCACTAACCATCACTTCAGCCGTAGGAACACCCTGTTCTACAAGGTTTGAGACGAATTCATCCTCTTCCTCCATTGTATTAACTGCGCAATCCCACATACACCTGAAAGCAAATAAAGTAACCAAACTATAACGGCAAACTTACAAGATCTGAAAATTTATCAACGACTTTTAAAGCAACTAAAACCACAACACCGACTAATTGGGAATGCCGAGCATCAGTCAACCCCGGTAAATTTATTTAAACAAAAAATAGCATTTTCAAATTACCTTTGTGACCAATGTACCTTCTGTCTCCTCAAACCTAAAACGAATCAGGCATTACTGTAAATCTAATGATGCAACAGTGAAATCAGTTTCCACTGACAATAAATCTCATGAATACTTTAGCAAATATCTGTATAAAAAAGATACGATAACTGCATCTAGAAAGGAAAACAAAGTGGTAAGGAAAATCCAGAATGGCGAATATATTCTAAGCAACATGAATAACATGAAAGATTTATTTATTGTCTCAAAAAAAAAAAAAAAAAACAATAGCAATATATCAAGAATATTTAATTGATAATTACCAGCAAGATGGGCATATGAACACAATCTACATAATTTTTTTTTTTTTGATAACCTTTATTCTATAACCATCAGTTGAAAAAAAACTATGACAAATTAGACAATGCTTAACAAATTTAATTCAAATATAAGACAGTCATTTACAAAAATCAAAAAAAAAAAAAAGAAAATGTGTTACAGCACTTTAAAAATGCTGACAAAAATTAAGTAGTGAGCACTGCGGCAAAGTGAAACAATAAAAATTTTTTGAATGGACTGAAAAAGACAAAAACCCGTATTTTTCTGAGAAGTAGGTACAATAAAAAAATTTTCAAAAAATTGTCCGCCATTTTAACTTAACTGTAGAATGCATCAATAACGTAGGAACTAGCAAATTTAAAGAAAAAAAAAAAACTCCTGAAACAATTGTCAATCCACTTGGTGGCATAAATTAACAGTCATATAAAGACAGTGCATTGTGTTATCAGATTTCCTGAAAACGATCTTACTTGTGTTGCAGAAGGTAAAACGTGCGAAGTGAGAAGGCCCAAAATATCAAAAAAAAAAAAAAACCCATATTCATTCATTCATGTCGACTGAAAATGGTGGAAATTTTCCTAATTAAGAAAAACACTTTATATCGATAATAGCACCCATTAAGTGCAGCAAAATAGAAAAAAGAAAATCTCAAATTCGAAGAGATGGAACTGAAAGACATGAGATTTGGTCAGACTAAACAACCTGACAAGAATAGCAGAGATTATAATATTAGAGTCAAAAGCTGATGAAGCTATAAAAAACTTCGAGCAGGAAATTACCTCATTAAATGTCAATTTTCCTGAAACAATACTGAATGAATCAATAATAAAATGGACATCTCTTGTTCAGAAAACACTCACATTTTAGTGCCGGTAGCTCAATAAATAGTGAAGAAATCAATAAAGACCAGTCAAATCAAAATAAATAACTTCCTTTAATTCATAAGTAAATTCTTTCCCTCTCTCTTTACGCACAGTAAAAATATTACCATACAAGACAGTAGAACAAAAGGACAACGGAGAAATACAGCAATCTAAGTACAACTTACTACGAACAGTTTGATGACTGATTATTTTTAACACGATAAAGTTGGTGTTTTCTGATATATTCCACCACCGAATCTGTGGTGCAATACTTGATCGATTCGCCACGTCGAATTGCAGCTCGTAAACGCGTAGAGCTAATATCATTAGGTAAAGCGGTGTCTTCGAAAACAAACACATTCGCTAATGATGGACCATTATAGCCCAGTTGACTCAAAGTCTTCATTGGTTCTGCATTTTGCCTTGCGAGTACTACCAAACCTGCAATGAATCAACTTACTCTGACAGCGGAAATGTAACCACAATATTTGTTGGAAAAGTAGAAAACGATTAAATAAAAGATTACATATCTATGAAGTTCAGTAATTATCAAAGTAGATTTTTTATTTTTATCATATGTTCTAAAATTAAACAGTTCTGCTCAACTTTAATTTTACACTTACCAAAGTCTCGTATAATTGCACCAATATCAGAAGGATCCCAAAGATAATCTCCCGATGGTGTTATTCGCTTAAATGAATCCACGACATCACCACCACACAACAACATCAAACGCAATCGTGTGTCATTATATTTTCGATCTAACATCTTCTTGAAATGTACCAAAACCAGAAGTGTTCTGGTCCACTGTTGCTGAGTGCATTCCCACTGATCAGCTCGAATCCAAGTTGAACTTTTTACAGCTAATTCCGACATCTTATACCTGGAATACTTTGAAGCTTAAAAAAATGAGCTAATGCCAACATCAGATAATATGAAATGCAGGAATCTGACAAACAGGGCTTCCAGGTCGCAAATTTGCTGATTTCGTTGACCAAAAAAAAAATCGCTGTAAATAACCTGAAGATTACAAAAATTTGAAAAGATAATTGCCTGTGCATTGCAGGCAATAGATCAGGTTTCCCAAAGTAATCAGCAACTGGACTCAGGATTCCCTCAACCACTTCACAACCGTAGCGAACTTCTAAAAAATCACGAGCACTTTCGAACATCCTCAGATGCATAATTGTTGGCGGATTGTAGCAACCACATGCCAAAAGAGCTACTCGTGCTCCTTCCAGACTATTCATTCGCTATTTTTGATAATTCAAAATTTTCTTGAACACAATGAAGTAACAGCCCACAAAATGTTTGTACAAATATCTGAAATTTCTAACACTGAAATCAAGACGACTGCAAGTTTAAAGACCAAGATGAACCGTCAACCGCAAATCCCGCAGAAAAATGCCCAGTTTGACGGTCTAAAATACCGACTCCTCTTCCTTATTGCTTAGCTAGGTCAAAGGGAAAAGTTCATATCTACATTAGGGCCAGGTCGGAACATCGACCTTGAATGTATCGTACATATTTCATGAAATAGTATAACGATTACCACTTCCTGAAGACACGAAAAATCATTCCATTCACTTAGCACACTGAACAAAGAAGCTGGCAATTTCAATTACTTCCATCTACTGCATAAAAGTATGAACGAATGACGTAATAACAGAACTGAGATTGCAAAAGATGCTAAAAGCCAAGTTTATTGCGAGAGACTAATAGCATGGCAATGAAATAACAAAGAAATATTAAATTTCACTATGTCAAAACAAAAATTACTGTATCATGGATAACCACTTCACAGACTCCAAGAATTGCCGGAATTCAAAAACAGAACAGCAGAATTTACCTTTGGATATATAGTACTGGCAAGTGGCCAACGTACGTTCAAAAATTCTTAAAAGGTAAGGGAGATAGGCAAATGAAATACATATCCAAGAAAACAAAGCAAGCCGTCTCATCAATTCAATCAGAAACTTTCTTCTGAATTAAAGGATGACATAAATTTTGAGATCCATTCATATCAGAGATCAGTGAGCAAATCGTAATGTCCACACCCGTGCAATTGCATCAAATTCCTTTCGGTTGTTTATATACTGTTCTGCGAGCTTCTCAAGCAAGGCATTTTCTAGAAATATGAATTATATGGATAAATTATGTGCTAGTTTGAAAATAAAAAAGCAACCATCGTAAGTTCTTTGGTTTCCTTAATAAGAGAGGGGCTTATGTTCAAAACCAATTAAATCGCTACACTCACCAATGAAACGAATGCATCCCGGATCGGCATATAAATTCTGAATTAAAAAGTAGAAAAATATGAAATGTACCGGGTTTGCAATCATAGAGAAGTGCAACTATTTCTTGCAAAATTCTTGCAATTGTCATCGAGGAGCTCCACCTATCACGCAAGATGTCAATATTAACAACACCGTGACGGTTGATATTACAATGATATATCCTTGTTAGGAATTGCACCTGCAACGTCCAGAAAAATTTGATCCTAAGCCTAAGTGCAAGATAGTTTATCTACGACGAAAAGAAATCAAAGATGTTACGTTTTAAACTACCTCTCGGGATTTCTACATAAAACCATTCAAGTTGATGAATATCACCATATAAAAAGTACTTTGGGTGAACTGAAAGGATATGTTGGCGGCATAAACATCTGCACGAAAAAAGTACCACCTTCGTAAACGGTATTTTCAGGCCCATTAATAACAGCAATCCATTCATGAATATTATCAGCCCTTGGAGCAGCCCGACAGTGTTTCACGGGGTTTCTCTTAAGCTCTTTCATCTGTAGAATAAAGGATATAAACGTAAAACAATACAACTGCTCAAAACATTACCCATCTAAAGAGAGAAATGAAGGTAGAAATATAAATAATTATACTTCCTTAGTTAGCCTTAGAACAGTTCGAGCACTTGTTGTCGTGGAATTGGCTGACAAACCAACTGCACGTGGATCCCAAAAGCCCTGTTTCCATTCAATGTTGCCCTGGAAAATACCACAGTTTCTTATAAATAATTACTTAATTTTTATTTTCTATTATAAACTGGCTCGAAAACCAATTAAATAATAAATTAGATGCAAAAGACAAAAAACTATTTCAAAAATGACTTATTCAAATCTCTGTCAAACGAAAACTGCACATTTGGTCTGCAAGTACTTTTCTACAGTGAACTGCGTAGTTGAATATCACAGGAATGAATGTCTTCACTAGGTTGATAAAATTATCAGACACCACATTTAAATAAAAGAAATTTCCCAGAAACTGAGAAAGAAAAGAAAAATTGAGAAGAATCTGAACCATCAAAAGAGGCACCTTAAAACCACAATTTTTCCAAAGTGCATGGAACATATCACACATATCAAAAAGAGAACTAACTGCTGCTTCAAACGAAGGATGTTCATCTCTGACAGTATGTTTGCGCTCTGCGTTGCGAGTAGCTATCCTAAACTGTCCCTCACTAGATACCCCCGAAAACATCGCACAGTCGTCCTCAAGTAATACTGAAACAAAAGGAAAAATGAGACAAGATTAATACGATATTAAAGTTCCTCTAGTTCCTGACACTTCAGTCAAAAGCAAAAAATTTTTGACTGATTCACGAGAAGTACTGAGTAGATAGTAGATACTGTTTGTAGCTGTATTCTAAAAATCTTGAAAAATATTATCTATTTCTAACTTTGTCATTTTAATCTAGAATGAGCTTATGTAAGATTTCAAGTTGTCTCGCTTGCAAAATAAACAATACGTACCGTACTTACAGAGCAGAAAGAACAAAGTAAGAAAATAGTAATAGACTGCAGCAAATGAAAAGGCAGACTAAGATCAGAGCACTTTTTATTTGAGTTCAGAATATATAATGTTCGTAAAATGATGATCACAACACCAGTTGGAATAGACAACTCAAATTAAGCATGAAAAACATGGTAATTCTCATGTTAAGAAATCATTCTCTTTAATCCCCATTTTTCATAACATGCACAAAGAATATCACCGTTGAAATCCAATTTTTTAGGGTTAGAAATCTAAGATTAAAGTCATGGATAAGAAAAGTAAACAGAAGTTTAGAAAAATAGTTTTCAGAAAAATTTATTAAAAGTTGCCTAGATCTTACTAGACTTCAATAAAAATGTTTATTGAAAATAACTGGAACATCTGGGCATGATGAATGTAATAAGAAAAATGAAGCTATTTAGGAATTGTCTCTTTTTAAAGAAATGAAAGCTTAATTAGTTCCAGGATTATCACTAATGATTAGTCTACAAACTCCAGAAACATTTGGTCATTCTTAAGATGTACAGGATACTAAATGTTTGATAATATAAGAAGCTTTAAGGATTACTTTACTCCACATAGGCTATAATCTTGACCATAGAATTTCTTGGAGAAAATAAAAGGAAAAAAACAGGAAATATTTTATATGAAACTGAGAGGATCCCAAATTACAGACGTAACCTTTACTGAGACCTAAATCTGAATAAAAAACAGTAGACATACAATTTCCAAAAAGTCATACGAATGGATAGTTCATAGTGATCTAGAAGGAAGGTTACAGTTTTCAAAGTGCAGCATTTGAATAAATTGAAAAATCAGAGCACCAACAATGAAATAATGCCTCCTCGGATCTGCTCTGAAACGTATATTTGAAAAGAACGCGAAAATTTGCAAAATATGTATCAGACTTTCTGGATCAGTGATAATAAAAGGCTGATGTTTGTTGAGGCCAGCAGTTGCTGCTCACTCTTCGCGAAGAATCGAGCAAAATGGGTTTTTGTTATTGTTTGTCTGCAGTGATGCACATAACTCTGAATGCATTACTTACAGCATAAACCAGAGCTTACACTTTGACCTTGACCCTCCTGGCCAATATCTATTCCTTCATGACCACGTCCCGAAGGACCACCACCACTTCCATCACCTTTCGGTAGTTTCTTGGCTGCAATTACCATAAATATTGAAGATAGTTAAGAAAAATGCACCAACAAAAAAAAAAAAAATCAAATGCAAAGCTCACCAATTGCAAGGAAGATGTCATTTACATTCATTGCTGTTTTTGCCGATGTTTCCATAAACAACAAGGTATTGTCTTCTGCATATGCCTGAGCTTCCTGTAATTCTTTTTTTTTTTTTTAAAGCAGTTATATAAAAAAAAACAAAATTCTAAAATCAATATCCAATTACCTTATTGCAAAAAATTTCATTTCCATGACCAATTTAACAAATGCTTTGTAGAATAAGCAAATAACAATGCTGGTGAGAAACAAAAGATCCAATGAACAAGCTTTTCGACAACTGAACCCTATACCACACCATATTCAGGAATCCAAAAGAAAAAAAAATGATTACGAAATTATTCATTTTTGCCAATGACGAACATAAACTCAAGTATGGAAATATACAAATAACCTCATATTCAACGACTCGTTTATTTGCAAGATCAGCTTTATTTCCGGATAAAGCAATTACAATGTTCGGACTAGCTTGCCGCTGCAACTCTTTTACCCAGTTTTTCGCCTTTGCAAATGATTCCTGTAAACACGGATTAAAACCGTACTGTAGGGCATCATATCCAAATTTAGGGAAATAAAGACGTGCCAACTTGAACCTTATGTATTAGCATTGTTAGCAGATACTTCCCTTACCGAGTCAAGGAACGAGGTTTAATCTTTATATAAGCCATTTAGAAGTTTAACTTTCACATAAAATTTCTTCGTTTTTTTTGATAATTCTAGTAGATTGTCACTCGCTATGTTTAGAATAACCACTGTAGCATCACTCTAATTCATATAGTAGTCGCATTCTGAATTTAAGGTGTTTTCCGTATATATCAACCAATAATAACTACATCAGAGACACAGTATATAACCAACGTCACTAAATCCCGCAAAGTCAAGCAATAATATAAAGTTACACTTTACCTAAAAATTTGAAAATATGAATACCTATTTATGCTTAACATGCAGCAGTAATAAGCTCTTTATTAGTTTGTGCTTGCAATGCTATTAAGAGCTCTGATTAGAAACATATGTGATTCTCATAGTATTACGAAATCACCTGGTTTGTAATATCATATACAACTATTGCCGCCTGCGCTCCGCGGTAGTACATCGGTGCTAAGGAATGGTATCTGGAAAAAAAACAAATTATCAATTTCAGCAACAACATTTATCAAAAAAAAAATTCAAACATTTACTACTATTAATCTTTTATAAATCAACAACTGATAAGTTATGCAATGAACTAAAGACGATTCAGGGGAATCTCCAAAACTGATCTAAATTTCTACTTAAGTAAATCATATCAAAAATGAGCCATATCACTATAAGAGTTATTTCTAAATTCTCATCTCACGAATAGAAAAATATGGACTTTGTTCTCTGAATTGAAACTGAATTATAACACCGTTATGATTCAAAATGAGCTGAAATAGATGTACAAAACACAGCATTCCAAACATCCTTTACTTTTATTTATTACTTAAAAAGAAAAAAGATGCAGAATTAAATGGGAGTAAATGGGAAGTGAATTCAAATTTGATACCTTTCTTGTCCTGCAGTATCCCATATTTCAAATTTCACTGTGGTATCATCCAGGCAAACAGTCTGCGTGAGGAACGCAGCGCCAATTGTTGATTCCTGATACTCATGAAATTGCCCCTTTACGAATCTTAGTACCAATGAAGACTTCCCTGAAAATCTAACCATTCCTGCTTTGAAAAGTGAAGAAAACATTGAAGAATGCGTTAGGGATCACCGTCTCTAATTTCACAGTAATAATGAAGTCCGAAAATACTTACCAACCGCACTTTCACCCAATAATACCAACTTAAACTGACAAGTTTTATTTGGACCACCTGCGCTTCCAGAACGCATCGCCGCTCGCCCAGCCATAAATTTTTCCTTAAAGTCAACAAAAATTACTGTAAATACAAAGTTACCAATTCATCCAAAGCATGCCGTGAGGAATCAATTTCTCAATCAAACAATTTCTAATGAAATAAGTTCAATTAAAGGCTTTAAACATTTCTTTATCAAATAAACGAACTAATTCTTTATGACAACCACAATTAAATGTCCTATAAAATTGTTGAAAGAACTACAACATGAGATTTTAGCCTCTTAAACTAAAGTGAACTTTTGACATAAACCTATCAGTGGTGATAGGTGCAACTTGGAAAACAGGGGTACAGTTTGATATGAACAGCCAAGAACTGAATCCAGTGCTGAAGGTAGGGAAAGTCTTTTTTTTCTGGAATGACTCTCTTTATATACAACACAATATTTTAATAGAAGCGAATCAAGCATCAAGCCGTCAAATATCTCGTGTACATATCTTTTCTTAAATATCTGTTCGAGCAATAGTAACAAAAATACCAAAACGCTTGACATGACCACAGCCTTATTGTATAAGCGGAAAAGTTTCCAGTACATCTGCTAGTCAAAAATATTCAGAGAGAGAATATAAAGAATGTAGACAAGAAAAGGTTCACATCAGTCAGTATCATTTCACGTGTAAGGGAGGCACGATCGATATAATATCGTAATTCACCACAATACAACAGTTTTAGCTCATTACTGTGTCAAGTAAGTCGTCCCTCACGCCATCAAGTGTTTGATATTAAAAAAAAAGAAAAAAGAAAAAGAAAACGAGAATTTTACATCATACATATGGCTTATCCCACAATCCACTTCAACCCACACGTAAATGTATGATCTTAAAGTGCCAATGAATAACTAGTGAGGAGATAGAGAAAGTAGCATACATAAACAGAAGTGGAAAGAGTAACTCTAGTGCGAAGAAGCCAGGAGATCAGAACGATGCATCCTGGACAAGTCTGACGTGACCTCACTCTTATCCAATCACGTACGCAGACGCTTGGATAAGGTGCAGGGATGCACACGACATAAATCTTTCCGCTACTTGTCTCCGAACCGAAAATGTTATCTTGTGAGAAATGAGGTTCAGACTTAGAGAAGACTGATTGCTGTGTGACAGATTGGAGACAGAAACGTTTGGTAAGCAGGGACGAAGCATGAAGAGCAGATGACACCTCGCCGTGGGCGTCTTGTAGAAGGAAAAGTTGGAGATAAATCGGGCTTAGGAGGGGTGCGGGAACATCTAGCACAGAGTCTTTACTTCAGAGTTAGCAATCCTTTATCTCTCCTCAACAGAGGACAATCGAAGCAGGTAACTGAGAGATTAATTGAAGAACTAGACTGAATGAAGCAAGAATAAATACAGACGATGTGAGTAAGGAGCAAGAGCTTGCGATATGAACATGATAAGAATGCTGCTATTGTAGGAGACCCTTGTAAGCCTTATTGCTTATCGCGGGCAGATGCGTCGTGTAGTGCCGAAATAATTCGTAATCACTTGATATTAATTCTTGGTTGCGAGACTGTCAAAAAAAGGAAGCCATTTTTTTCAAAAGTGCCCCCCTTGTCTTACTACCTGGCTAAAACGCGCTAAGAATTATGATATGCTGAAATATCAGCCAAATAGTAAGTTGCAAAAGAAAAGGAACTGCTTTACATGATAGGAGAATAAGTTGTTAGTAACGAAATGGGAAAAGTATTTGTCCTTTCTGTAAACAAACTACTGCTTCAGAATTACTCTGGTCAGGTGAGGCAAGCCGAGCGTCATATTGCAGCAGACAGGAACTTCTCGACTGTTTCATTCCTGAGATTATAACTATGCTGCCGTACATGCTAACGAGGACGATATATATTCTTCTTTCCCATTCAAAGTTTCGTTCTTTAATTGCGATAATCACCTAAGATTATTATCTGAACACACTAAGACGCATTACTACTGGTTCTATCTTTGTGATCAGTTTCGAAATTTTCGCTTGTACCTTTATTGAATGCAACATAAATGTCGTCGCATATCGTGAGGTCAGACCGTGCTTGGGGTCAAAGTGTATCCGTTAGGAAGGCAGAGGAGGTAATATTTATTTTGCCTCGACACTGCAGCTATGTTGACCGTTGTCTTGCTGATCATACCTGCTATTTCAGCTTTTAATGGTAATCATTTCATTTATTTTTTCCCTAAGTCAGTAATAACTGCATAATAAAAAAATAATGTATTATATATATATATATAATACATTATTTTTGAAATGATTTGAAATGATTATAATATTGTATAATATTATATAATATATACAATATATATAATATATATAATATTATATACATTATATATATATATATATATATATATATATATATATATATATAATACATTATTCACCTAAGATTGTTAAAAAATTTATATATATATAATTTTTTTTGTAATATAATTTTATTTCGTAATATATATATATATACAAAATTTTGTAATGTGATTTTGAGTAACTTCTATTATTTCTAATATTAGAAGCTAATCTTGTAATATATATATATATATTGCAAAATTAAATATATATATATATTCTTATCTACAAAAGGTCGCCATTAATATTCTCATAATCCGTCACTCAAAATCACTCGTCCAAGTCACTCAAATTTTGCGGAGTTGAATTCGAATTTGTAGAGAAAAATAATGAATTGTACTGCGATTTTCCTATGGAACGGGTCACTATTCAACAGTGCTTGGCTCCATTTCTGGATAAACTTAATTTTGGACAGTTTCTTTTTGAAAAACGATTTGGTGATGCACCATTGGTACTATGCAACTTGTATGATGAGTATCAAAATTGTGTTAGTGCATATGAAAAGAGTTGCAGGTTGTTTTTCTTTCTTGAAAATATTTCAAATGAAATAGTTTCTTCTCCGAAATTATTGTCCAAAACCTAGGAACTTTTAGAAGGAGACTGGAAAAAGATAAGTTTTGTCGTGGATCTTGAGTGAAGAATTTTTTTCTCATTATGCTTGTAATTCGCTTTTTTTATTCTATAAAGAATTCTGGAAATGAGATTAAGTCTATTGCAAAAACTGGCTCAATCTTAACAAGATTCTGAATTTCAGAATTTTCGACACGCAAGTGGAACATTTTTTCGGTGAAATATGCTCCAGTAGTTTCCAAAAGCAGTTGAACACACATCGGGCTTGCCTCAATAATTTCCGAGATTATTTTATTTATTCACCAGAGTGCTTCCATAGCAGCATGTTCCAATCTGACCACGAAACAACCCTTTTCCGAAGTGTCAGTTTCACATTTGTTATTTTACTGTTGGCGTTTATACTCTTGTTCATTTGGTTTTATCTCGAAATATTCTACTTCTTATGTGTCTAAACCATATCTTCTGTTCCTTCTGTTACAATCACTTTTAGGATATTCTCGACCAAAAAAATAATATTAATCCACTTTTTCATTTCTGTTAAATCATTAACTTTGATGCTGCATCACATACTTTCCTCAGTTTAAAATTCACTTTTTCGGATGTTTCATTTTTTTCTCCCGGGAATAGCAAAATATTCGAGACTGATACAGTAGTCTCGGAGTCTTTTGAAGAGTTTGAGCATTTTCTATATCAAAGACCAAGATTTGTTCTAGGGCAGGACTTTATAATTCATGACTTGTAGCCTCCAGAATTATCTCCTAGAAATGTCCTCATGAAATGCTTCGATGAGCTTGAGAAGACTATCGATTACTCTTTTTGCGTTTGTAGAGCAATTATCTTCATCTTTGATTTGTGTTATAAAGAAAACTTTTGAGATGTAAACAAATGTTTAATATCACAAACAATAAGGTCATGTCACTGTAATGGATCCTGACCCTTGAAACAGAAGTTGTTTATCGCTGGGAAACACAAATCAGTGCAAGATGAGGGTCTCAAATTACCATTTATTTATTAGTATCATCGATTCTTGTGAAGTTTATCGATTTTTTTTATAGTGGATCATCTACATTATATATCTATAAACTTGGCAGTAGACTTTTGATTCTATTTCTGTTAGAGGAACATTTCCTTTCCATCAGTTGAATAGCAAATTAAACTAATAACTATTTGTTGGGAAAGCATTAATAGGCGTGGGAATGATTCCGTGCTAATTAGATTGATTCGCTCGATGGTCCCTTTCTCCCCATCTGGGCTGGAAATGTAACCTGACTGTGTTAGATACAAGCATAATTCTTTCTCGTCTAATATAAATCCCAAATGTTCAGGAGTTCGAGCACAACGAAATCGCTCGCCGCAAATGTGGTGTCATGCGATGGTATCTCAGTTGCACTCTCACTGAAGCTTTCATCGAAACATGTTCTGCGGCTGCTGAGGTGCAGTTCACTAAATCATCTATTATCAACTAGTCACCAATTAGCAGAAATAAGTAAATAACCTCAACTTTTGCAGCTTATCCGAAAGTATTATGAACTACTTTTGAATTCTTACCAAAATTCATGTGATTTACGAAAACTAGATTCAAAACTGTGGAGATCGAATTTTACTAATTCAAAAAATATCACCGAAAAGGACAATTTTTCTAGTGAAATGGGTAAATTTTCTTTTGAAAATATGTAATGATTTCGATCATATTTTCAAATAAAAAATTCTATAAATACCTGTGTAATACTGAAGTATGTATTAGATTTGGAGCTGAACAAGTGAAGCTTTCTTTTTCATTCGGTGCATGAATTGTATCTAATCAGCTCCTTCAGATGTACTGAATCCGAAGGATAGAGATGCCAACGAAGATGAACGATGCGATCTAGCCAGTGAGCGATACGTAGTAGAAGCAGCTACAGAACTGAGGAAATATGAACACCTAGGATATCAGTTGTTTGAAACTCCTTTTGAACAACTAATCCAGAGACCTTCCTGTCTAGCTTACAAAATTTACAAAAAGAATATACGAGGTATTAGTTCGCAATGCAGGTTCGTGTTTTAATTGTTGCAACATTACATTTCGTGTAGCGACTATATTAGCAAAGATTCATTTTTTAGCTATGCGACTTAGAGTACCGTTATCGCAGCTGTTTTTATAGGAATACGAACATGCGTCTGGAAAAGATTTATGATTATTACTGTAACGACAGCTTCATTAATTTATTATTAAGTCAGAAAAGTTGCATCGTAAAGCTTCATTCAGTTTATGACGAAAGCAATTGCTCAGATACTGTTCATTTCCCGCACGGACACACGCCTCATTTTAGAAGGGTTCTATTTTTACTTGTGACCAGATGTTGATTTTATTGTTTTTTTTTTTTTTTTTTTTTTTCAAAGGATTTTTCTTCACATGAGCTAGTATTTCATTTTGAGAGATGCCCTTGTTTGATTTCAAAACTCTATTTTACTTTGAAGTATGCTAAAAACAAACTACTTTGAAATATGCTACCTTTATTCCAATCATTATATCCACAGCTGTTACATGACCAAATTCTTACTGCTGATTAGGAAACATTGGGTTTGCCAGTCGAACGGTGTAAATTTGTCAAGTGGTATATCAAGTGCGGAGTCACTGAATCCTTTTATGAAGCGTGTCCTCAAGTTGCACAGGTGTGTCACTTCTCCCAAATAATTTAAGCTCATTTTTTTTTTTTTTTTTTTTTGTTTCATTTTCCTTTTAGTAATTTTGCTGGCAACAAAGTTGAGAAGTAAAGGTAATTAAAATAATTTCAACTAGGAATTGTTGGATGAAAAAAAAAAATTGCATGAACTTAGAGACATCAGGATTTATCGATTCGGTTGAAATTATTTACTCGGGTGTTATGTATTGGTAACCTTTTAACAATAAAATGCAAGTCTACGATTAAAAATTTCAAAATTCGGATTTTCACATTCTGAACGAAGGAAAAGTCTTGATCTTCTTCTTAGTATTCTGTTAATTTTTTTTTTTTTTTTTTAATTAAATTCCCAATTGTTGCTGTTTTTTGTAGAGCATACAAACTTACTTTGAGTTACTGGTTAACGTAAAAAATAGCAGCTGCGATTTGCGACAAACAACAGAACGTGATGAAACGATTTCTGGTCGGGAATTTTCCATTAGTTCATTTCGATTTGTTATTTAGAACCTTATTTCCAACTTATTTCCACTTTAGCTACCATCATCAGCAGATATGATATGATACGGGTTTCCATTTTCATTTCATTCCTCATTATTAGAAGCATCTGAGAATGTACACTGTTTGATAACAACCTATGGCGAACAAACAAATGTTCTATTCATGATAAAACTGATTTTCGTTGCATGACATTATTATAGCTGATCCTGGTGACTACTCTGATGACGTAATGTCCCATAATTACACGGTGATCGATTGTCCTGTTGGTTTCTCTTATAATGGGCATTTGGCCAAATGCATCGGTAAGATAGTTATTTTATTATGAAAAACTATTCGGATATTGATTCTGCTACTTTTTTCACTGTTGTCTCAGGCTAGTTTACATGATTATCAGTTTTTATTTCATGAAGTTGGACCAATAAAAGGAACAAAATATCTTAATTGTGCTTAATCCTTTTCATTGTTTTGGTCTCTTTATTAGTAATCATTGACTTTTTTGAAATTCACTTCAAGTTTTAAATTTTTGGAAAGGATTTTCAATTTCTATTATACTTTTGTAAGGATCTGAAATAATTCTGTGTTTTTGCTTGAACATAGTAGAATTTTCCCGATGCTGAATGACTTGACAGAAAATTCTGTCAAGTATTTGATGCGATGTGGACGAATGCGCATCAAATATGCATTTTTGTTCACAGAAATGTATCAATAAACCAGGTAGTTACAACTGCCAGTGTTCTGGTCCATTGCACAAACTAGCTCGAAATGGCCGTCGGTGCTATAATTATAAATCAATAACACTTTCGGTTGCATAGTTCAGATGTGGACGAATGCGCATCAAATATGCATTTTTGTTCACAGAAATGTATCAATAAACCAGGTAGCTACAACTGCCAGTGCTCTGGTCCATTGTACAAACTAGCTCGAAATGGTCGTCGGTGCTATCGGACCGATAATGGTTTGTTTATTCCAGTTCTCTTGTAGTTGATCACTTTGTTAAAGTTGAATGATGATATTTTTTCTAGTTTTGTTTAAGTTATTTTGAAACTGACTATAAGTTCTGATGTTAGCTGATAAAGCAAATTTTCATTTTGCCTTTCAGCTATGTTCAAATGCGATTTCAAAGAAAATTTGAGTGATAAGTATAATTTGAATATTATTTTACTAGTTTCATAATTATTGTTAATTGGAGCACTTACAGAACCGGTGTTATTTTTTTTTGCTCATTCCCTAAATATATGGAACATTACGCATGATGCGAATTTTCATGAGAAGCTGCTACCCATCGATACTCAGAAAGTGGCCATGTTTGATTACGATTTCAAGGTTAGTTTATTAACAAAAATTTTTTTTTTCTTTTAGCTTCATGAGGAATTTCGACCTCTCCAAAATATTTCGCTGTCTGTGAGCTTCTTAAATAAAACAAAATCATTACTTTAGATTATATTTCAGGAAAAGAAACTCTACTATGTGGATCTAATAAGAAACTCACTTCAGTACGTGAACCTTTTCAACAGGATTAAAGCACATGTTATACAAAATCATGACGTCGAGGGTACTGAAGGAATTGCTGTTGACTGGATTCACAGGTAATTATTCTGTAGGTTACTTTTTTTGAAAGTGGCTTAGAAGTTGAAATTAATATGGTCACTTTAATGCGACTGTATTTAATAAGTGTAGTTGTATTAGCACCAGCATTGTGGAATGTAATGAGAATATAATATTAGCAATCATTGTCAAATGTTACTAGATAGTATCTTCTGGAATCTTTTAGGAACATATATACCCTACGTCAAAACCAACTTCATGTGCAGCGTCTTGATGGTCTTCACAGGACATCACTTTATAAAGGCCTTTTCCAGTTACCACGAGCCTTGATTGCTAATCCATTGAACAGGTACTTTTTGTTCATTGGAAAGCACTTTAATCAAGTTGCAAGGTTGCAGTTGCTTCTGAAGTTCTTGTTACTTCTCGAGAATGTGACCACTGATTCATTATTTTCTTTCTGTGCATTACAGCATTAAAATATAAACGCATAAAACTCTGTTTATTTTTTTCCCAACACAATTTTTCCCAGTAATTTTTTACTCAGTTTTAATTCTCTTTCGGGAATAGGACGATAGTTTGCAATCGTTTTACATACCATTCATAGTTCGTTTGCTGTGGATAGTATGTCACTCACAGTAAGTAGATTTGTTTTGCAGAGAATTATTTGCAAGTGATTGGAGTACGAAACCATTCATAGTTCGTCTCGCTATGGATGGTACTCAAGCAAAGAAAATCATTACTGAAGACTTAGTTTGGCCAAATGCATTAGCTCTCGATTATTTTGCAGAACGTCTCTACTGGGCTGATGCTTTCCGCGACGTGATTGAGTTTGTTTCTCTAGAAATTTTGCCACTATATTGTTTCCATCATAACAATTTCCTAACTCTAATTTCATTCTTCAACGTAGGATGGCAAATCTGGATGGAACGGGTCGACGAGTTGTAATTGGTGATAGCCAGTTGGTACCACACGTCTTCGGACTAACAGTGTTTGATGATATGATTTTTTGGAGTGATTGGAGCCGTCGCGCACTTCTGTTTGCTGATAAACTTACCGGTCGAAACTTATCGATGTTGGTAGGAACTATAATGCCACCATATTCTCTCAAGGCGTATCATTCTGCAATGCAAGTGGATGGTAGGCGTATTCTCTTCTCAGTAATTTTGTAGACAAATTTTTTAGAACTTTGAATGCTGAACTAGAAAAAATCTAAAAGTTTTAAATTCAGTATAAAATTAGATTTGGTGTCCTTGAACTTGCAAGAATTTTCCGACGTAATATCACAATCCATGGTCATATTCAGGGCCTAATCTTTGTGAAGCAGCAGCATGTCAGCATATCTGTGTACCAAAACTTGACGGCTCAGGACCGCATTGTTTGTGTACTGAAGGATTTACCATGCGTAATGATGGCTTTTGTGAACCAAACTGTAAAAAAAATGAATTACTTTGCTCAAGACCAGATCATAAGTTCGACTTTATAGAATTAATTACTGAGAAGAAAAACGATATTTTTAAGAATTCTTTCTTTGTAAAGTTTGCATAAGTCTATACTCTGTAAACACTGATCTTATTTCCTCTGTCGTCAGCTTGTTTTGGAATCTTACATTTCTTTCATTTCACTGATTCCAGAAGTTGTGCTTGAAAAATTTTATTCAGGACGCTGCAGTTATGTTGCTGACCCTATATTATTACTACTTTCTGCCAAATGTTAGGAAGAATTATCCATTCGCAAAATATGATTGATCCATTTATTAACTTTTTAGATGTCTCAGTTTGATGTATCGATGTGACGGATCGTACAATTGTGGTAATGGAGATGATGAAATGGAATGCCGTATGTGTCTCTTTCATTCATCTCAACAAAATTATTTCTTCTTATTAATTGGATCGTTTTCTCTGCTATTAAATAACCAAAATCCAAGAAAGAAATGGCTTATGATTTTATTACTCTCTCTCTTGAGCCTCAGAATGATTTTAAACTTCACTGGTCAAGTCGTTGCAGCAATACCGATCTGTATGCATGACGAACGTATGTTTCCGTGTCGCGATAATCGCAAATGCATTTTGCGGTTGCAACGATGCGATGGCTTCGTAGACTGCTATGATCGTTCCGATGAATTATACTGTGCTGATCTGACCATGGCTTGGAGTCATTGATTTTCGTTCAGTTGCTTTAGATTAATAATTTATGAATCCATTATCCTTTCTAAAGATTTAGTTCAGTCGAAAAATTTATATGCTGCTGACTTCATTTTTGCTAATCGTGTTTAATCATGTTAGAATTGCTTCCATACTCTTTGTTATAATTCTTTATATTGGATTTGCGCCTATTTAAATACGAAGCTGTTTCACAAATAATTATTGTGGTGAAAAATAGAGTTAGAAATCAGAATCTGTTTCATGCAGATAATCGTATAAATATCCCATCATTGCGACATTTTTTTCTTTTGGTACTTAGACATTACATTCCTCCTGTTCTGAGTTTTGTTGGACTGAATTTGCAAACTTCTTTTTATTGCTGGATAGCGAAATTTGCGGAAAATAATACAAATTCTCTAAGAATATTTGTCAAAAATAAACAAAGTTTCGGAAAAAAAATTTCTATTTAATAGTAAACAAAACACTTATGAAATTTCAAAAGAACTGCGCAAAGTTTCAAATATATTGAATGAACAGTCAGTAATGTACAGTCTATGACAATAGCCTATTGGCACTGAATTAGCGAAAGCAAGGTAATAATGGTAAGGAAAGAATATACATTTCTGAACTTTTGGCCACATTAGAGAAATCATATGCAGACTTTTATGACTCATGGTTTATTACGATGATTTGTCTAATTATAATTTCAAAGAAAAGTGAGGTGCATACGAAGCTGACACCACAATATTTATTCTTTGGCTTGTTTCAGAAGTTAGCATGTACTATGAGCATCAAGAACAGGGAAAGATTTTGTCTTAAATATTTTTTAATTATAATAGGTTGTTCAGGATTCGCTACTTTAGCTATCCGTAATATCAGCCAACACTGAATGTTACGAAAACGAAATTCTATTATTATTATTTATACAAGCTGGATCAAATTGAACAATGAACTGTTAACTAATGCTCAGTGACTTAACAAAATAACTAAATAGGCCGGAGGTTAGAATGTGTTTCGCAGTGATACACTAGATGGAAATATCTTGATTAGTTTTTAAATAACAACTGAATTAACTTGAATTTCAATATTTAAGAGGAGTCCGAGTTTTATTGAGAACTGATCAAAGTCTTTTTATTGCCATGAATAAGTAAGGGATCAAAAAATTTCCAAAACTGTTTCAGCAAGGAATACTAAATGTGTGGAACATTACCATTTTGAGCTATTCTAACCTTATCAATGTCTCGACATCTCTGATCAATCCTTGTGACACTTATGTATGAAGACTACGATGTTTCAAACAATAGTGGGGTCCTCCTGATCATTTGCTAACAAGCAGCAACTTCACAAAATCTTTTTGAAATGGAAGTGCGAGAGTAAAAACAAACATTTATTATAAAAATTGTGGAGATGAAGAAATTTCTGCGAAGAAAAATCTAATTTTCATAAAAAGTAGTGTAGATTTTACCCGAACTTATATGTCATGATGAACAAAGGATCAACGAAACTGCGCTACAAAACGCTAACAGAAAAAAAAAAAAAAAACTTATAAAAGTTATGCCAGTTACGGTTTTCATTAAATTTCATTTTATCATCGTTTAAGTTGTATCCTTCTGTAAAGGTAGATGATATGAACGATAAATACAAACATCACCGCGGCACAAAATGAAGCACCGACAACAGCGGATGTCGTACTGATACAGTCACCTTCAGGCCTTTGCAGTCGACGAATCTGTGCTGCTACTCGAGGATTGTTTGGCGATACGCCGAAATCTACATGAACAGAATTATGTACGAGAGGAACTTTCGAAAGAAAAAAAAAAAAAAAAAAACGCTAAATAGTGAAAACTTGACAGGACTATTTTTGTCTTGTTAATAAGAGCAACAGGTAAAAAAAACGATACCTAGCTGAGTATCCAATACGTCGATCTGCTGGGCCCGGACATCTACCTCAGCCATACGATCAGTCAAGTTTAACACTAACGGCAAATCCGGTAATGCTCTCCGCCTTACTGCTTTTCTCTGATTGCTCAAATCTCGGCATTGCGGCTTCTGAATGTTCCAAGGCCGAAGTAAATTGACATTAAAAATGGCTGTTCTATATAATACGAAGCTTACACTGGTAGATATTGGATAATTAAGAATGGTGCTTTAACTGTTCAGAAGGTACTAGCATTATGTTACGTGATCAATTTCAGAATACTTGTGTGATACCCATAATATGAAAAGGTCTTACTGGACATTCACCGTCTCGAATATCCAACCTGATTGAGCACTGGAAATTAACTACCACCTTATCTGCAAATTTAAATGCATGTGCTTCCTTTTGCGCTTCTAACTCACTGGGACCGTACTCCAGGTTATCTAGGAGGTATCGGTCAATCGCACATCTGAAATAAAATTTGCTTCACAACAAACGTCGGCGATCCGCTTTAACAAGTGACTTCTTTAAATTTCTCACTCACTGTAAAGTTTTATTTATTGGGTCATTTGTAATAATACGAACATGGGGTTTTTCACAATCAAGCCGTGAATTTATTAGGAGACATTCAGTGGATAGAAATTTGAAATTGGAAGTAATGAACATACCCATCTTCGTTCAGTATAACAAATTGTGTGCCAGATCCATCTTCAACGAAACATGAATGAACTGTCATACACCATAAATCTGAAATTTCAATTTACAGTAGCTTTTGAAATTTGTTATAGAAATTTGATTGAATTTAAAAGAGAATTGAAATGTAAGAAGAAAACGAAATAATGATTGTGCTGTTGAACTTCAAAGTAGTAAAGAATTGTGTCTAGGAAGCTTCTTTGCGCAGTTTTTAATATTTTCAATCTCATAGATGTACGAAAGAAACAGAGAATATAAGTTATTCCTGTTACAATTCTCGCCATTTTATGGTGAGCATAACGTGACATCTTGGATTATCTCATTTAAAAGCAATAAATGAGAATCAAATTTGGATGAAATTATACTAAACTTTTACTCAGTAGTGTTGTATTTTGAAACAATCTGACAGCACCTTAAAGTATTGCGTCTTTTTCTAAATAAAAAAGATCTCGAGAAAAATCGTAATGAACCAGTGCTCATATTCTGTTTAGTTTATATGAAGTTGAAAATATCTTACTTGTAGCAGTAGAATCACATTTCCATTTATGGAGGAGTTTGCTACCAACGGAAACCACCGACAGTGGTTCCATGGAGATCGGATCCAGTACTTCGTAGTGGCATCGCGGCATTTCGGCTAGCTCTGTGAAGGGTTCCAATGATTTCATTGATACAGTCAACGGATATGTTACTGTTTTATCTGCTTCCATATAGAAGCAACTAATTTCATACCCCTGAAAATTATTTAATGAATCCGATCCGTTTCAATTATGATATCCTTGTCTTCCCAAACGGCTGTGTCAGAATTTGTCACAACATGATAAATTTTGATTAGCAGCTTGAATTGCAAATAACTAGTTGGAAAGAAGTTTCCTGTATGTTCAGCAATCAAACAGAACGAATTTTAGGATAGCATCTCAATTTGAAGAAATATTGAAATAATGAAAATTTGCATCAAGTCAAGTAACTTTTGTTTGTTTTGTTTTGTTTTTCTCCACATTTTACATCCTTTATACATTGTCGCATTAAACTGCATATAAATCAAAATAAATCCTGATTTATTTTACACTTTTTTATCAAAATAATGTAAGATAATAAAGTGTTTTGAGCACAAAATCGAGCATTAGTGAAAGAAAATTTTGAGATTTAGTCTAGCTTTTCGGGACTTGCAAATTTTTAAAACTGAAACACTAATGAACTAACTCTGTCCACTTTCGTAATAAATTCTTCATGGAATGAAATCATCACTTTCACATTGGCGAACATCCCCGGTGGATTAGTCTGCAATGAATAGAATTTAAAAATTTGGAAAAAAACAGTTTGAATAAAGCATTCATTTGTATTGCTGTAACATTAACACTTCCCGTCCATTCTTTCCCATGACAGCTCAAGCTGTCGTCTGTCACACATGCTGAAATCAAAAGCAGTAAGGAAATTCCGTGTAAATGCTACTTGAAGGATTAAAATTCTCGGTCGCATTGATACAGCTATAAGAAAAATACTATCATTTTCATAAGGATTTTCTGCAGTGCGACACAAATTTTCTATTGACCAAAATACCCTGGTCGACAACAATTACTACTACTAATTACTCATTTCTTATATTATTGAGATTATTAATTACTATTATTGTTAGTAGACATATTCTGATCTGTAAAACCAAAAGAGTATAGATGAAAATGGACTATCACCGATTATTTAAAAAATTGAATAAGTTGCATGGGTTCCTTATTCAGTTCTTATTCCAAAGTGTTTTCCCCATGTTTCTTATCGAATTAATCAGATGAAAGTGTCAGGAAACCGGAATGATAAACGAGTTGCTAAGAAAAAGTTTAAATATCTTTTACACTCAAAAGTTATTCCGCTTACTTTCTTCACACAAGCATTTCCATTTGCACTAACTAAATAGACTGACAGCCCCGCACGAGTTTCTTCCAAAATGTAAAAATTCAGTTTTCCATTCAACCACTGACAAGATTCAAAATCAGAACTTTTGTGTACGATGAATTTCAGAATACACTCTGATTCAATTTACTCCTTTTCCACAAACTCAATCATCATGAATAATAAAAAATTTGCCTATGTCAATGAATGTACATTAAAATATCGTGAAAATGTCTTCAAACATTGATTCAATTTTAATTTTTCGTTTTATTCATCTTCTTATTTATAATCCGGTTTCTTCCTTCAGTTTTTTAAGGTTATCAAAATTCATTCAGCGAGTCGTACATCAACAAGTTCATCCTCATCCATGTCACATATCGTAAAAATATTTTCGCAAATAGGGTCTTCGAGAGAAATTTTCATAGAAAAATTAACGAGTTATATCACCGAAGGCACTCAATGTTAAGATATCGCGCACACACAATTCTGTGATCAGCTTTGCCTTCACATAAGTTATAAGAAAAAATTAGCTCAGGTAACTGGGTCGAATGGTTGGCAAAAATACTTGTAAGGCTTGTTTTACCGGTCTTATTAAGGTAATTTTCATTAGGAACTTTAGTAACTAATATCGAGTTAACACATATTCATACTGTTATTGACTTTACTAATAAATGTCACTGATACTACTAAGTATTCTAGTCCTCAACAGTTATAGAGCATCTTTTTCAAGTTATTCAGAGAAATTTAATCCTGATAATTTCCATATCAAGTCTTTTCAGTTTCTGCTCATGGTACCATAGAAGCAAACACTCTTATTTACATATAAGCCTGACTATATCTGCAAACAACTACTTAGACAATTTGTTTAGCTGTTAAAACTGTTTTTAAATCCACTAATTTTTGTTGTGCAATGTTTCCCAACGATTTTCGGACGAAGTGATGATGTATGGAAAGTTGAATTGCCTTGCACATAAAAAGCAACGCAGGATGGACACTTGATGTGGTAATGCACGACAGAGGTCATCCAGTTGAAAGGTAGAAATGAGATCGATAATGATCACTTGCAAAATGTCCACATCATCCTGGTCATTTGTCAACACCACGCTTACGAACAAGTTTTCAATTGTCTTTATCTAATCCCTTTTAATACATTTCTTTAAAATTATTTGAGAGAAAACAAAATTTTTTCCAAGTTATAGCAAAAAATTTAGGTTGTAGTGAAAAATAAACTGGAAGTGATATTTTGCAATATATAGTGAAAGTGTGCTTAATATTAAGTCTGAAAAACATAACGATGAAAATTTTAATTTAACAAATTTTGAAAGCAAGTCAAGCAACTAACTTTAATGCATGAGAGGATTTGTTTCAGTAAAAATACAAATAACCTTTTCAGTTCTTTTGTATCCACAAGTCTTGCGTGATCTTCCTCTTCAACTAAAGCATAATAGTGGCACTTTCGTGAAGAAATTTAAAAATTGTAATTCATGAAACGGTCGTTAAATCGATTATTGATCTAAAGTTGATCTAAAATTTAGTTGCTTCGCAGATTTCATTATTCGGTAGTTTTCGGTTTCATATTCGTTAGTTAATAGCATTACTCTCAAAGAGCAGCTTTATTAACTGCCTTCAAAATCTGTCGTACTTTCTTTCTTTCAGTAAAGAAACAATTAAGAAAGATAAGAAAAGACAAGAAATGACTGCCTTAGAATATAATTGAATTAATTTAAAACTAAAAAGCTATAAATATCAATCACTTTTATTAATCTCATTTATGGACCACTGTAATTTGGGTCTGAATGAGGAAGTTGAACTTCTTTTTCTCAAAAGATATACCTGTTCCTAACAATGATAAGTAAGATGGTTGCGGATTCTACAGCATTGTGACCATTAACTATTTTTTAATTGTTTGTTCAAAACATCCTGTCTCCTTTTTTTAAGAGAAATATAAAGTGGAAAGTAATTATCAATGTTCGTATCCCGAAAAAAAATATCACAAAGATGAATATAATTCTAACTTATATGAAAAATTCTTTTTTGAAAAAATCTTACTAGTCAAAGCTTCAATCCATTAATTACGTCAGTTGTAAAATCTTCCCTTTCATTCCATGAAGAAACGAATTTATTTAAATTTTCTCACTATAACTGCCATAAAATGAACTATGGAAAGCCAAACATTTTGGTTCTTTAATCGATCAGTAGTGATTCGCTATCAACCAAATTAGTGTATTTCCAGTAATGAAATGAATTACTTGAAGCTCGCGATCATTTAGTAGGATTTAATGGTATTTAGTTAAGGTAATGAGAATTTTTTCCTTGAAGCCTTTTAGTTTTGATTTACAGGTGTAATAAGCCAGTGGAGGTCACTAAAAGTCAAACAGTCAGCAAAGGGTCAACAAACAAATGAAAAAAGTTTCAGGATATTGCAGGGGCTGTTTGTAACATATTTTCATTTGTAAGGAACTGAGAAGGATCCTAAACCAGATTATCACAGGGTTTAATTTCTCTCCACTAAATTCATTAGAATCAATGCATTTAATTCGAAGAGGAACTTATAACATAGTCACTGCGCAGCGTTCGAATTTTCAGCTTGAGCTAATTTTAAAGCAAAAGTCGGCAGTTAATTACCAGAAGTATAGACCATATTCTGCAGTTGTCAGAAGGTAGAAGAGAGCAATGGAGTGAAGATATTAAGCATGTTAGTTTAAGTTCAAACTTTAAGAAATTAAAACAACAAGGTGGATTACACCTTCAGTACTAAGTGACTGAAGTTAGAGATTGTTATTTATAACGGAAGGAAGCAACTTTCTAGCATATTCGAGAAAATGATTTGCTTAGGAGGCAAGATGAAGATAGCTTTAGGCAAACAGGTCTAGCATCGCTGTAATCTTTCTGTCATCCATCTTAGTGTTGTGAATGCATCAGAAGAAGCCTGAAAAAGACACATGTTATCGCAAAATGACAAATGAACTAACGGATCTCGTGATAGCAACGCCGCATTGGTCCTTCCGTACCGTGATTGACGTAGTTCGACGTCCGGTATCACGTGATACGCAATGTCCGTCGTTTGAATGCCCAACAACATAAATTCGACCCTGGAACACGCTTTCTGTCAAAAACACCACTTCGATCGTATCTTCACCGCACTCCACCTCTGCTTTTCCTAAAAATGTTCTTTTCACATTTTCATTTTTTTTTTTCTTTTCATATTTAGTGAACTTCTACAAGGAAGTTTTAACAAAGAAGAAATTGAGAACCTCTTCGTTATTTTAAGTGAAAAATTTTATTTTCTGAACGAAAAAAAATCATCTCCAAAAAGCAAAAAAATTGCTTCCTAGTCAAATCTAAAGCTATAATAGCAAAAATTGAAAATGTTTTGGGTAAGAAAAAGAGGATTTAAGGATTTATTCAGCTATAAGTTCGTTCGAAATGTTCAATGCTACTGAACAAATTAAATAAATTTTCATATTTATTTTTTAGATCTATAAGACACGGCTTATTAATAAATGACAATTAATATTCAGTAAATTAAGCTGATGAGAATGCTTCGCGAGATCATCAGTACAATCCCGACAACCAAAACCTGTTTTGTATTGTCTTTACAATATAAGAAACAACTCCGCAGAATGTGATTTTGTGAAACGAGTCCTTCTCAAAAAAAAGAGAAAGGTTCCATCTTTCTAATGTTGTGATTGTGCCTGATCGGAAAGAAATTAAATCATACTACACAAATATTCAGCTAAACAGACTGGCTCAAAAGTAATAAAACCGAGGTACTTTGAATCAAACAATTCTTTGTTGCGTTTTTTTTCAGAGATTATTTTTCGGATTTTCTTCAGAATACGTTATTCTTTTCCTCATGCTGTGGAAACCGTGTCAAAATACCATTTCCTCAACAAAACTTGTTTGAAAAAGTTCTTTAAATCCATGATTGCTAAATCCTTGAGCATGTTTAAAATTCTTTGACCGAGATCACTATGTATCACTATGATTGCTTACCAAACGGTAAAAAAGCTTATTGTTTCCCGATATTTCTGCTTCAGTTGATCTCAAAGCCTTCATACTTCTAGTACTTGCAATCTTTATTCATCTTTTTTTAAAGAGCTAAAAGTTCCATTATAGTTATTTTATTACATAGCGAACCATCTATTAGGCAGTTGTGAAACCAATGACAACCTTTCTTAAGTTTCGAGACATTTTTTGCGCGGCAGTCAATTGCTTCTTCCAGTCACTATTCCTCATCCTTTTTTCAACTAATTTGGACGCAAAATTTCACCTTGAAAAGGATTTGACTATGTGATTGTCTGATCTATAAATGAATGAAGAACGAACTAAACAACTGCAAGCTGTTGCAGGGTTGAAATTAACTGAATGGATATTCATTCACAAATTGTCTTATGAGACAGATCTTATAAGAAATTTCTGTTCTTTCACTGTGGTCTAAATTGGAATATTTTCACAATTAAGCTAATTAGTATTGTATTTCATGCTTGAGGCATACTCACATTATTAAATTTGCAGCGGTTAGTCGTGTGAGATACGAAACTAGCAACACGTTGTTTGTGTTATCCAGAATTAAACTAAAGCGAAAATAAAATTAACTTTAGATTGAAATATTTTGGCATCTCATGTCCGGTAAAAGTTTCTTTGCTACAGGTGATAGCGATCAAAATCCAGGTATTTTAAAAGGCTAGTCATAAAAAACAGTCGAAAACAAAGGCTGAAAATTTCAAGTCTTTTGATAGAGAACTTCAGAAAACAAGAATTTGCTTTCGCTATTCGAATGTGACAAAACTGTTCTGATCCAAACATCACGATGGATGTAGCTGATAGCGAAAAAATGGAAATGTGTCAAGCAGCAGATTCTGGAATAGGTATCAGGTATACAAATGAGACAAGTGTAGTGATGACGACATGGCTGCAAATGCTTTCTGTCACTACAATCTTATAAGCGAGAAAATTTTGCACAAATGTCCAGTCCGACCATTATTCGAATGCATAGAAAGTTCACCCGGTACTAAAATACTCTGGAAGTGGATAACGTAACTTCACTGCTATTGGGCGCATTCCAACGCAGTTTCACCATCCTCAGGAAACAATATCTTCAGTGAATACTCACGTGCCGCCAACACACCAATGTCTGACTTATTTGACGTATCTAGCAGTCAGGGAGGAAAAAGGCAAAAGTCACACTAAGGAAGTGAATGTAAGATTACCGATCTGCGAATTGGGAATAGGAATGGCGTGTGTCCGTTGGAGCAGCATCAGATGGATTACAGTCTGCGTGAGAAGCAGCAGCGGTACGATAGCCGAATCAACGTGTTGGGTCATCACTCGAGCACCTTACTGACGCAGATTCGCTTTCTTGCGCTCTCTTGTAGTGTGACGATGTTCCGTTTCTGGTCTTTCCACCCCTCCTCTGTCCACTTCGGCTCGTCGACACCCATCCACGAGCAGAATTGTTCCCTTCTTCTGCCACAGATTCATTCCCTTAGGCGTCCGCAGGTTAAGGAGCTATCACTATCATCAGAATCCGATCTTTTTTCTGCTCTTTCCAGTCTTTTCTCTTCATCCTCTCAATCTTTCCGACTTCTCATGTAACCCCCTGTGGGGTCACCCCGGATCTTCTTATCATTTATCATTCAGTAGCACCTGCACCCGCACATGCAGCATTATCGGCAGGAGTACTTTCGCTTGAATGCATGGGAAGGATGTGAAGAGTATGCTACTGTTGACAATGTCACCTTCCCTTTCACCTCTTGCCACTAACCGTCGGATCGCAAGACCGTCCCTTCATTTCATTCCCTTCCACAGACTATCACACGGCTTATCGATAAGTGCTCGAAATGTTCATCTGTAATCAGTCATTGGGAAAGAATGAGGGATACAGGTGATAACAGAACGGAACAATAACCATCAACAAAGCAACGGGTACGAATATAACGATGATATAACAAACCAGCTGGTTTATCAGCAAGCCAACAGCATGCAATCGCCTGCCATCTAATCTTATCTGTCAACCTTTCAGCAAAAATCCTAAGGGAAGAAGAATGAGGCATATAAAGCGGGAGATGATCTCACTGCAAGTACTTCTGACAGGAAAGCAACCGTCGTACATTCATGAAAAGAAGCGACCACGATGATCGTTGCATCATCAGAGTTTTATCAGAGATGGAATCCTCAGAAGATCATGCTTCGATACTTCAAACAAGTACAGCACTTGCGATCTAGCACAAGTTAATCCAGTACTCTAACTTGTCAACTATTGTGCTGTTGTTCACATTTGGTAAAATTCGTTTCTCCAAGTGAGAAAGCATTTTCATCTTAACTAAACTGAAAAGAAAGAAATGCAGACATGCGACAGAACGATCACTTTTTTATTTTCGACAGGTACTCAGTTCCCATTGTGAGTTTAAAGCCAGTTTTTACTGACGTTTCTCCAACTACGGTAATCCTAGATGCGAAAATGGAGATTTCGTTTACTTAAATTAAATTTTATAATTTGCGATCGGTGTGGCGCCAAACAAAACAAGCGGAAGGATTTCATTCAAATTTTTTTTTTTCGAGAAGGGATGAAATTTCCGATCACAGATATTGCTTGAAACTAAAATGATTAACTTAAAATGTACGGTTAAATGCAATCAATCTCATTTCACACTGAAATTTTATTTTCATTTTAATTTTTCGGAAATTACCAAGCTGTAGTCAAAAATTTCACATAATACTAATTCGTTGCGCGAGGAAATGTCAATTGTNCTCATTTCACACTGAAATTTTATTTTCATTTTAATTTTTCGGAAATTACCAAGCCGTAGTCAAAAATTTCACATAATACTAATTCGTTGCGCGAGGAAATGTCAATTGCCGGTCTGTTTCGCCTGAAAAGCAGCGTTTTTATTTCGGTCCAGTCCATCAACAGTCCGTCTTTAATAAGGACGTATTTAGGAAATTAATTCCCAATAGGTGTTCTGTTTTCATCTCAAAGGCCAAAAAGGTAAAATTTTGTTGATAATCAATGTAGAAATTGAGTGGCAACTTTTGGTTTTCCAATATGATTTTCGGATTTCTCCAGTTTCTGATCTGCTCAACGAAGCCTCATTATACCGTCACTGTTTTGGAATTCAATCCATGGCCAGAAAACCTTGAACTCTTAGTTTTCTTTTATCCTGGGCATCTTTGAATTGTCCTGAAAAAATTAATGCGGTTTTTTATGCTTCTCTGTCTTCTTATTCTCAGGCTTACATATTCCTGAACAGTAGACGAACATTTGGTTGTTTAACATAGATATTGTTATAAATTTGAGGAAAGATAGGTAAGTCATAAAGAAGGCAAGATACTGCAGTTAAAAGCAATATTTGATTAACAGAAGAGGCATGTATTCAATTTAAAGATTCGAGGAAAGATTCTAGACCATAATATTTATGATCCTTTCAATTTGCATTCATTACAAAATCTTTTGTGCTGGGCAAGGAATAATGCACTCTCCTTAGAGATAAGATTCTGAAATAGCCAAAATGCTTTGCAACATACAATACTGGAACTGAGTTCAATTTCTTATTAGTTTCACTTAAAAAATATTTGCTAGCAATATTATTCGCTAAATATTTATCAATATTCCATTTCGAGAGCCGAAATTTCTGTTTTAGAAAATAAGCATCATGAGTAATAAAATCATGGAAAGAAGTTAGTCAAATGTTAAATTTGACTTTAGTTCAAGCTGGGAGGACTTAGGGTTCATTTTCTACAAAAATATGTGTTCTCATGGTACCAGTATCCTACCGCGATTACTATGTATTAAACATAAGCTAGTAGTTTTCATTTTTATTCGGTAATAACTGCTGCACTGGAAAGACCAATAATTCGAATTATTACCAATAATCTAATTCTTAAATTCAATCAGATAATGTGTAGTGAAATAGATAATAGGATTCCGACGTTCCAAACCATAAGTTGTTAAATTTCTAACGGCTTTTACATGATAACATATTTCACACCAGTGCTTTGTAACCTTCTGTCAGGTAAGTGTCATATAATCTTATTATTCAGTATTTTTATTTGTTAGGTGATAGTTAAATAAGTGTGAAACTTCGTTTTTTTGAGGCCATCAATAGTGACGGAACAAGGAAATAAATTTGTTGGTGATGTAAAGTCATGAAACAAACGAGGTAATAGACCATCATTTTACCTGATAAACCATTTTACTTCGATTTGACACTTGATTCACTTTCTAATGCAGAAATATTCTTATGCTTGTCTGGATGGACAAATTGATCTAATTTAAAACTTCAATTTGAAATGTCCAATTCAATGTTCAATTTCAGGCGAGTGCTTAATAATCTCAACTTCCTTCGTCATACTTAAGAACTAAGTTAAATTATTGCACTCACACAGTCATTGTTTATTTCTTAACAGTTCATCTTGAGGGAAAATAGCAAGAATTGCTTTCAAATTTTCATTTGAATTCTGAATGCAATAATATTTTTTTTGTTTTGTTATGGTTACAGTAATATCAGTCTCCCATGCAACAAGATTCCAGGTGGTAATCGATATACTCCTCTTGAAACTTTCAGATTATATCGAACAATTAATGCAAACAAGTATCCTGAAAGCTCAGAAAATCAAAATCTCGAAATTGATCTTGATACTATTAATAAATTTATACAGTTGTCGTAGAACCTCCACATACTTTAAACTTCCAGAAAAAAAAGGAGTAAAATAAATCACATTTCTATCACTTTGTAATAAAATGTACATCAAAACTGTCCTTTTTGTTTGTCCCCTTCCTTATCTCTTCTCCTTCCATCTTTTTGATATTTCCTAAAGAAAAAAATTCCATTTTTCCACTCTTAAGAAATAACTCTTCCCCATGGAAGTAAGAAGTACATGAAACCTTTCCAAACTTGTAACACAGGCATAACTTACAGCTTAGCTGTAGAATGGTGTTTAATCGGCGCATAAACTTGCTTTCACAATCGATTATCAACATCAGTTGATTACCAAGTTTTATTTATTCGACAAAGTCAAAATGATATTTAATTGATTTGAATGTATAAGTTCAACCAGTTACTTAAGATAATTCTTCAGAAAGACAATCCAGTAACTACAACGTAACATAAATGAGTCTTTTGTCAAAGAAGGATCTAGTCTCGGTTCGCAATCCATCCTCAACAGTGCATCACCAGGTTCACCGTTTGCAGTTTCATTGTTGTCGTGGATGTACGAACTTGCAGAGCAGATCAGACCAACACTGTTGCGCGTAGGCTGCAAGAAACAGTAAGCGCCATTTGTAATTCTCCTGAACTTAATATTTGTTAAGCACTGGTGTTCATTGGACTGCAACTACAAAAAGATGACAGAATAACTCCAGAACTACCTCATCATTATTGTTAAATGGCTTATATTAAAAGCCACAGGTCTTTTTCTTACCCATTTGAAACGGTTTCTTTTGTCATTTTTCCCGTGTGGTTTGTGCTTGTTTTGAAAAGCAGAATAATACAGTTTAACTATTGCGGGTTGCCCAACACAAGTTTTTTGGAAGTTAATCACAAAATTAATGAAATTTCCAAAGCAAAAAAAATATGTCAGTTGTTTTTTAAAATACACTTTAAAACTGATAAAATGGTTTCCGATTATGAAATCACCCTCAGACAGTGTGGCTGACGGACTCCGGGTTCTGCGGACAAAACTAACAAAGAAGTTCTGTGGGAAAGAAGATTTTCGACACTCCCCAGTCACAATAACACAAGGCTACAACATTGTATCCTATCGTCATTAAGTTAAAATTAGCAAACCTTGTCGAAACCCGTGGTTGAGTACGGGTTTGCTAAAATTGCTAAACTAACTCGCTGGGCGACAACGACTTTTTTGTGCAACTCAAGTAAGGACCATAGAGAAAATTTCAAGATCAAATAGTGCTGAAAGCATGTGCTATGTGGGAAGTATTTTTAACTCTGATGGCTTTGGTTGCAATTTTCGATTGGCCGGGAAGCAGTAGAAAATCTCTGATAAATAAGATGGGAAATGGGAGCGGAATGCATGCATCAAAAGCAAAGGTTGAAGGAATTCCACGGCAAGTAGAAGTAATGATTGTAGCATGCATTAGGTCCAGGTAGCAGCATTGTGTTGAATCATCAGTAAGTAGAGAAAACAAAGCAGCAATAAGCAAAAAAATTAGGGTGATGCGATAGGGTACGAAATTTATTCAAATTAGTAAAATGGATTATGCAACAAATAAGGCAGAGCATCCAGGAAGGAAAGAAACAAAGTATCAACAAAACTAATAGTTCTATGAAATTTGAAAATTCATTACACAATTGAAAAGCAATCGGTTAAAATTCGGTTCGGCAAAATGAAGCTTAAAAAAGCCAGCGATATATATATATATATTAAAAAGCATTAGTAATACCTAATAGTAAACAGTGAAATCCTAGAATTGATTAATATATGGAAAGTAATTTGTTATCGATGCAGCTGTTTAGCTGAAGTTTCAATTAATTTCTAAACCTCAATACATTCTATTTCTGAGCAGCGGCAAGCTTCAAATTATTTTCATGATGAAATGTGCGTTTTTTGTAAAATAGTTTCGCTTCAATTCCTTCCAGTTTTATCCATAACTTTTTTCGTTCTATAACTTTTAATGCAACTATTCCTAGCACAAGCTGCAGGAGAATTTTTCTACGTTATTTCAATTAATAAAATTTTAAATGAACTCCGGTTATCATTAACATTTCAAATCAGATATACAACCATCGTTTAAAACTCCAACTATTCTATTGGGGAAAAACAAAACAAACAATACAACTTTGGGGGTACTTAAAGTTGCTAATACTTGATAATGGTGATAGCATGTATCAATGGCAGGTTTGCAAATGTGACGAAGTTTATTTTAGGCACTCGCTTCTCCAGTCATTTGATCCTTGTGATCTCTTTTAGCCTTTTACTTGCCGATAATTAAATTTTCATTGAAATTTCTAAAATGAAACCCAGAGATCCCTGAATTTCTATGATGCAATTTCTAATATTATTCAGTTGCAGGAGGAAAAACTCAGTAAAGTGGTGGGAAACAGGGCATGCAAACAATCAAGGGTGGAATTTTTCTTCAAAACGTTTCAACAGTAATGATTCACTAAAATTTCTTTCTACGCTAGAAGTTTCTTCAAGTTTTGCATTCAGCTGTATCTGCGCATACAGTAAGACAGTAAAAATGATAAACATGTCTCGCGGAGAGGAGACTTTTCTAAGCAGATCTATGCATTTTTGTTTGGGGAATTTAAGTCAGACTTATTTTTCCTCGAGATACTACCATAAAACAAAGTCATAAGTTTTTAAATATCTTAAAACTGTGCTCGTTTCCCTTACAACCATGTTCTTACCATCGGAGAGAGCTTTTATTTGCTGAATTACAGATTTGTTTAAAACTGGGGACTGAACGCAGTGTCAGGATAATTCAACATTGAAGTTCATTTTCAGACTTAATACCGGTTGATCAGAAAATTAACATAGAAATAATATGTGCAATTTATTTTTCCTGCTGAAATATTTTCATAATATCTCTGAATTATGGTTTACAGAAAGAAGGTGGTTCTGGAAAGGGTATCACATTTGAAAATTGTGTGCTGATCGGTTTTTCGGTTTCCTCGGATGGGTCTGGCGCTGCTACCGTTGCTTCCGTCACATTACCCTCCGATCCAGACGTGTTGATTGCTTCCCAGAATGGTCCATGAAGACTTCTCCAAAATGAGCCATATTCGCCGAACATATCATCAATGATCTTTTTCATAGTCTGCAAAGGTCTATAAGTATGTAAATGCATACAGAATAATTAATACTGCTGTGATGATTCTCAAAAGCAACTGCTATCTTTAGCAGTAGACATCTGGCTAAAACGAGACATGAGTGAATTCCGGAACGCGACCATCCGGTGGAAAGTTGGGAGTGCATAATTAATCTCATCCTAAAATCCGATTGCTGCGGGATGGGCCAAGTGCTTGCATGGAGGCGTCAGCAGACGTGAGAAAGACGTAATATTTTACAGGAAGCATACTGTATACATGGTGTCGTGAAGTTCTTTCGCCCACTCACGCGTTTTCTCATGGTATTCCTTCATCTCCCTGATATTTTCAGGTGTGGCTTCGCCTTTGTATGCATTGTTCACGTAAATCTTTCCATCCTAAGAAAGTTCACGCAATTGACATGTAGAACACGTGAGTCTGGGGTATGTCATAACAACATTTTTTAGCTGTGCAAGATCACCACACGTTAAATCTTTTGCTTTTTTCAGTTACCGAAAAAGTTTCAAATGTTTTGCTTTGGGAATTACTGGTTAAAAACATTCCATTGAAACAAATTCACCACAACAGAGCAGATAAAACCATCCGATATAACAGAGAAGGAGCTAGATGTGGAAGCAGGAAGTGCGGCAGTCAATTCGAAGGATATTACCATTACCAATCTGAAACTTTGGGATATCCGTGTCATAAAGAAGAGGAAACTTGAAAAAATATGGTAACCTATGACCTCATGTCTATCACCAGAAACCGATCTCATTTATAAAGCTTTGCATACAATTCCAGCTTCCTAAATATTTGAAACAAAACAGTTTTGCGCTCACAGCTTCAAATCTACAGATGGTATGAATATCTTTATTGAAACTTACATGAATCCGAATATACCCATTGAATATAATTTAAACGATGTTAGAATTAGGCGAATTTTTGAAGGAAAGTAGAAAGTGAACAAATAAAAGCACTGAAAAGCTGAGGCTGTCAATAGGAAAGGATGGGATTTTCTAGAGCTTTTAGCTGTTCGCTTTGTCAGGAAAGTTCGAAAACTTTTAAAATGAATCATACAAAGCTCTTCGCTGGTTAAAAAGAAATTTCTTTAGCAATGACTCAAAAGTGTGAAAAACGTATGCTACTAAAATACATTTCTTTCATCCTTCATCGAGTTTCTAGTTGATTCATGAGAGTCACATCCAATCATGCAGTTGTTATTGAAATTTCTCAAAAAATGTGAGTAAAACGGAAAAGATTTGACTTCTATTTCAGAAATGCGCTTTTAAACACAAACAGAAATAGGGATTATCATTTGGTGGTTCGCAGTTCATTGATTAAAGTTTATTTCAGAACGCTACGTTTATGCCCTGACTTCCCTAATGGTACTTTATGCCCTGACTTCCCTAATGGTACTTCCACCACAGTTCTTCCGACAAGCTGTCAGAAAAGTTCAAAAAATCATCGAAACAGAAAGCGACCGTACGTTTGTTACTGACAAATTCTGGAAGTTCACTAATCGCTCCTTAAGAGTAGAATATTGAGTCGAAATTTTAAGATATTCCAGTACTGACTTGGGTGTAGAAGGAAAAAGGATGATGCTGTACTGATTGAAGTTCACTGAAGATATGTTAAAGTTTGCGATACATGAATGAATCTACCAATGAATATAATATTTCTATCTGTTTACACGGCTTTTACAGCTTTCTTTACACGAGTAGTGCTGTCAAATATAATAGTCAAAAATTATAGGAAATACACATATTTTTATGAATTGACTTAGAACATATTTTAAGAAAACCATCCATCCGGTGGACTGCAATCTCACAATTTGAAAATACCTGATACAGCTTATGGAACATAATCACAGTATATGATAGTCACACAGCAATCAAGTAAAATTATCAAGGATAACAAAATGATGGTGGCTTGGGAAAGTTAACGACTGGAAAATCCTCATCACTTGCCATCTCTTTTAATTTCTCCTTCTCCGTGACAGAGTTACTTGGTGTAGTTGACTGCGGTAGCGATTCGAAACCAAAATTCCATGTATGATTCCACACGCTCTTCACTGATTGAAACAAACGTTCGAAAAGCTGAACATGAGGTACTGTGAATCTCTATTTTCCTCATCGCTCTCTTAGTGATCAAGGAACCGAACATCTGATAATCTAATCTTGCAAATATACTCTCTAAGAATTAAATCTTGATCAGTTTATGAGAGAACGAATTCCAGCTGCAAATTCAAAATATATGAACTTCGACGAAACAGATATAACTTAGCTTCTTGGAGAAAAGTATATCTATTTGGAAGAAGTTCACTCATTCCTTATAAAAATTACTGCAATAAGATCGAGATTAACAGCAAGGAAGCCACTTTACCTGCTGAAAACTCCAGTGCAATTGGTTGGACCATTCTTTTGCTTCCTTATTATACTGCTGTAACTCTTGTTCTTGTTGGTCCGTTAAATTACCAATCACCTTGCCATTGAGTGAGAGGACGCCATTCTACAAAACAAGTTTTACTGGCTTACTCAACCCTTGGCTTACGAAAGACTGGAACAAAGGGAGAGAGAAAAGAAGGAAGCTGAGGAATCCATCAGTGGCTATGTTAAGGATTTCCTCACCAAACTCAACCAAAAGAAATTTGCTGGGAATGAAATGCAGGTCAGCATAGACTTCCACTAAGAATAAATTCCGAAAGATTTGAAAATTCTCCTAACTTTACCCGAACTTTGCAAATAGTATCGTTAAATTGAATGATAATTGTGGAGAACGACATGTCTGGAACAGACAGCACTTCCACATAAGCAACGTTGACAACAGCCAGTCTGAAAGCAATAAGCCGTGGAAAAAAGAAATGCCACTGTTGGTTCAAGTGTATGCAGTTTTCATAAACGGATTAATGGAGGGATTTCTAAAATGAAGAAAAAAGAGGAAAAAATACTTACGCGAGGCTGAAAGCTGATAATGACATGGCCGCGATGCTGTAACTGATAAAGCCTTGTTAATAAAAACAGTTGACATTGTTCAGACGCAAAAAGGTATTGGTAACGCACGAGTCAACAACATTCAGTTTCGCTACCACAGAACAAACATCATGTGACAAGAGAATGACACACATGACAAATTAAACCACTGATGACAAACAGTATGATACGGTAATGAAATGATGTAAACAAGAAGCAGAAATGTCATCCACTAATGTTAACATGAACCATAAGGGAAAACTAAGGTTAAAATCTCAGTACAGGATAAAGTGTGATGGCAACAAAGTTAAAGCACCTACATGAGATGCCTCTCCCATCGAATGCTTCTTCATTCCATCAACATGCGGCAACGAGTTGGGCGGACAATGACAGTGATGTGGTGACGGTAAAAACTTTTTCACTACAGTAGCAAAAGTTACTTTATTTATTGATTGAATTTCGGAAACACTTGCTTTTATACTTCTGCTTCACCAATTGATATGTAATCATTTTATGTGTTAGGAATCGGAAGAGATCCATTTCTAAAGCAGTTTTCCCTCATCTCCTTTACTCACCTAACTCACATCTGTTTTTTTTTTTTGATTAGCAGTTAATTGAAGATACGTTGATTTAAACCACTTATTTTCTACACATAGAACTCCAAAAAGTCTTCACTTACAAATTACTGCGATAGGCATTCTTAAAATGCCTCTTTTAAGTTGGTTCATTGTTGACTTCCACGAAGCCAACACGATGAAGAAGTCGAAAAAGTTGAAAAATTATTTCCTCGAGATTTTCGATTTGGAGAAGCCGGATTCGTTCTCAATCAAAAAATTTCAGAAGCTGAATGATAGCTTCTGTAATTGATACAAAAACAGTCCCACTCCTATTAGACCTTCCTCATTTTCCACACACCTAACTCTTGAAATATAGAAATTGCCGTGCAGAGTCGTTGGATTATATTTTGAAATTAATTAGCATTCATTTTTGCACAAATTGTAAGAGCTAATTCAAAAAACTTTTTATGCACATATAAAAAAAGATCGGCGAGTATGTTTCCAATTTTTCCGTTGAAACCGGACTACCTGCTTCAAAGACTAATCCTGTCATTCCTATATAGAAAATAATTATGTATATATATATATATATATATATATATAATTATTTTAAAATAATTTTTAGAAAGTCGAATTTATATATATAGAAAGTCGAATTTATATATATAGAAAATCGAATTTATATATATATATATAAATAATTATTATATATAAGAGAGAGAGACAGAGGGAAAGCAAATCTGAAGTGATTCTAAATTCGACTTTCTAAAAGGAAAGGATTTTTTGCTATTTGTTTATTATTTGAGAACTATTCAGATGAATGGAATTTCGAATTAACAAAAATTCAACAAGTTTTGTTGTATGAGGAGAAACATTAATAACTAGGAATCTCGCCTTAGTAAGTAGAATTAAGCACAAAGCTTAGGGTTTGAGGAACAAATTCGTTGTATTCAAAATTACATAGTCTGTTTATAATTAACTCGCTACTGCGACCGCCGGCTTATTATTTTTGGATAAGAAATATTATGTAGGTTGTCTTCAATTTTATCTACATCTTAGATTTAAAAAAACCCTTCTTTCAAAAAAGAATTTTAAAAATATTTTGTGATGGGATAGGAGTTCAAAAGAGCGATTGGAAGGTTAGCTTGGCGGGGAGAAAAAAATTGCAGTGGAGCATCCTGAAAATTAAGTAGAAATGACTCATTTAAACAGATCACAAGCTGCACAGACTGAGAAGATAGGAAGGGAACTAGACCACGGATGTAGTAGATAGAATTGATTGTACGCTCATGTAATTCACTCTACATGGGACTTTGCTTTTGTTACCTTCAACTTCTGTTCTGTTTTTCCTGCCGAATAAAGATCGGTTACGAGGATCAGGTTGCTTTTCATCTCATTCACTTCCAACAGTGACTTATTCCGAGTTAAATGCACAGTAAAAACAAAAAAAACCGGTCACTGCGACAAGCCTGTGTTTTTCTTTTCGAAAACTTTTTTCGAATTAATTTGTTAACAAATCTTTAATCGACAAGGGTTAATTAGCAGAGCATTGTGTAGACGTTAATACATGTATATAATATGCTCAAAACTATGCATAGTCCAGAACAGTTTTGAAATGCAAACTGAAGAGAAACAAATACAGAAGAGGTAGTCATTTCAGCGTAAATACGAAGATGTGTAATCCTTATGTGGTTCATTAAAAGAGGATAGTAAAACTTAAGTGCTAAAGCCTAACTAATTAATGAAAGTAACGTCGTTATCCCCTAATACTATTAATTCATAACCTTATTGGTAGTTCTACAACAATGTATAGCCCAAAATAGCTCAGTCAAAAAGCTGTCTTAAAAGAATCTGGGTAGAATTCAGATTCTCCGCTTTCCTCCCTTTACAAACAAGATATGAATTATTTTTCGAAAGAGTGAAAATTCCAACCCATAATTTGATGAAATATTGATAAGCATTTATTATATGGAGGATAACTAGTTAAATGAGTTGATTTATCCACATAATTTTAAAGTATAGACGGTAGGTAATTCATATATGCTGTGGTGGATTAGATTCAGTAGGCGGAGACAATAAAATTTGCAATGACAATTGCATATGCAAGCAACCAGGGCAAAAGGCATCTGTAACAATATCATTTACTTTGAACCTCTATTACTGTTGTAAAATACTTTCCAGGGACGACAGACGATCCAGATCAGAAGCCAGAGACTAATGAGAAGTGTCAAAACTTCCATTCCACAGAGGAAAGCGAATTTCACAGTCGCTGTTACAGAAGTTTCAAATAAGTGATACAGACGAGGCCCACACCAGAAAGTCGAAAACGAAAAATAGCAGCCAGTTCTGAAAATTTGATTCCACGAACTCCATAATCATAGAAATAAATTGAGCACTATATTCTCATAACAAGATAGAAACAAATTAATCAAATAATTTATACAAAAACTACAGCAGCAGAAAGGAGTCTTTTTAACATCGTTGTTGATTCAGCTGATTATCCGAAGCCGATTTGTGAATTCTATTTTCCACCTGGCTGTAAGTCAACAGAAACAAGTAAAAAAAAAAATAACAGCAGCACTGGCCTAAGATGATTCTGCTAACAGAAATAGGAAATGATCTGAGAAACTACCTGTTGCAGTATTTCAGAAATATATTCTTAAATATCATCAATCAATGATTTGCTTGTACAGTTTCCGAAATATACACAAAACTTGAATCACGAAGGAATTTTCTACGACTCAGGGAGATCAGGGAGACTTTTTGGAAGGAACGACTGTATCTTGCAAACCGTGTTAGTTACCCGCTTCAAAAAAATCTAGTAGCAGATAACAACTTCAGAAGTGTGCGTTGATAAAACAGTATAAGTTAATTTTGACATGCTAAACTTTAAGAGAAATCTATAGGCAATAATCCACTAACTTCCAGAATTAACAAAGCTTTCAACAAGTAGTAAATGAAAAGTGATTGGGAGGGAATAAAAGCACTAATTAGCGCTCACTATCTGATTCAAAAATTCAAATCATAAACTTCTGAATTATCAAAGTGAGATTTATGATAACATCCAGTAACAAAGTATTTCTTCCTTATCAAAACGTGCTATACTCCTAAAATAGAAATGCTTTGCAAATACGAGCAAAGTAAGCCAACGAGGGGGTAGATCTTGTCAGACTTTTACATCGCTTTCCTGAAATTACATTTCTTTATAAAGTGAAAAGTAAAATGTGAGAATGCCTTGCAGCTTATATTTTTATTTCTTTATATTTGTAGGAACGGAATATCCTGACAACGTAATGGCAAGGGGAAAAGAAAGATATGTAGTTATGGCTATTTGGTACCAAGAACTTATTTCAGAGGAAAAGTGAAATGTCCCATGCAGCTTTGCCGAGAATTATCCATCACGGAGAGGAATGACTCCATCAATCACCAGACATTTACATTAAATGCTGTCCATGCCTGAACCAAACCCCGACACTTCAACTCAGCACCGGTCCATCACACTTATCAGGAAAGACAACTGTCTCAACACCTAAGTGCAAAGTCTGATTCGGAATTGTGAAACTCGAAGATTCACTAGGAGTATCATCGTCACACAGCGAAAGTGTCTTTATGTTATGCGTGCTGGGAGAGATGCGGCCGTAGGGTACCTGAGCCTGGGGGTGGGGGTCCATGGAGGGTGGGTCAGGTAGTCGGGGTGAGCCGTTTGCAGGTGCAGAATGTCCCATGTCGTCCCTTACTGCGTCCTCTTCTTTAAAGACATGGAGGATACTGTGTCACAACAGTGGCCTGTCCTCCGTACAATCTTCGTGGCCTGTCGGCACTAAGGTAGGATAGTCTCTTCGGTGGCATTACTTGTACCTTGCTTTTGAATATCAGGACTTGATCCCGCTTCTTACGTCCGGAAGTTGAAGTGCCACAAAAAAAGGACGACAAATTGGCACTGATCCAATTTTACTATCCGTAATTGAAAAATCGATTTTAGTTTTCGCGTTGGGAACGATCCTTGTTCTTCACTATACCTAGGTTTCATATCGAGTGAGCCAATCTTGTGCTTCGTTACAATTGATTAAAATCCATAAACAGCATCAGTTATGGCAGGTTCGTCTATTTTCCAATAATTTACTGGATTCTCTAGAAATTTGCAAGAGAATTATCATCTGTGGTAAAAGTACTTTTTCTGAATAGACGAGGAGATTTCTAGGATGACTCAATGATCAGTTTAGGAGTACTTAAATTACATGCTGTAAATTTGCACGTAAATTCCCTCATTACTGAAGCTTGTGTTTTGTCTAATGTACAGCATGCTAGAAGGATAAATTAATTTCATAAAATTTTTTTCCTTTGAATTGGCTAACTAGATGCGTTTGCCTGGTGCGTTTGTAGGAGACAGGATTTTACAATTCACGGAAAACTTCGCTTCACTGAAAAGAGTGATGAAAAAAATGAAGTGAGAATTAAATGATTAATAATCAATTCTTATGAAAATAATCTCAGATAGGTTATTTGAATAATTTAATGATGTAAGTTATTTGAATAATTTAATGATGCAAAAGTTTCTGCCTCTGGAAGCTTCTATTTCAGTGTAAATTGTAGAGTACATGTTTCTCTGAATGAGTAGCTGGTTAGTTACTCCTGATGGTGGATATTGAAGATTATTGTTTCCTGCGTCGTGCTATTTATAGAATCCATAATTATAAAAGATTATTGGGGAATCAGTAAAACTAAATGTGACCATTCTTTTGTTTGCTTAGGAAATCTTTAATGTTCGGAACGAAAAACATAAGAATACTTGAATGAAATGTTTCGAATTTCCATTTAAATGATTAATATCAAAAATTTTAAGTTGTAATTGGTTCAAGCATGCCTTTATCGTCAGAATAATTGTCCTGATAGTAAAAAGTTTTTTGTCGACAAGAAAAAAGGTAAAAAAGGGATGATAATGGGAGGAAATAAAACCAGAAATAAAAAAAAATTTACCCCCTGGCAAAGAGGCTTGCGTTTTTCCAAAGTTTTATATTATATTGTTGCAAAACTCTGTAGTGTAGTTCTGAAACATTGCTTGTTCAAAATGTGATTAAATGTCATGACAGAAAAATTGAGCCACATGCTAAGTAAAAGTTTTGCAGCTTTCAGGAAATCTCTTCTTTTAGTCAGGATAGTTCTCGGTTATAGGGTTTTAGTGGGATTCTGTTGGCTGTCATCAGAACCAGGCGTTGTCCATGTTCTTTTTTATTATTTCACTTTTTGAGATGCTCTTCTTTTCAAACACTATGCTGGCAATTAACGGCTCTCCTATGTAAAGCATTTCCATTTATATTTCGCAATCCAGTCAAAAATTATTCCTAAGCCGTCTCAGCGTTCTGGGACAAGAAATGAAGTAATGTTTCTGGTTGCCTCCATTGGAGAAATTCCATGAAATTTGTGTTATATTTTATTCCATTATAGTAAAATAAAAAATATTTAATGAAGTAAGGTGGTATGAGGAAGATAAATGATATCTTTGTCTAACGCATGTTAGAAGGAGAATATAAAAATCTCAGTTAATACGGGAATAAATTGGAATTGTAGCATATGTGTAACACGTTGACTGAAACTTTCATCTTCCTTTTTATATCTTTATCGTAGAACTTAGCAGAGTCGTCCCGGTTAGTAATAGTTCCGAAACTGACTCGATGACTTTTGTGTGTTTAGTACTGACTTTTTATTATTTGGGAATTGATTAGTTATTACGATATGTAACCGTGAAATCTCATGTTGTTCCAGGTAATTTCAGCCTTCTCAACATCCCTCTTTTTTTTTTTAAAATATTCGGTGTTGCCTTAAAATCATGTTTTTAGTTCAAAAATTTTTAAGATTTCGAGTTATGCAAATTCGACATGTTTCTAAAAAAAAAAACCACAGTAATATAATGCCTCGTGCATGTTTTCCAGATTTTGCAGTAATAAGTAGTTTGAAGGGAATGCTTTATTAAAACTTTAAATAGTAGTTTTGTAATGTCATTTGCGTTTTTAGCTTATGGAGCTGCTGCATTTCCACCACAAGCGACAAGTGGTGCGCAAGGTGCAACAGATCCGAATGCATCTGTAGCTGTTGCAGCAACTTACCAACAGTACGATCCGGCTGCATTAGCACAGTATCAGCAAGTTAGTTTCTATGTTTTGAATATTCTTCTTTCTACGTTCGAATAATGCAGTACTGCTATCCGAAGCTACATCATTTTTTAGAATTTTCGTAAGTATATCTGATTAAAGTGAATCAAAGAGATTTAGTGAAAGAGTGCATTCCTTTTGGTAAAGTAAGCGATATTAGTAGGCTTGAGAAACAGTGGTATCATTTATTCTCTGCAGATTTTAACACACGTCTTTTTTTTCCTTGAATGGGAAAGAAAATGGATGATGTGTAAGTGGAATAGCTGTTGAATCTTTGAAAGATATGATAAAAGTCACTTTATTGCTGAAAATTACTGCAATACTACAGGCATGGCAACAATATTATGCAGCAGTAGGACAGGCTGGTATGGCAAGCGGAGTTCCAGGGGTGGCACCACCAGGCGCTGGATCCGTAGCAACAGCTGTACCACAGGGAGTACCAGCAGCTACGGCGGATGTACGACAGTTTCCTGGATCTATACATACTTGCTTCTAAATATTCTCTAGATTATTAATCGTTCTTTTGCAGCCAAATGTCACCCATAATTATTCGGGATATTTTGCACAAGCAGGTGCTCCCCAGGGACAAAATGGAGCATCGGCACCAGCGTATGGCAATGCTTCAGCACCAGCCTATGGTATACAGCAAGGAGGTAGAAGACTTGCACCACAGCATGGCGCTGCTGCGACAGGCAAAAGTTCTTACGATTATGAAGACGATCACGGTGGTCGAGGAGGTTATGGAGGTTATCTTCTATATATATATTACTAGATTTATATTTCTTTATCAGCAAGCAGGATTATATTTTGTGGAAGAGAGGTTTTTATTGCTAAAACTGGATTAAATATTATTCGTGGTTATGTAGTCGTTAAAACCGCACCCCTAAAGCTGTACTAGTAATCTAGCATAAGTTACAAAAGACAAAAGTGAAGTACAATTAAGTAGTGAAAAAAGTGTGGGCTTTATACTTAAAAGAACAAAATTATTTATTTGGTTGATTTTTCCTCCGTACAAAAAGTTTAAAAGAAGGTAAAGACTTATAAAATTGAAACTTGGAGACGGTGCAGAATTGACATGTATTTCTGAAAAATTGTTTTATTTTTAACACTCTTTTCTGAAAGTGGTCTCTCAGGGATCTGGATATCTGAGTTATATTAATGAATACAAATACTGCATACTCAAGTATGCATATTTTGGAACAGTTTTTTAAGATTATAAAAATATCGATATTATTGATTTCAGATACTGCTGAACGTTACGGTGGTCGGGATGATCGAGGAGGTCGTGATGACCGTGGAAGTCGTGGCGGTTATGACAGAGATCGTGGTGGCTATGGCGACAGAGATAGAGGTAAAGTTTAATTATGAATTTGCAAAATACTGCTTAGCTTCCTACATTTTTTGTCTTTTTCTTTGTCATTTTTTTCTAGCGTATTTCATCACTTCCTTTGCTTTACTAAAAATTATCAGGAATTTTTGAAATTGATTTCTCTGCAATTTTTCTGGTTTCGGTACTAAGAACAATTCTTGTTCTGATACGGAGTCTTTAAAAAATTGTTTATGGTTCCAGACCGCGGTGGCCGTGAAGACAGAGGTGGACGGGATCGCCCGAGTCGTTGGGGCGATGAACGTGATCGCGGTGGGTCTGGCGGTGATGACTATCGTGGAGGGTCAGTCATTTTTTGTTGCTTATTATTTTTATAAAGTAATATACATATTTGTGATTCCGATTGTTATCTTGTGGCCAGGTTGGTAGTTCTTGTTGTAGGAGAGTGTGTGTTAACCTCCTTTTGCCGCTCTACTGAATTGTTTTCATCGGAAAGTAACACAGGTAAGTTTCGAAATAGACATTGGTCATTTTTATGATATGGCGAAGTGTCACTTTGATTAAAAATTATTACCTAAACTCAAACTTGTAGCCTTCCAGCACAAGCGTTGAATCGTGCTATATACCATGTACTCTGTGTGTTATAATAACACAGAAAGGGAAAGAAACAAAACATCGGTTATAAATTGTTATAAGCAGGGAGGCGTTTAAAGCTGAGTAACTTCGCTCACGAAAGACTATGGTATAACTTTTTCCATTTTTACTTTGCAGGAAACAAATTTACGGTTCGTCAGTTTTCTTCTAACTTGCTAATTCACTCTTTTAAAGCACATATTGTTCAGTTTCTATTGGGTTGTTTCGTACATTTTTTTTACTGTTCTGGGAACGGTGAATAGCATGCGTGTTTTTACGGAAAATTGCCCAAACGAGTGGTAGTTTGTACCATTTCTTAATGTATAACTACGCGTTGCCATAATTTAGGTATCTTTTTTTTTTTTTTTTCAGTGTAACTTTTCAGTTAATGCACAAAATATAAGTTGCCTTATGAGAAAAAGTAAAACATATCAACGCAACTCTTCAACAATGATGAAAAATATGTATATATATATATTTCTATTTTGTATATATATGTATACATATATAAGTTGCCAAAAAATAAAAAGTACAAGTAAAAAAATATAATGAATTATGTATAATATTATATATATATACATATTTCATATATATATATATATATAAAAAATCGGTCATATATATATATATATATATATATATATGACCGATTTTTTTTTTTAAAAGTCAAGTCTGTTTTTCAAAACCACAGTGTTTGTTAATATTGCACTCAGTGGTGTAGCGGGGTGTCACGCAAACTGATTTAAAGATTTGGCAGGAAATTTCTGCACTCCATAATCATGTATTGCTGTTCTTGGAGGAAAGTTTTTCTTCGACAAGTTGAACAATGTGTGTTTTAAAAGAAAAGAAGTCTATACTTGTCTTCTTCTTTTAGCAAACTAGATAGAAGTAGTTGAAATTCCGAGAAATTATAATATTGTTCATTATTGACGAAATCATGTTGGTTTAGCTTTTCATAGGATACACAACACGGTGCTGCATGTGTATCGACGCTGATTCCAGGGAGAACTACGATTACTCTCTGTTTGATTCTCTCACCCTCGAAATTGTTAAATTTTATCACAGAAGGAAAGGTAGTACTCAGCAAAGAGTGAAACTACCCGTAATTGGATTGTGAATTCAAACCTCTATTGCAGAGAGAGTCCATTGAGGATATTTTTAATAACACTGCAAAGTTTCAAGGGTTTTTGCAATTGGAGTACATGGATTTTTTAAATACTAGGAGACAGGCTACACATTGGTATGCCTTTTATTGAAGTAGTAGGGGTGTCCTGGCCACAAGTTTTTTAAAATTTCGAAAAAGCAGTTAAAGAGAGTCTGAAGAGAATAATCGTCAGCGGCAGCTACCATCAGCTCATCAAAGTCAAAGGTCAATGTGTTGTTTCAGACCGGGCGCTGGAGGCCCGGGCGCACGTGGAGGCTATCAAGGTAGAATTATCGAAGTGGGATATATTGTATATATATATTATATATATATATGTGTTCCTTTGTTCTGAAATTCCGCGTTACACGCTTTGTTTTTGTGTATGGTTCGGTTGGGTGTCGCCAAAACAAAACTTCATTTGCACAACCTTAAGTCGAGTAAAACATATACTAAAGGAGGGTTTTATTAAAAAGGTGTGCCTGTCGTTGTGTTCCCTGATGGTCAATTTTACATAATATTATTTCACGATTTTTGTATATTCAGATAGAGTTGGGCCTCGTTCTGGTGGTGGATATGGTGGTGGATCACGTGATGATCAAATCGAAGTTCGTGAAACTGTTTTCATCCAGGGAATCCCTGTGACGTACGTTTTCCTATATTGAAAGTAGTTACTTCAGTATTCCACTTTGTAAAAGTGATGCACATTCTACTCTTAGCATTTAATTCCTAACCTTTCTTCCGGTTTTAAATTGTTTTTTATGAGATAATGCACGTGAGCGAATAAATTAAAAGCGTTTCAGTAAGCTATAGAGAGAGAAGCACTTGTAAAAATAAAGAGCAAATTGTCAACACTTAGGAAATGTTACTCTTTTTGCAGAGCAAATGAACAGTTTATCGCCGATGTGTTCAGCACTCAAGGAGATATCGCACGTAACGAGCGCACTGGTGAACCGCGGATCAAGATTTATACCGACCGTGAAACAAATCAGCCAAAGGGGGAATGTACAATTACATTTGTTGATGCAAAAACTGCTGAACGAGTTATAAATGTTTATAATGGCAAGTTGATTATTTTTTTAATAAATATGTGTTGTATGATTATGGGTGACCTGCAATATCGGCACTGCATATTTATGAGCTGATGTTTCCTTTGTGTGTGTTTTCAGGGCAGTGTTTTCCCGGAAGCGAACAGTGCATGAGTCTAAGTTTTGCAAAATATAAGACGGATATTTCGCGAGGTGGAGGAAGTCGTGGCGGTCGTGGGGGTTTTGGTGGTGATCGTGGAGGACGTGGGTTTGACAGAGGCGGAAGGGGAGGTTGTTTTTTAGTCCAATTTTTTCGTAACTCCTCATTCAATTTGTATTGTGTTTGTGTTTGTAAAGGAAAAAATCACAAATTTAGGCGGTTTCGGTGGTAGGGGAAGAGATGAAGGTGGATATGGAGGCGGTGGTGGAGGTCGTTACAATGACCGTGATGGCGGTGGACGTGGTGGTCGTTTTGGTAGTGGTGGGCGAGGTGGTTTTGATGATCGAGGAGGCTTCGGCGATAGGGGAGATCGAGGAGGACCCTTTGGTGGTGGAGGGTTCGGTGACCGAGGAGGTCGTGGAGGTGGACGAGGTGGATATGGTGGGCCACGTGATGATTATGGAAGAGATGGCAAGTTTTCATAGATTCCCTATACATTTTAAATTGCTTCTGACCACAAACCTCGACATCTGCATTTTCCTCAAGTGTGTGGCTTGATATTTTCACTCTCCTTATTTCCATTTATTTTCGCTTTGTTTTATTAGATGTTTTTTCATGATTTTAGGCCGCGGTGGTAATAGAGGTGGACGTGGTGGTGATAGAGGTGGCCGAGGTGGTGATAGAGGAAGTCGTGGGAGAGGTTTATTTTTCAATTAAATAGTATCCATTTGTTTCTTTTGATTTTTTTTTTACAAGAAAATTCATTGTAGCTAGAACAAGAAACTACAGAAATTGCTTTTATCTCTGATTAGATTCTTGTTTCTATTCCGGATAAATTTAGGGCGGGGTTCAGGAACTGGAGCTAATACGGAGCCACGACCGAACGACTGGTCGTGTGATAGCTGTGGCAATACTAATTTCGGTTTTCGGCAAGAGTGTAATCGATGTCATGCTCCCAGACCTGGTGGTGGTGGAAGTGGCATTGGACCGATGCGAGGTGGTGGTGGACGAGGGCGAGGCGATCGGTCTGCTCCGTATTGATGAATATCGTTACTCACTGCCACATCGTCTGTTTACTGAATGTCACTGATTTGAAAATTGGATATTTTTGAAAAATCAAGATAGTGGCACGAAGCATTCTCTCGAGGTGGGCCATAACTCGTGAAACCTGTGGAGTAATTCAGTCATCTCACACCGCCTTACCAGTAATTCATGCTAATGCAGTTGTTTTGTCCTGCTCCCCATGTACCATGGATTTACTTTCTTCAATAGTACTGTGGTTTTAAATGACTTACACAGTTCATTTCCCTTATCTGCATTCAATTTATTTAAAATTTCTATAGTTGATCCCAATCCCTTTCTGAGAAACCATTTCATATTTAGCTTCATGGAAATTACCGTTGTCTGTTTTAATTATTTTGATAAAGTGGTATTCGACCGCAACTTTTTACTGCATTTTTCAGCATTTTTATCCAAAATAAATGGAGTAATGATCTGAGCTGAGTTAAGGGACTACTGTTCATATTCGTGCTAATTACTTTAGTACTGTTTCCTTTAAAGCAGCAACAAAAATGACGGAAGAAAATACGAGCGGAAAGGAAATTGTCCATCACTGTGTGACCATGTACATTAACAAAAACTTTCTAGGGTAAGTAGATATCAAAGAACTTCATTTCTCGTTCACTAAGAAAAGTGACTTTATACTGCCCACCAACCTAGATTCGAATTCTGAATTCAAAATTCAAAATGAAAATCTGCAAGGCGAATTGTTCATGAACAATGTAATGACAAATATAATGACGCATGATCACAAGGGATACTGAAGACGTTTTTCACGAGGGGTGCATTGGTGGTTCCAGCCGAGGAACGGTTTTTCTCGCAAAATCCGACGCATTAACAGACATCGACCATTCCGTGTCTTTTTTAGCGCCTCAGGTGTATCTAGAATAGGCAAGGGTAATAATGATCTTATTCCAAGGAAGCTGGAAAAATTCTAATGCCTTGCGTTGGACAGCAAAGATTTCTATGAAAATTTTTATCAGAAAAAAGGTGCTGAAGAAGTGACAAAGAAAGCCTGGTCAGAGAAAAGTCCAACCACGCAGGTGATTGGTGACTTCTCTGGGTCGTCGTGCAAGACATGTGTGTTCCCAGTGTACTTTTTACATATCTGGCTGTGAAGTGCACTCTTACACATCAATTGTTCCGAGCGCGTTGGTTTTAAGATATTTAGCAACTAGAATCTAAGGCTGTCATTTATGCAACTCAAGCTAAGCCACTTTTCGATGCATACTACGCAAAGGGCATATTTAAAGGCATATTATTATTTAAAGGCATACTACGCACTTACCGTATTTCAGTTTATGCTTAACCAGAAAGGGGTAATAGACCGGTCGCCAATTACTCCGATGCCAAGGGCAGTTGTAGCGAACGGGCATTGCCACTGGTCCGAAGGGGTGAAACATGCATTTCAAGAGCATTCCGAGAATAGTCAGCAGGAGAAGTCTATAATTTATCAAATATTAGGATTTAATTAGTACTTAATAAATTCATCCTCCGTCCCAGGGGCGAATGTTATTTCACCAATACAAGTAGGCTAGGTATAGAGCATAATTAATTAACAAAACATATTATTGATTGATACGTTAAGCAGATACAGAAAACTGGTATCTGCGAATAATTCCAAGTAATTTAGGTGAGGCCAAACTTCCTTCACACCACCAATACCCCACTAATGGAGTTACCCAACTTTCACATGCAGACTCCCAGACCAAGCAATCAAAGTAACACAAGCTGGATTTTCTGAAGAATCGAGTTTGTTTACTGACTAGGGAAATGAGCACAATTATTCTGCGAATGAGCATTTCGTCTGGTGATTTTGCGAGTGTTGCAGTGATGGGTTTTTTTTCTTTCTACTTTTGACACTTTCCTGATATGTCTAACATGATTCAGTCAGCAAACATATAATTTTTTACCAGTTTGCTAAATGAATTTCAGAACTTTGCTTTTTCTTCGTTCCGATCCTGATGGAACACGTATTAGATGTAGAGTCTCTAAAAAAGCTAACACCAGAACAGCAGAAAACTTTGATATCCGGTGTTAAGCAGCAGGCTGCTATTTTGAATGCCCAGAATATGATTACTGTAAGTTCAGCATTTCTCTCCGTTCTTAAGCTTTTCTAGATTACCGTCCGTAGTTTGTCTCCAGATCTCGAAAATTCTCGGTCTTATAAAAGTCAGTCCTAAACACCGGGTCATTAATTTCTCCCTTTGTTGCTGCTAGATAATTCAGACACATTATGAAGGCTGACTGTTTGGGTCATTTCAGAAAATATAACTATTCAGTAATAATTTGTTTCCTTGCTTTTTTGTCACCACTGTTCTCAGTCGTTCTTGTTTGGTTACAATACAGCACTCATTAGAGATTACAGAATATTTCAAGTTTGACAAAAAGGTAAAATATGATTCCAGATTACACAACATTTTACTAAAATTATATTTAAATGTTTTAATGTTATTAATATTTTATTTAAGGATTTATCAGAGAGATGTTTGACGAAATGCATCACAAGTCCAGGTAATGCTTTGTCGAACACAGAGAGGCAATGTCTACAAAGGTAAACTACAGTGGCTTTTATTTTACGTAGAAGTATCGTGCACTGTCGTATTCTGAATGTATTTTGCTTTTTCCATAATATCCTTCTGTTTGGCCAAATATCCGTAAAATATGTGTTGAGAATAATTGAGATGCTTAGCAAATAAGCTGGATCACCATTGAGTGAAATTATGTAGTAAAATATTCATTGCATCTAATTTGCTAATAAATTCAATGGGTCTAGTTTTACTTTTAATAGAAGACCGTTATATCACACTCTTTCGAAGGATGCTATTGATGCTTCGGCCACCGTTAGATATTTAACCTAGCACGAGCTCGGGAATCTTACTGTCTAATTAAAATAGAAGAGACGGATGGCCCCTCTGGTATTGACTGTCTCTGATTTCCAACCAAACGTGGGTAAATAGCGGGAGTAACTATGATTCTCGTAAGGTAGTCAAGTACCTCGTCATCTAGTTGGTGACGCGTAGGAATGAATTAACGGGACTCTCACTGTCTCCATCTACTCTGTATCGAAACTGCAGCCAAGGAAACGAGTAGTTGGCAAACACAGCTGAGAAAGACGACCCTGTTAAGCTGTCACTCATAATACAGAATTAAAGAAATATGAAGTACATGAAGTGTGTCATTTGTTAAATTCTAACCTTTGGATAATTCTGTTTACATAATCGTAGCTCATAAAATGTTCCCTTCCGGTACTCTATATACTTTTCCAACAGGTGTATGGATCGTTTTATGGAAACTTACAATCTGGTTTCACAAACACTACAAAAACGCGTACAAGAAGAAATAGCCGCTTCAACACGAATGGCATAATCCGTAACTTTTAACGATGATTTCATTATACTTTTTTTGCAGTTCTTGATTCAGATGTTGATTTGATGATTTGATCGTATTTCACTGATCATGAAGCAAGTGCTACTGCTCACTGATCATGTTCGTGACGGTCCCATCCTGATGGGTATGAATATCCGTCCTCTTGCCTCCTCTCTATCGTACCAAGATTCACACTGGTTTCAGAAAAAATAAAAACCATGCTACTTCGCTGTACCTTAGTTAGAGTATATGTAATTCATCTCGTTTACTCCAGATATTCACTTTCAGATTATTTAACTAGATTATCGGAAATTGTAACGATATGTCTTAGCGCTAGATCCTCGTATTACACGATAGGTCTGAGCAATTTGTTTTATATTTTACTGTTCAACCATTATAGGTCATATTGTGGTCCAGTTTCCCCATTGATATTAACAAATATCAGTTCTCGGTGGCGTGTTAGATTTCGCTGACTTAACAATTATGTTGTCCGTCACCTTCATAGCAATTTTATTACATTTCCGAGGAATAACAGTTAAGGGTAAAAGCAAAACACCCGTAAATTTTGATGTTGTGTTATTAAAGAACTAAAATCCGTCATCTACAACTCACACAAAAAAGCAGCCATCTTCATATGTGTTTCGGTTTCTTCCAGATGCCTTTACCTAAAATTTCTAAACTTTCTCTTCCTCTTCTGAGCAGAAAATTTGCTTTTTTCTTCAAGTAATGTGTGGTCAGTGCTTCCGCATTCGGTCCTGAAAGAGCTTCTCGATAACAACAATGATATAACCAAGATCCTCGTGATTTCCCCTTTTCATGTGGAGTGCTGCTGCAAATTTATAAAAATTTTCATTTTTGAATTTACCTTGACGATTTAACCGATAAGATGGTGCCAATTTTCTTAGCTGTCTTAAGATCGGTACTCTCCAAAGCACTCGCCCAATCATCTTCACTTCCTTTGATTACATATTGCTTCAACTCTCGACCAATTTCTTCCTTCAGTTTCTCTCGATCTCTTTTCTGTCTTTTTTTGATTTCTGTAGCCGCTTCTTGAAGTTCATCCTGAAATTACTTACCTAGTTTTTAGAATTATTGTTTCTTAGTATATTTGTTTCGAAGGAAAATTTGCAGCAGAAACTATTTGTCTTTTCCTTTTACATCTCTAACGCAAACTTACATCGAGAGAGATAGGAACCGGCTCCATTGAAGTAGCATTAATTGACCGCCTGCCCATTTCCTGATCATCGATTTCTTGCCTTACTGCATCCATACAGAGTTGATCAAGGTATTCAGAAAGTTTTCGGATAGCCTTGTTAAACAGAGCTAGCAACTGATTCGCAGGTAGGTCTAGCTCTGTTATCAAGACGTCTACTGTTTTGTGTTGAAGTCCAATCCCTAATAAAATCGCTGACTGCACTGTGTTTAATTTGACCTGAAATAAAAATAATCACTATTGCAGTAATACACTAATAATAATCTACCGTAGAAAATGTAGTAATACACTCAATCAAAATACTTTTATCCTTCCCATCAATACTCTGTATTTAACCTTTTCCCTCCCTACTTTCACAAATGATCTGCCTGTGGTAAAAAAAAAAAAAAAAAAAAAAAAAAAAAAATTAAAGATGGAGTTTTTGTTCACTAGTATATTAAAACCAAATCGACTTCCTTTTTTTTATAAATAAACTGCCAAAATTAATTCCACCAACCCTTCCATCGAATCGTTCTTCGAAATACAACAAGGCAAGTACTGGTAATATATCAGTGATTAGATGATGATCGATCATATTCCGCGCATACTGAGATAATCGGCGTAAATCGCTGTTCGAAAGAAATAGTCCCAGCTCTTCTCTTGTAAGCACTAAACGTCAATTTTCAAGCAATTCTTTTGCTTACTTTAATTAGAAAGTATTGGTATTACATCTTCTCATATCAGTATTACATCTTCTCATATCACTTGACTATTCAATCATCTAGATAATTCAGAAACCCACCTTCTCTTTTGCTTTTCTTCATGCGGTCATTATTTTTCAGCTGAAGAATACTAAGGGCCATTTGCGGCAAAAATCTATTGAATTCAAATCCGAATAAATGCAAGATCCGACGTCGAAATTCAGTCCAGTATAACTGAAGCCAAGAATCAGTTTTCTCATTCAAGTCTTCATCTGTAAAGGACAGTTTTTTTTCTGAAGTAAAGAAAGAACCCAATATTAAAAAGAATAAAGACATACTTCGTTCATTCATATCCTTCAGCATAATACATGTATGTTCACCAGTGAGATCACAAACAGATTGCCTGAGGTAGACCGGGACAAAGCCCGCACGTTTCCAGAATTTAAGCAAAGATAAATTTAAACCGAATGAGACACCTATAATAAAAAAAGAAAGAAATAGTCTTAAGCATCCCTTCATAAGCGAAATGTGGAGACGGTTGAACAAAACACTGCAATACTTCGAATCAGAATTAAAGTATAAAAGCAAGTAGAACCACATGAAGTACCAATATAATCCAATTTCTCAGCACGCCTTTCACTCAAGCGATGCAGAAGTGGTGGTAAATCGGCACGTGGTTCAATTACTTCTTCTAGCAATACCAGTGCATCAGGATTCTACAAGCGACTTTTTTTTTTTCATTAGTAATAAATGCTTAAAATCAATGAGGAAGTATCGAGGAAATAATTATCGAAGAAAAGGTATTTGTATAACCTGCAGAAGATTAAGGAGGATTAGAGCCTTGGATACAAAATTCATCATTCTTTTCACCATAATAACTGTATGCAATTAAATATCACTTTCGCTTATAGAGGGTTCTGCTGCTCAGTAAAATATCTACTTACCTCGATATGTTTGGCTTTCATTTCCAGATCGAAATCTGTGTCTTCTTTTAAGCAGGGTACTGTTCCATGATAATATTCTAGAAGCAGCTCGAGAGCTCGCGAACCATATCCCAATGCTGCAATTCGGTATCATCAGTAAATATCTCGCTACCAAAAATAAAATCATGATACTGCCAGTAGGCAAGCTTATACAGCTTATACCGTTATACATACACCATGTATGAATATAAGCAACTAACACTGAAAATCCGGATGTACTGCTATTCTGACGATTCGTGCTCCAGTCAATGTTGGGAAATCTTCATCCTGAAAACTTGAGAATTTTCCCAATAAATAGAACCAAACTAAAGTAACTAAAGTTAAGTAAATCTTCACCTTCTTAACTACATGCCTTAACGTCTGAATGCTACGTGAAATTTAACTGAACCATAAAACTATTTCAAATTTCTAAACACAAATAGGACATCTTTGCAGTCCTTAATAATAAGGAAAATTACACATTACCAAAAATTGCTGCGATATTGTCCATGGTAGCAAATCACCTGCTGCTCTTTTGCCTCTTCCCATATTGTCGGATACTGTTGCAGAAGATAAAGCTCCCTCCATAGCTATTTGTATGACTGCCAGTACCTGTATTTAAGCGTGTTTTGGTACCGGAAATTTTGAATAAGAAAAAGAGAAGGAATGAAAAAAAAAAGGAAAAATAAAACAGAAAAAAGAAAGAAAACTATGCGTCTGCCTCAGAACATAATAACCAAAAGGAAGGGAAACAACGAACCTCTGGAAGCTGTGCTTGTGTCTCGTTAATTGGTCCAACCAAAACAAACAAATGATGTGCTGGAGCATCGGACAAAAGCTGGAGAAAATACTCAAAAAATATGATTTCTGCAGAGCTTCAAAAAAAAAAGAAAAAAGAAAAAGAAAAAAAAAAGAGAGAGAAAAAAAAAATAAGTCAGAAAACAAAGTGTTCAAAAAAAGTTTTACTTGTAAATCATTGGGAGAATTTTTGTAATGTGCTGATACGTATATTGCCATAATACTGTGAAGGAATGTTTCGGAAGCCTTGTGAAAAGAAAACAAAGTATCTCGATTGACGTACAATCTGAACCATGCAACAGATGGATGATGTAATAAAATGAAACAATGAAGTCCAAGATGAACGGTTTAATAAAAACTTACAACTGACAGTCTTTGGGTGATGGCATTCCAGAAACAAGTTGATGTGCATTACAAGCATTCAGACATAAAACACGATTTAACCAAGCTTCAACCTAAAAAAAAAAAAAATGCATGACCATTCAGCGAACAAGGGAAATATGCCAATAAAAAAATGAAATATTGTTTTTTATTAAAACTGACTGATAAGTGAAATGAATAACAAGGAAAATATGGCCATGGAAAAATATTTTTTATTTTTTATGGTCATATTTCATCCATTATCCTCTCTCCTAAAAAATAGATAAAGAAGATGGTGAAAAAATGAGCATAATACGAAATTCAAGGAGCCTTACTTGATCTCCTGGTTTGTATCTGATGCTTTCTTCCAAAACCAGCTCATGTAATACACGTCCTAAAAAATCACTTGCTTTCAACATTCTGCACTTTTTTTGCAGTGGAAGAATATTGAATTCCGTCTCATAAAACTTTAAATATTAGTAGATAGACCTTTCACTGCAGTTAGTATTTCTTCTTTCTTGTCATCTTTCATTAAACCAGCTGCCTGTTCACGAAGTTGTTGCAGTAATTTCAACGAAAGTGACCGCCCTGTTCCTTCGTAGCCGCTGATTGTTGAAGCAAGAAAAACAAGATATGGTCCTGAAGATTTTGTAGTTAAATAATACAAAACTTTCAAAACATTTCTATAAGATTCCAAATGTTTCTGAATAAGAAGAATACTAGAAATTCAACCTTTTCTAGGATAAATACCAAATAATCCCACAAATTCTATCAATTCAAAACTTATAAAAACAACCCACCTGAAATTAGCTTCTTTAAAATTGGAAATGGAATAGCAGCAGCTTCATCGATTACTACTAGTTCGGCTTGTGATAATTTAATCGATTCCCGCGGGTCGATATACTGAAAAATAAATACGTTCAACGCTGAATCTCAAAGGACAAACTGACTTCTTTTGCTGTGCAGATACCAACTGATAACATGTCGCAACTAGTAACTCGGAGTTTTATCCCTTGTCTTTAATTCCAAACCTGGATGACTTGCCGATGACCTTTGAAAATGTTGACCCGAACCAAGGCTTTATTATATTCTTTATTTGTTGACTGGATTAATTCGAAATCTGTATGTTCTTCATAATTCATAGCCTCCAATCCCTTGACGACAAATTCAAATAAAGTTTTAAGATTGTCTGGTGCTGGACTTGTTACAAATATATTCGTGTAGTCAAAACCAATTGCACCTGCTACAGCTAAACCAAGAACCGCTGATTTCCCTCGACCGCGAGCTGCAGTTATGCAACATGTCGCTTGCAGTATTTTCTCAGTTATCACATCCAAAAGTCTTAACAAAGTCTGGAATATTAACGTGGTTATATCCATCCTATTATTTTTTTAAGTTTACTTCAGGAAGAAAACATTGAAAATCACTTAAATATTTCTTGGTAAACAAACCAGGCATTTAGCAAAAATCAAATTTGTGAAAAATAAAAAAATAAAAACAAACATACCTTTGCTTGACACAGTGTCCTACATTTGTTTAGCAAAAAGCTCAGCGGTTTGGTTTCAGCTAACGAATTTTTTAAAGATGCTAATTCTTCTTCTTGCGTACTAAGACAATTCTGCAAAAATGACATTAAATTGTAATGACTATATTTTATACAATCCAAACTCTGGACTTTTACATTCTGAACACAAAATAAATAGTATACCCTGGCACTAGCGGGGACCATATCAATTTTCAAAATATGTGATGAAAGTGGTAAAACAATCAAGCGGTCATCCACAACTGCACAACTGCGACAGCTTGCCAACGATAATATAAAACGTTCATTAAAGCGAGGAATTACTTCCGAATGAGATTCTGTACGGAAACGACTATGAACATCCTAAAAATTCTCATGGACCATATGTAAAAATTGGAACTAAAATAATTTATTTGCAATGAGTACTCACAATTTTCAAAAGAAAAAGACTTCTTCGAAAAAGCTACTTCTGCTGAGGTAATCATAACAATTATCTCTCAAAAAAAGAAAAAAGAGATTACCATAGCCATTGTGTACAACTGCTTCAGAGACGTGACAGTTTTTAATAGTAATATAATTACCCCGCCTCCCTCTACTGTCTCAATAGTTCGAGCTAGAAGATTAGGCGTAATCGCTTCAAAATCCTAAAAAAAGTAGTCGGTAAAATTTACTTGCAGAAAAACTGACATTGATTATAAATGAATTGTGATCATCGAATGGAAATACAATTGGTAAATATAGAAAGATGACCTGGAGCACGAGCATACCAAAAGTACTGCCCAAAATTTTATGCGTTTCTGCATAATAACAGTAACGGATGTGCGTTGATGAAATAAAAAGTTCGAATGGATCATTATCCTAAAAACAAGGAAGAAAGGAAGAAAATGTATTTCAAAAAATCTAAATTCCACTTTTGTCTTCTACTCCAAGTTTATTGTTTAAACACTTACAGCTTGGAAAATGAAACAAAAATAACCTTTATATCCAAACGTCCATTGTGAATTTTTCTTTTCAACTCCCTCATTCGTTTCTTCCGATGTGAAGTGAATCCAAGTTCCTTTTTGTAGCACCACAGAACGGAAGGTCTAGCAGCAACGATTGATTTTGATAATATGTGATGAAGTATGACAACCTGTAGTGCAAAGAAACTGAGAAAAATAACTTTAAATATGATTTGAAGTAAGAATGAGGTCTTTGCTTCTTTAAAGAAAAAAGTAAAATCATTAGAACCGTAACTTCCAGCTTAATCTCTTCTTAGCTTTTACGTGCAAAGCCGTGAAAAAAAACCTGGTCTTTTCCCTTGTCACCCACAATAACAAACATCGAACGATGTCCCGTAGCAACGCCATTTTCAATAAGAGTCCTAATACGGTTATCCAACTTGGTCCGAACCATACTCGACTGAACTTCAGTGAGGAAAAGTCTGTAAAAATTAGCAAAAGATTACATTCATTTTACAAGCGTAAAGGAATTAAATATAACTACTTAAAGAACCATACATACAAACCCAACCCTTCTCACTTCACCACAAAATCACTTCCTTAATCCGTGCGCAGCCTTACCCTCACCCTTGCACTTTCCAAACCTTCCGTGATTAATGAACACACAAAAGCGCTATGCAATGATGATAGGTACTTATGAAAAATCTCCAGTTCAGTGATGTTACTCATCGTTTGCCTATGAGTTCAGTAGTAAGTTCTCGTTTTGTGCTGAGTTCAGCTTGGTTTGATTTCTTAATTTTAAATTAATTCTCTTCCAGTTATTGAGGATTTCTTGTGGCAGATATGTAAAATCGTATAAAAGCCGAATTACAATCGATACTTCGTTCCATTTTTGTAATCAAAGAAATACGGCTGTGCTAGCAGGCAATTCTTCCTCGGTATAGCAGTCATCACATATAGACTTATGTCACTTTCAAAGGTGATACGAGAAGCTACCCTGGAAATGAACTTGAAAGGCGATTCAACTGAAGGTGTGATAGCAACCAGTTCTTAAAAATCTCAATCGCTCCCATAAAAAAGGCACTTTTTTTTCATCCTATCGATACAAGCTCCTTGTCTGTCGAACATTTGATGAAACCTCATTTAATCCTTTCTTCTCTTCTCTGGATTCGGGATACCTGTCGATCTAGATCACAAGCCTTCTCACAAACGTGAAATATTTGGATAAAAATGATTTTATTTGTCAGTTGTAGTTATGCCAAATGCAATGTGTGAAGTAGCAAAAAGCTTATGTGTGGTTTTAATAATTTTACTTCATCTACAAATATGCTGCAAGAGAAGACTTATAAAAAGGAAGGTGAAAGTACCGGTACGACTAGTTCATTCGCTACGACGTGTCTCTAAAAAAAAGCAAAGCTTACGGAAATTACAGGCTCCCACCAGTCTCGCAATAAACACTGTTACTCCTCATGCGGTTTGTATATTTTAGAACTTAGCAAGTAGCCTTCAGTTATCAAACTTCTAATACAGAGCCAAAAACAGATGTTGAAGCAGCAATTTAATTATAATTAAAACGCGAAATTGAAAAAGCAAAATTATATTTCATATTATTATGAACTTGTGTATGCTTCTAGAAAAGTAGGTTGTCGGTAGACGAAAGGCCCGTAGTCCAAATGATCGGAAATGTTGATAAAAAAATTAATTCGCCCAAGGAAAAGGCAATTAAGTTCTTTCCATTCATTCGTAGAACCCTTGGGCGACCAGGCACTAGCGGTTATAGAAATACCTTTTATTATATTAAGGAATTTTCAAGTAGCAATTGATTATTAAAATTAAAGTATGATGTGTTAATTCATTTTAGTTTAACTCCTCATTCTCTTAGTTTCTCCCTAGACGTGAAAAGTATCGTGATTTCTAAGGGTTTTATTTTCAACATGCTGTCTAATCAAATATCGAACACAGCTACAGATACTCTTTTTAAACTGTGTCTAGCGATTCTAAAATAGAATTAAAAGTTCTCAGTTTAGAAAGAAAATTTGAATTAAAATTTTTCAGTCTAAGGAAAAAATTTTGGTCACGGTCGCCGAATTGTTTAAAAAGGTTTGTAGCATATCCATTAGAAGTGCGAAAGGATTAACAGATCTATGTCTTTGCCTTTCAATTTTTTTCATTTGGCAAGTAATCCTTCAGGTATTGCGGCAATTGTAAAATCACAAAAGGTGTTGTCGAGATTTTTCATATCTCACTTAAAATGATACAGATTTTTCACTTTCAAAGAGCTCAGATCTGCTACTTGCGCACTTTAATAGCATTCCATTTATTACAGAAAAAAGATTTAGAAGCGACACAGGCAGAGGAGCTCGATGGTGATAGAAGGTGGTTTTTTTACTAATTTTTTAAACTACTGTATTAATTACAACTTGAATCGATATCAGCTGTTTACAGCAAACCGGATGTTATACAAATGAAAAATGTTAAATGGATGGGCAATTTGGATGAAATTATGAAGGTATTAGACAAATGAGAACAAGTCTCAGTAAATTTGTTATAAGACAATTTAATTCAGAAATGGCTGAAGTGTGTGAAACAAAATATTTTTTGGGGGAAAGTAGGTATAATTTCGAAAACCTCTAGCATTTGTATGTTTAATTTTTTTTTGACACTGCAAATTAATTTAAGGATTACTCACTTTTATTTGACTAATTAAACATGGCAATTTCATCAGTGGGGAAATAATCAAAAATCTCGACGTAGATAGTATAGGAAATAGCTGGCACTAACTGAACTTTTTTTGAATTATTCATAATCGATTCATTTCCAACTGGGACAGATATTAATTGTGCCTATTCACTGATTGTTGAACAGGACCGAAAACTGAAAATGGAAAAGGAAATTGAAGAGATGAGATCTACTCATGAAATGGAAGATTTCAAACCTCTACAACCAGTTGCTGATCCAAGATCGCATGTTAAAATTGTTGAGAAAAAGTGCATGCTATATGAGACGAACGATGAGCCAACTTTAGACGATGATTTAGACGACAGGATATTGTAATCTTCTCCGACCTGACATTTATTTCCACAATCAAAATTCTGATCACTGATGTTGTTTACTTCGAAATCTGTATATCAGTTAAATTAATTTTGTATATCTGTGCAGTCATTTATTTCCTTTTTGAAGGAGGTGAGGAATGGAAATATTGAATGAATTTAGTAACGAATTATTATCTCTGCCTGAAAGAAAACTAATGATTTGCTCTTCATGTTGCACTTTAACATCTACCAGCATTTCCTCCCTATTAGACCACGGAAAACTGGCTAGCAAGGAAAAGACTGTTAATGTAATTTACCAGATTCGCGGAAGTTGTCATTCCTGTCTCTGTCAGAGTTGGTAAACTATTATGCATGTGTGCTCATTGCCGTTATCGATCTTCACTGGTTCTAAACTTTTCTATCATTCTTGATTTCTGTCCTAAGAATTTCGGTTCCAGCAGATATTTGGCCCACTTTATCATTTATTTTGTAATTTTTTCATCAGTAGCCCAGAAGAGTTTTTATTCCTTCCGGTCCCATAAACAATCGCTAAATTTGGCACTACAGTTCTGCTCCCATCATTTTCACAAACTCTTTTAGAACTTTTTTTGACTAGAACTATGCTTAAAAATATATACAAAACTTACGAGATGCACTTTAGCAAAATGAAAGACGAGCTGACAGATAGATAGAGCGAATCAACTTGATAATCAGCATTTTGAGTCCTATGGAGAAGTGCTTTGGACTAATGACCACTAATCATAATGACCACTTTGCATTTCCTCCTTTGTGTTGTGAGCGAAAAAAAAAATGAATTTCCAAAGCATTTAATTTTTTGAATGGTATAACATATGATTGAATGACGAAGAAATGAAGCATTTTATTAAACCTTAAGCCTAAAAATTTATTCGTTTTTAAAGATTTGGATTCTTTTCATTTTTTTTTTCCTCAGAAATTCACTATTTTAATTGCTTTTTTAAAGGGAAAAACCAGTCTATCAGGAGATTGTACGGTTTGATGTTGGTTGAAAATTTGAAACTGAAACTTGAGATAAGTGAAACGTTTCCTTTCCTGCAATCGTTGCTTAGACTACTTAAATTATTACGTTTAGAATGTAGGACGAATTTTTGGCTATTAGAAAAACGGAAGCAATGCAAAAGATAACGTTTCGCCTCCTTCCTATTACGCATACTCCTTGAATCACGTCTTTTCATGTTCCAGAAAAATAGCAGCACTTCTGACAGTTCGCTTCCTTCTCAGAAAGTGACAAACGTATGACCTACTTTCGTCCATATCGATGGATTTCTTTTTCAGGGGACACATCTGCACTGCGAATACCAGTGATTGTTGAATAGTCAATTCTTCACTGTTAATTGCTCTCTCAGTAGCATACAAACACAATGCCATCGTACATACATAAAATATTGATTGACAAATTTTGATTTGTTGAGGAGTGAAGATTAATCAATAATGGAATGGAAGCAGTTTTCACTATGATCTTCTCAGCAAGTCACCACGTAGTGAGAGATGGCATAGAAATGAAACTTGTGTAACTTGGGCGTAATTGTCGCAGACTTGAAAAAGCACCAGCGCAATTACTTTTTAAAAACAAGTGTTTCTCTGATGAATGGAATAAGTGGATTGTGTATTGAATCAATCAATAGTCAAACATTTGGCTTTTTTTATTTGTCGCTTGTTAGACTAGCTTGAAATCGGCTTCCGTCTGTTAATGAAGAACATTGAGCTGTGTCTAGATGCTGTATTGGGTTTCACAAGCAGTTTTTTGAAAGTGATTTGTTTGAGGATGAAAGGTGGCGAATTTGCAAGTGAGACTGCCACTCGATGAATTCATTTGGAAGATGGTAATTAAGGACGGTTTGGTTTTTTTCACCGGTAGTGAATTAATGCATCACCCACTTGACAGGCTCATAACACGCCAACAGCTGTGCAATTGGAATGCATTTCGGTGTTTTCCGCTGCACCAGTATTTGTAAATGTCAAATGTATTACGTTTCCAGCCTGATTTCGAAATTTTTTCAGTAAAATTTTGATTAGTCTTTAAATAAATTACTCTTCCAAGTACTTCGCCATTAGTCATACACCAACTCACTGAACAAAGTTTGCTCTTCTTATTGCTACTTTGCTCCAGTTTTGTTTTTCCGCTGCTTTGTTGTTATTTAAGGGTTTGCACCAAATTCTACTCATTCCTCGATGCTAAAGGTAAAATCCTCGGGTACAATCAGGCTGTTCACAAAAATCTGCTTAATAAGATCGAATTTGTAGTATCTGGCTCGATACAGACATGCTGAAAGTTTTCGATAGTACTGATTCTGCCCTAACATCAATTATAAACATTAGATATGGAATTTAGACCGATTGCATATGGCTCGGAAGAACTTTCCACGTACTAAGACAGTCGGTTATTGAGAGAATATATTTAAGTGCTTGCTGAATGCATGAATGGTTATCATTCTAGTGCTGATAATAATTTGCGTTCTCATTTATAAAATTGTCAATTTTGTCAAATTGGTAACATCAGAATGCAAAAATGAGACCCGCTGTTTGTGCGAATGAGTTTGATAAGTGATAAAGAAAGCAATAGCTGTTGTGCTTACTATGTACTTTTTGCGTTGTGTGATACGTGTAACTGAATGCTGGAATCAGCAGATTCATGCTGTGATAGATGAGAAAAGCATTTAAGGAATTCCCCAGGTGAGACAGGATAGACTTCTTACAGAATCTCGAAATTGAGCAGTCGTTTTTCCTAACTTGGGGAACTTCTGCTTCTTGCTTCTGATGTACTTTCTTCAGTGTCAGCTGCCAATCGAAACACAGCCAATATTTCCAGTTGATACCGCTGATGTCAAAATCTGTCCTTTCTGCCTCTTACCACACATACTCCAGACCGACGCACCACGTTACTTATCGCTCCAACGAAGCAACTACTCTGAATTCCTCTTCAAGAAGCCTCTCATCTCCTTCATTGGCTGAGTTACTCTGATTCGTGAACACTTTAAAGTCAATTCTCTTCTTCGTCTGTTCTCTGCAAGGGCCCAATCTCGGAAGTGAAGCACCAGTTACTTGCTACTTACCTTAAAAGAGCTGGCAAAGTGTAGTTTAGCATAGAACCTTTCTGCAGCTGTACTGTTCGAGATGTCTTCAAGAAGGATATCAGCCATCAGTGCCGTTGTTGTACTCAATTTCAGCTACTTCTGCATCGTTATCGAAAGTCGATATAGCTATATGACTACACTTGTGATGTCCTCAGTAGCCTCATTCCCTACTAGCATCCATGCATGCTCGATTCCATGGCAAGCTTCCATTGTTCCATTAGTTTCGTGTGCGTTTCTCTCGGTAGCTCGCATAATTTGACAGACACTATCTTCTGATCAGTTTAAATCTTTGCCATCGTTATTTCTCGAGGGGTTTTGCTTTCCAAGCATTCTAGGTTTTATGAAATCCTTTTCAAGAAACATTGCTCTGTGTTCTGTAGCGCGGTACGACAATGTCCACATGTTCCATTAATTTAGCTACAGATAATTTTAACTAAGCTTGGCTAGGAAATTTGAGCTGATAAATCTTGAGCTTCTGCTTCCTCTTCCTCTCCCCTCCCCGTTGCGTTTCTTCCTTCCGTTAGAAAATTATCTCAGTTCTTGACTTTACAATTAGTTTAGTTATTTTAATTTTATCGTCCTTTCATTCATAAAATTCACATATTTGCACTTTAATTGTCCATATTCAAACAGAGCATTGAATGTCACAGTCCGTTGAGGTGAGAAAAGGATTAGAATGCGTGCGAAAATGAAGTATATATTGTTAAGGGAAGCGCAATTGTGTTTGCGCTGAACAGCGCGGCATTACTGTTATTAGCAATTAATGCTTAATCGTAGCATACAGTTACTACCAGTTGCACAAAGTAATTCTGAAGAGAATTATTTGCAAAGAGAGTAAACTTAATCTTTTTACTGAGCTCAGTGATTCATGTCATTAGAAGGACTTTGCAGTAACGCTTTAGTCTATCCTGGTTCCTGTACTAAGACTTATCTCTGCTTCATTATACCCAAAAATGTTAGACTCTTCTTTAAATGCAAAGTTATTATTATTTTGTTGATTCTTGCATTATATTTATATTTTCCTTTTTAATGCAAGAGCAACATTCCCTTGCAGATATCACTGAAGTTGTTTCGATTTTCTGGCATCTTTTTTCTCAATAGTACTGATATCTGATATGTCTGTTCAATTAGAGTTGGAATAATGCCTGGAGCTGTACACGTAACTGTCGATGAGAAGAATGTCATTAAAACTATCTTGGAATTCTTGGAAACTCGAAGCTTACATATTGCTCAGGTCTATCATAATTTGGAGAAATTGGTGAAATAAGGAGTAATCATGCCTTCAAACGGAGTCCCAAACTTCAGCTCTTTAATAATCTCATTATGTTTAGCTCTCATTAGAACGGGAAACGGGTATAATCAACGGCAACTTCTCGGATGATGTTTTGTTTTTGCGGCAATTAGTTCTGGATGGCCAGTGGGACAATGCATTGGATTTTGTGGAACCTCTTCGGGACTTGCCGGATTTCGACTTACGTACATTTCGATATTACATTACAAAATACAAATATTTCGAGTTATTATGCATCAAACAAGAACCCGGACCGATGCATGACAACGATTTCACCGTTGAGGTAGCAGGCAGAATCGTTTTCTTTAAATCACAAGGAAGGGAGGTGGTATTCAAATAACCAGTCATTCTCGTTTTCAGGAGCTCGTAGAGTGCTTGAAAGATCTGGAACATATATGTCCTACACCGGAAGATTTTCGCGCCTTGTGTGCCCTACTAACTTTACCCAAGTTATCTGATCACGTTGACTTCAAAAATTGGAATCCAAGCAGCGCCCGTGTAGAGTGCTTCCGAAAGGTTTCATAAAGCAGAAACAAAAAATTTATGTTTCACTTTTGTGCAGATGTAATACAAATAAGAAGTGTGTTGTGTAAGTAATGCTTTATATGGAAAGACTTATAAGAGTAGAAGTTGCTTTAAAGGCGTGAATCATGTAAGTCGTAGGAAATGCTAATCAAGTTAGTGATAAGACAACTCAATTTCAGATTGAACCAATGGTTACACCTTTATTACCCTCGACAGTAAAAAATGCGGATCATCTATCATCACATTCATTGAACGATCGTTTGATGCAACTAATCGTGAAGGGAACAATGTATGAAGGTTGCGTGGATTATTGTCAGGCACAGGCTATCAATGATAAGAAGGGTAAGAGAAGTCCACTAAATAACTAGGACAATAAGTAAATAATTTTGGGTGCACAGCAGAAAATAAACTGCTCTATCAAAATTTGTGGATACAAAACGTAGCTGACATTTAAACATGAAGTGAAAAGTTTGAACTTTCCCCCATTATTGTAAAGGATTTTCTCAGCTCATGTCGTCACAAAAATCATATCAACTTAACTTGAAAACCAAAAATAGTATCTAAAGTAAGGTTGCTTAGCAAACTTGTTATAAAGATTAAACTTATGAAATGTAGATTTATTTCAATGGTTCAACAAGCAGAAGCTTAACACAGTATTTTATTTAGGTAAAGATCTCTCTAGAGATGAAAATACGTAAAATTATCTAGAACCCATCTTAACTAGTGTAATTAATATCTGATATTTTTTTCTGTGTTAAGCTTCTGCTTCAGCAACTTGCAGTAAAATACTATTTGGAAGTTGAGCGCGTAAATAACACTGAAATGAATATGTAGCGAAAAATTTGTTATAATGTTATCTCAAAATATTAATGAGTGAAAATATGTTTTTAGGTATTGAGAAGGGTGCAGTTCCAACATCATTACTGGCTGCAAAACCGCGATTAACAAATACAGATTTATCACTGGTATCTTGGCTTGCAGTAATTGGTCGTGAACAGTTTACATTGCCTTTCCAACAGAAAAATTTAGATTTGAGATTTGAGAAAGTAAAGTTAGTCTTTTTATACTCTAAATTTTCATAGAGTACCAGCTCATTATCTGTCTATTAATGCGGGAAGAACTTCCAGTTAATTCTTTTCTGATTTACATTGTCTCAGTTAGAAGTTTTGAGGAGATTCGTCAAAAAAATCAACTTCAGAAAACCTAAACTAGAGGCTCAGTGGACGGAGCACATTCTGGCGACACCAATCAGGCCTGGCGGTACATTTCCACATGCTTTGGTTCCATATGCTAAGTTGAAGTGCGCTGAAAAAATGACTCGTTCTATGATACTACCATCAATGACATCATCAGTTGCTGCTGGTTTAAATTTTTCCCATATTAGCCTGAATTTTTAGTATAATTGAAGTCAGTATGCATTTTTTCCTCGCTAGATTCGCTCAATCTTTGAAGAATTATTATTTTAGATGTTTCATCCAATGCAAAAGGTTCTTTACATCCAATGTCATATTCTACGATGCCATCAGTCGGTTTCTCCATCCAAAGTACCGCTGAGGAACATCCGGAAGAGGTGATGGCTCAAAGTCAGATGATTGATGTGATGTTCGAAACATCCCAGCATACCAGAAGTAGCCAACCCATGAAGTCGTGCAATCAGTTACCGTATCCGAATGTGGCACCGATGCAAAGATCGGTTGCAATGTTTAGTGCGTTGCAACCGGATCAGTAAGTTGCATTTTCTGCATCTATCAGAGCGAATGGCCGAAGTTGGACCACTCAGTTGCATCTTTTCTCAACTTGATTCATTTATAGTTCCTCTCCATACAAGGTGCAATTTTTCAGACAGTCTATAATAACACAGAATATAGGAATCATTAGCCCACGGATGATGCACTCCATGATGCATTTATCCCTCTCAGTGGACAATACGCTGCGTCATCAGTTGGAAGATATGGCTCGACGGGGACAGCGGATCAGCTCTCTACCACCAGTGCCCGAACTTTCGACTCCCAGCGAATGTTCCTTAGTGGAATCAGCTCGAGCTGAGAATTCTCTAAACATTGCTACTAACAGTATTGACACTGAATCAACGTCCCCAACGTCAATGCCTCCATCGTGTCAAGCAATGCAATCAGCATCCATAGACGTAAATAATTCAATGACCACATCTCTATTTCAGGAATTTTCAAATCGACAACTGCGACAGCAAGGTTCATTCATGTTCAAATCTCTTTTGGAATAAAAACCACATTCAAAAAATGTTCCTCACCTGACCAGAATATAGAACCTAGTAATTATATTGAAGGGTGTGAAAAATCCAACACATTTAATGAAAATTCACATAGTCTTGCCGAGATATGAGCTGTCTGTCAAATCCACCTAATTGATGTGTTCAATTTTGATTGTACTTTAATATCGTCCTTATTTCAGGAAGGCGACAGTTTACTGTGCGTTCACAGTCTCAATTTGGTCATTCAAGTAGTCAAGTAATGGATGTCATGCCAAATATCACGGAATCGACCACAATTGGCGGTGTCTTGTCATCTGCACCCGATTATACTTCACGGAAAATAAATACGGTATCAATTATTCTTAAGTATAGGGAAAGAAAGCACTGAAGCGTAATGTGGTCATTCTGTTCTTTAACTTGTTCCTTAATGATTACTATAAAGATTTTGCTTATCAAAATCATTCAGTCGAGGACAATGTCGAAGGTACTGCCGACGACGCCAGCGGTAATGACAACTTCAGAGACTCATATGGGACCACCAGCCAAGTCAACTCAATCGCCGGTACGGAGAAGTGTTAGCACTGTGAGCGCCCTAAATTCAGCTGCTGCTGTATCTCAGGCATCTTGTTCAACAAGTGCACTAAGTGTACAGTTCGTCCCGGTCTGTCGGTAAGTCTGAGTTTTTGTTTCTGTTAGTAAGCGTAATGTCCAATCCTATCACTAGATTTCTTTTTGAATTCTTGCCAGGTACGAAGATGTGCAAGCAATACGGACTGTAGCATTTCACCCGACCGGTCGGTTTTTCGCACTGGGAACCAACTCGAAACAAATGCTTATCTGTAAATATCCTGACCTCAGAAAGTTCAAGTAGGTAACCTTTATTTTGATACTTAAGGCATCTTACTTCAATGATTTCCGTTGACTGTGTAAAATTCTACACCATTAGTGATACGCTGAAAGAACACAGGAAACAAGACTATTGTTTTGAGAGTATCAGTTAAAGCAACGACTCCAGAAGTCAATGTGTGATAATTGTTGTCTTTGCTCAGATATACAGTAAATGTAGGCGTTTGTGGAAGATGGAATGCCTTGCTTGCGTGTGCCATCGATTGTCAATTTGAGTGTATTATTCCAGGCCAGAAACTGTTCCGCGTCATGTCGACGTGATTTTATCACGGCCAAAACAGCATCGCGGCAGCGTGTACTGTTTGGGATTCAATCCTACCGGTGAATTACTTGCTACGGGTTCCAATGATAAGACGCTTCGATTAATGGCCTTTAACACTGAACACTGCAAAATTGGTGCGCTTTTATGTATTTTAAAGTTTGAACGAGCTTTTCTGGTTCGGAGATAATTTTTAGGAATGAAAATCTTATATTTATTACGATTCTCAGAACTGACCCCAGACATCCGGTCACTTATCAAAAAGTTAAGGCGCTGAAACGGAGCTGAATATCCATGATGGTACAGTTCGTGACTTGATTTTCATGGAGGATAAAATGAATCGGAGTACGATCCTGGTTTCTGGTGGCGCCGGTAATTGCCGTATACATTTGACGGATTGCACTACTGGTCAACCACTAAGCTCCTATCAAGCACATACCGGTGAGTTCTGCTTAAAAACATACTTTTACTAATAGACACACCTAATATTCATTACTCGCAACCTTTTGTAATCCCGAAACCAACCAGGCCTCGTCCTAATTTTTTTTTTTTTTTTTAATAGGTTGGTACGAAGATAGAAATAAATTAAATTTTTCCCTAATTATCTGAGGACAAGCAAATGATAATCTTGACAGACTTGTCATTCGACAATCGCACATCAAGAGTCATTTACTCAGTTTCTTTATGTACATTAGACTTGAACAAAATGTAAGAAAAGACTACCTTCCAGCTCCTATCCTTGGTTTATATTCATGGTGTAACGGGTATTTTGTCAGCTGTTCGCAAGATAAAACGATACGGTTTTGGGATCTACGAAGCGCAGAAGCTGTAAACGTTATTTCCCCGAACTGTAAAACTTCCAGTAAGTCTCTTTGTTCCTTTCAATATTGTTTGAATTTTGCCTGTTTAATCCATAAAAAACCCGCCTCCACTAATTTTCCAAAGTACCTGAAGACTTAAAGACAGCTTCATTCATCTTTTATCTCAGATGCACCTGTAACATCAGTCTGCGTGGATCCAAGTGGAAAATTGCTAGTATCAGGACATGAAGATGCATCTGTAATGCTTTATGATATTGTTGGTAGCAGAATAGTGCAAATTTATCGACCACATGGTGATGAAGTTCGTACCGTGCGCTTCAGCAACGCTGCATACTATCTTCTTAGCGGTTCGTATGATAAGAGGTAGTGTTATTAAGCGAGGTTTTATAAATTTGTTTATTTTTTAAAATGTATTTTCCGCTGAAACAATTGATAAACTATTTACAGAGTGGTTATTACCGATATGAGGGGTGACTTGATGACACCACTGATGTACCTCCCAGTCGCTGAACATAATGATAAAGTTATACAGTGCAGGTAATCATTTCAATCTTCTTTAAATAACATCAGTTGTCCCTATACAATTACTTCTTTCATTACTGGGTTATAAATTAAATTGTTTACCTGTATTATTTAAACTAAAGGCCAGTATGTCTATTCTCGCATATAAGAGAAATACATTGCTTTGGTGTTGCAAAAAAATCTCATCAAATTTTCATTTTACCTTATAGATGGCATCCGCACGATTTCTCATTCTTGAGTACCAGCGCTGACCGTACCGCCGTCTTATGGTCGCTTCCGCCTCCACCTCAATATCATTAACATCTCTCGAAGCTTGCTTTCAGAAAACAATTATAAAATAGCGAAAATAAAAAGGAGGCTTGATTGGATGAATAAATTTCATTTCTTTTTGATTAAAATCATTTGTTCTAGTAAACTTGGCAAAAATATTTGTCACTCTATAACGAATACTTTGTATTTACTTCCTCCACTGCAGCTGGACTTAGTGACTGACAATTTTTTGATTTCTTTACTTAGAAAAAAATTCACAATTAAAACCTTACCAGGGAAAATCCAAATTATAAAAACAATTTGAAGCGAGGATTTAAATTCCAGAAAAAAATCCCTTTCAATGGTGGACACGGGCAGATTACGTTCGAAATGAAACATTCACTAGAAATGAATCGTTTCAAAACGAACATACATTCCATCATTTCTTTTTCACGATACACTTCCCTAGAAAGTTGGTGAAGTTAAGCTCGAACGTGTTCAGCAGAGAAATACATGAGATGTAGGTCACTAACCATTTCAATCGCGGGCTTCGGGTTTTCACCGCTCACATAATTCGGCTAAATGGGTCTGCCCTTCTGCTGCCGCTCTCTCACATACACTCCAAAGGTGTCCCTTGTCACCTATGCGACATGCCATGTGCACACACAGGTGTTTCCTCTCACCTGTGACACATTTCACTTCCCTTCTACGTCAGTTCGTACCTCCACAGAAGTCACATCATCTCCCTTTTCTGCACATGTCCTCCAATCTCTCCTCACCCTCTCTCGCGTCTGCTCACTGAGCAAAGATTGAGTGAGCTAGTACTTAAAAGTGTGTACATTTGCTAAAGGGTAGACTTCTAGCATCACGGGATCCCTTGACAATATATGTCTCACCGTGACATCTTTGAAGGGGTGCCGATTCGTTTTGCAAAGGAGAAATAGGAAATCGGATGAACCAGGCGACTGGTACTGTTTTCGAGTGGGGAAGTTGCTGTCCTGTCTCAGGAGTTTACCTACTGAACGTTTCTCTAGGGTACTGTCTGTCTGAGACATTACGGTGTGTTCGTGGCCATTTTCAGGTACTGATTAATCTATTATCATTATCGTTTCTTCTAAGGTTTCTCTGAGAAAATTCCTATACTTAAATGGGGAAACTACAAGATGTCAGTGAGCAGATCGATTTCGCAGCTGAAGAATTAAAGATATTGCAATGGTGGCGAGAACAAGAAACATTCGCCAAATCTTTAGAGTAAACTTTCATTTTCTTTGATATTCATAAGCTTGAACAACTTCTGCGAAAACCATTGGTTTCGAGTAGCTTTCATAGCTTAGGAAACAGGTAATGTGATTTCCAGTGGACGTTATTTAGGAGTGCTCAGAGATAATGGATATTATGTTGAATGTCGTCTCGGATTCCAGAATCATTGGACCACACTATGAATTTTTGTTGCAGTCATAATTTATTCTTTTTTAATATAGATTTGATTTTTTTTTTCCGAAGTTCCGATAATTATTACATGTGATGTAGAATTTAGGCTTAGCAAAGATCGAATACGTTATACTTTCTACGATGGTCCTCCGTTTGCTACAGGATTACCTCATTATGGTCATATTTTGGCTGGAACTATTAAAGATGTTGTTACCCGTTGGGCACATCAAAGTGGATATTATGTCGAACGTCGGTTTGGTTGGGATACACATGGCCTTCCAGTAGTATGTCTGGAAAATTTCTCAAGTTCTATAAAATTTTATAAAGATGCCGAATTCCTGATAGGCTGTGGTAACTTCCTGTAACACTGTCTATCATTTCAGGAATATGAAGTCGATAAAATGCTTGGAGTTAAAGGTCCACAGGACGTCTTGAAGTTGGGTATTGATAAGTACAATGCTGAATGTCGAAGTATTGTCATGCGATATGCATCAGAGTGGGAGGTTTGTGTCTATTATTTCTTGATTTGCTATAAAATATTTTTTCCAAAAGTATTCGTGATTTTTCATTTCTTGTTTTACTGCTTTTCTCAACTATGAAAGTTTTATATTGTTTGTAGAGGGGATTTTTTTTTTATAGAATACAGTAGAACGTATGGGGCGATGGATTGATTTCCGAAACGATTATAAAACGCTTTATCCATGGTTCATGGAAAGTGTTTGGTGGATTTTTAGTCAACTGTTTAAAAAGGGACTTGTATACAGAGGAGTCAAGGTGTGTTTTCAGCCGGATTTTGTGATTGGCTTTTTTTTTTTGTTTCTAATCATTCAAATATATTTATGTTGGTTAATCAGTAATTTCTTATATTTGAGAAATGAAACTAGCATTTTCTAATTTTGCTTTGGATTTATATTGCTCAATATGTTATCATGATACACCATGTTTTTAATACAGGTCATGCCATTTTCGACAGCTTGCTCTACACCACTTTCGAATTTTGAGGCTGGACAAAATTATAAAGATGTTATTGATCCTGCAGGTATTCTGATTTAACAATTTTTCATCGCGTGGAATTGCAAACCTTCGTGTCGTTATCATTTCCTGCAGAAGTTTCATTACAGATGAAAACAAAATCTGAGCCAGTGAATTGTTTCTCATACATTGACCATCTTCGGTAGTTGTAGAAATCCATAACTGCTGATTTTGCAGCAGTTGGTGTTTCCGGCTCGAGCAGCTATTCATGATTTTGAAGATTTTTAAACATAGGTTCGAAAGTGAGGAACTACCTAAGTTTCGAAGTATGATTAGGAAAAATTGCTGCAATCACTTAGAAATTCTGTATTAGATAGTACTGTTTTCAGTAGTCGTTGGCTTCACACTAGATGATGACCCATCGGTACAGCTAGCCGCATGGACGACCACACCGTGGACTTTACCAAGTAATTTGTGTGTTGCTGTTCATCCAGATCTTATTTATGTTACTACTCGAGATAAAAGTGGGAAAAAATATATTGTAATGGAGGAAGTGAGTTTTTTGTCATTTTATATATCACAGTTTGTGGAACGTAAAATTGTTTTTGACAAAGGGAGAGATTTATTTGCATTGCTCTTTGGCGTAATCCGTAGGGAAGACTCTCTATTTTAATCAGCCAAAGTGGCTTAATAATTCATCTTGTTATCAAGCCAGTTGAGGGCATCATCGCATCACATGATTATTATGAAGTTGTTGCAAACGATTGTTGAAATAAAATTTTAAAATTTTAATACTCGGATTTTCAGAGGATATCAGAGCTGTATAAAAATGAAGAGGATTACGAGATTTTGGATCGCTATAAGGGAAAAGTGTTGGAGGGTAAAACCTATCAGCCACTTTTCCCATATTTTGCCAGATTGAAAAGTGAAATTGGTGCATTTCGAGTCCTTGTTGCTACCTATGTCACCGTAGAACAGGGTACTGGTATAGTTCATCAAGCTCCCTATTTCGGTGAAGTATGTTGTTCAGAATCTTTTTTTTTCTTTGCTTTGCAAAGACGTATATTGAGCTCTAGTTACTTAGAAAAAAACCTCCTGACCCTCAATTTTCGTAGTTTGCTGTGTGTTCATTAAGTTTAGACCAAGATCTTGGCTTATGAACTGTAAAGTCGATGAGAATACTTTTATTGCAATAAAATGGAATAGAATAGGTTTTTGATTCAGACTGATTTTCAAACGTGTTTGGAAAACAATGTGATAACTCGTGACATGAAACCAGTCTGCCCAGTTAACGATTGCGGTCGCTTCAAAGATGAAATAACTGATTTTTGCGGTCAATATGTGAAAGATGCAGATAAAAATATCTGCAAGTATTTGAAGGTTTGTAAATGAGTGAAGAAATTTAAATGCGTAACGTCAAGAAAAACTTCCCTACTTGCTTCATTTCCGTAATTTTCTCGTTATTTAGTGAGCAGTACTAAATTTCTCATATATCTATCTACACATTGCTGTTCTTAATTTTTTAGCAACATGGAAATCTCATTAAATCAAGTGAGATAAAACACAGTTATCCTTTTTGTTGGCGATCAGACACACCACTGCTGTATATGGCGGTACCGTCGTGGTTTATTCGCGTTGAAGAAATCGTACCAAAATTGTTGGCTAATAATGCTAAAACTTACTGGTAGTTTAAACTTTAATTAATTCCAGTTCATCAAATACACTATGATAAGTATGAATGGATAATGAGATAAAAAAATTGTTGAGATATATAAAAGGAAAAAAAAGCCTTATTATGGTGTAGTTTTTCAGGGTTCCGCCGTTTGTAAAAGAGAAACGATTTGGTAATTGGTTGAGAGATGCTCGTGATTGGGCAGTTTCAAGAAATCGATTTTGGGGCACTCCAATAAATTTATGGGTTAGCGATGATATGGAGGAAATTGTTTCTCCAGCTTCAATTGCTGAGCTGGAAAGATTATCCGGTCAGAAAGTGACTGATCTCCATAGAGAGAAGTTAGTCATTCGGAAATTATGAACTTGCTGATTATTAAGTTACGAATAAATTGTAAAATTTCAAGAAATGTGTTATGCGTGCCCATATAAAATAGTAGTAATAAAAAAAGTTTGTACGAATATATGTAAATGTTGTTTCAGTGTGGACCATATTACAATACCATCCTCTACTGGTCGTGGCGTGTTGCATCGAGTTAGCGAAGTTTTCGATTGTTGGTTTGAGTCTGGTTCAATGCCATATGCTCAAAACCATTACCCGTTCGAAAAGAAAAAAAATTTCGAGGACAATTTCCCAGCGGATTTCATTGCCGAAGGTTTCTAAGCGCTGTTTTCTAACTGTTAAGGAAGATCCAGGAAGCGAAATTACAGATTGGTTAAAGACAGTTTCCCCCGTTTTTTTTTTTTTTGTATAGATCCAAATAGAAGAAATGCATGACTCGTAAGGAAAAAAATATAAGGATGTACTCCTATATACTGGTTAATTAGCTGACCTTGTCGGGTCGTTGTGTTCATAAATAGATCAGTATCCCGCACTGCAAGTGTTTTTTTTTTCTTAATCTTCGTTTTTTCAATCCAAGGGAAAACGACAGTCAACTTATTTTTTCGGCTTATATCTTATTATTCCCTCACATCATAACACTGAAGAAAAGGCTGCATTCTTACATAAAGAAAGAAGGACTGGTTACAAAAACCCAAGAGTCTATGATATATATATATATATATATATATATATATATTTATTTATTTATTTATTTATTTATTTATTTATTTATTTATTTATTTGCCTCTGCGACTAATTTTTGAGACATATTAAATCTTAGAATTAGAAAATTAATGCTTTCCCGGCTCACTGCTCCGAACATTTTCTGCTGATTTCGTTTCCATTAAGTTTCCTGGCTGTTGTAAATTTCATCTCCAAAATATAATTCCATTTTCGCAGGTATTGATCAAACACGTGGTTGGTTTTATACATTAATGGTTATTTCAACGGCACTATTCGATCGACCACCATTCAAAAATCTTATTTGCAATGGTCTAATACTTGCTTCTGATGGTTCAAAAATGTCAAAACGAAAAAAGAATTATCCAGATCCTATGGAGGTTGTGAACTCTTTTATAAATTTGGTAAAATCGAACAAGATTTTTTTTTATACCGATTTTTGATGCAACTGTTTTGAAACTAAATCTGTTTACAGATTATTGGAAAGTACGGTGCTGATGCGCTACGAATTTATCTAATTAATTCACCGGTTGTTCGTGGCGAAAATTTGCGTTTTCGAGAGGAAGGTGTTAAAGACGTACTAAAAGACGTGTTATTACCGTGGTACAATGCATACAGATTTTTTCTCCAAAATGTGCAATTTTATGAACGCGTTGGTTCTTCATTTGCTTAATCAGAGATGATTTATGAATTGAAAACTACTGCATACATGTTGCATATATTCTTCTTTCTTAATAATGGAATTTCTTTTTAAGTGACGCTTCTCTTCTGAGGATAAAATTGACAACCTCAGATAGTATAAAGTTGTGAATTTTAATTGTATAGCACTCAGTACAGTTTTCAAGGTAAACCGACTCATGTTTTTTTTTTAGACCAGTAATAAAGAATTTACATTGCTGGATACTAAATCAGCTAATATTATGGATAGATGGATTCTGTCATTTACGAACAGTTTGCTGAATTTTGTGAGGAATGAAATGAATGCATATCGACTTTATGCTGTCGTTACACCATTAACAAAGTACTTTGATACTTTGACAAATTGTTATATACGTTTAAACAGAAAAAGAATGAAAGTAAGTGTCTGCTCGTATTTGATTTTTATGACTATAACTGATTCACTATAGTCTCTTGAAATATACACGTCTTTTATATAGTTAATGTCTCTTTGGGAACACTCCATGTAATACTTTTTAGCTTGCTTGACGTTATAAGTTCATTTATGCTTTCGGCTGAATGAGAGTACGTTTCAAAATTAATTTTTCAACTTTTCAACTTCTCTTGTGGCAGACTTTTAAATTATATTTCTCCTCTCTATTTCTAATGTCTTCAGTTTTGATTTTTGCAAAAAATCCTTTATTCGAATGTGCTGGAATGAGAAGTGGCTTCGTAAATTATAGGGTGAAGATGGTCGAGAAAATTGTGCGCATAGCCTTTCGACGTTAGGGAAAGTTCTAGTGCTGGTCGTTCGACTTATGGCACCATTTACACCCTTCTTTTGTGAACATTTATGGCATAATTTACGACATATTTCTTCATCTGGTGAATCCGTACATTTCGAAATGATTCCGCAGCCAATGTAATGATGTATTTATTTACATATTGATTTTCATTTATGCTTTCTCTACTTTTATGCATTTGCATTGCTTAACCTTTATAGTTAGATGGCATTGATAATTTTTTCTCAGGTAAGATGATTAGCATATGTGTGTCTCAGTATCGGTAATGTATTTGTTTCTTTTCTTTTTTTTTTTTAATATACCTCGCTTTTCACTATCATGAATAGCAGTGTAGGTTTTGTTTTCGATCCTAACGATTTGAATTTAAAAAATACTAAGAGATATCTTCCATGTTAAAAATTCAGGAACGAATTAATAGACGAGTCAGTGGAACGAAGAGTTGCGGCAATGAGAACAGTTATTGATCTGGTAAGGGCTTTGCGGGAAAAGAAAGGAATACCGACAAAGGTGCTTATATCCGTATTTTCCTTCATCTCAATTTATTCATAAATCTTTCCAAATTCCTTATGCGCGTGTTTTCAAAATCTGGTTTCTATACGATATGGTATGGAATAAATGAGTAAATTAAATTATATATATATTTTCACTTATGCTTTCGTTAGTTTTATGCATTTCCACTATATATATATATATATATATATATATATATAAGTTTATATATATATATATAAATATATATGAAAATACATATATATAATATATATATATAATATATATATATATATATATATAATATAATATATATATATAATATATAATATAATATATATATAATATATAATATAATATATATATATTTATATATATAATATATATATATATGTTTATATATATATATATATATATATGTTGAGAGAGATATAGAATAAATGGTGAATATTAGATATTATTTTATTTTGCACCTGAAAATAGTTTGAAGATTCTTTTTAATCTATTTGATTAAAACTATATATTGCAGTATCCACTGAAAGAAATGTTTGTAATCAGACGTGAAGAGCAGTTCTTGGATGATGTTGTCTCACTACAAAATTATATCTTGTCGGAAGTTAACGTGCGGATGTTGACTGTTTCACATGATAAGCAAAAATATAATGTTCACCTGAAAGCTGAACCGAATTTTCGCTTACTTGGTGCGAGATTGAAGGGTGATCAAAAAAAAGTTGTCGATTATCTAAAGGTCAATATGTACAAATCTAAGTGTTTTCCTTTCAAGTTTTGGATTTTTTTTTCTAATTTGGAATTCAAGCACGTTTCAAACTTTCATTATTCAACTTTTCGTACTTCAATCATCATTAGTTGAAAAAAAATTAAGAGGCTTTCTGCTTCTCATTTTATAACAGTGGATAGATACTACGCTTCGATGTAGCAGAGAATTTTTTTATTCATAGGAATTGTTCCAGAATTGTCAGATCATCTTTAATTCAGAAAATATATTCTGGAGAATAGGGTAGAAAACCATCCTATTCGTGTATAAATTCTAGGATGCTTCAGTTTTCATTATTTTCAAAATATTTTACTTAATTCAAAGCAAGATCTTTTTGTAGAATAAAGTTACCGAAAACGAATTGGAACAGTTTGCAGAACGCGGGACATTAAATGTGTTAGGATATGAACTAGTTTCTGAAGAAGTAAGCTTATCTTATACATGTTCTGGTGTTCCAGCTGCTGGTGAACGACTAGAAGCTCATTCAGATGGCCAGGTATTTATGAAGTATCTCTTCTTATTGATTCGATTTTATAGTTGTAGGTTTGATATTTGATATCCTTTACCCCTTATTTATGTCCTTAAGAAATCTTTAGATCTTGTTTTCCGCAATTATATCATTCCTTCAAAAATTTTTAGCTTTGTTTTAAGAATCTTCTTGACTGTATAATAATTTAGACAATAGTGTTAGTGGATACAACAGAAGACGATGCCTTGAAGGACGAAGGTTTTGCACGTGAAGTTATCAATCGCATCCAAAAGCTTCGTAAAAATGTAACCCTTTTTTTTTGCCAGAAAAAATAGAGATACAGAAAAGAATAAGATATCCTTCTTTTTCAGGAATAAGATGCATTTAACCTGATACTTTTATTTCCAAAACTAGATAATGTCATGGTTTTTCAATGTCACCCTTCAGTACCATTCATTCTAAAAGTTGTTGACAATTCAACTTAATATTCTGTAACTTCCAGACCTAATCACTAATCCATCTTTTTCCAAAAAAGTAAAATTTTATTTCCAGGCTAAATTAATGCCAAATGATAAAGCAATAGCATATTGCAAAGTTATTCCTTCTACCCATCGTCTGGCTGCAGTAATCGAGGACTACAATACATTTATTGAGAACGCAACTAGTACTCCGTTACGTTTATCCAGTTTACCAGATGGTGCAGTGCCAGCTGCTGTATCCTGTAGTTCAGTGAAGAATGCACAAATAGAGGTGTGTTAAACTAATTTTAGGAAAGAAATTTCTCAAGAGGTTCGAAGTATTCTGTTAATGACACTTATAAAGAGTCACAGCTTTCTTTCTTTATGAACTAAATGCTTCTGTATAACTTATGCTTGGAGATTTTCCTTTTTACACTGAAAGTTAGGTTGATTTAGTTGCATCTGCTTCCGTGTCAATCAATTTCACCCGCAATAACAGTGCATTATGGGTCTCGAAAACACGTTATATTATTGATGTCGGATGATGAAGTCATAACATATACGAGATTACTTCATGAGGTACGTGCTGTCTTTTCCCTATGGTCCGAGTCAAAGGTGATGCTTTCTTCAGTGCTTTCACCCACCTCAACATTCGTTTCTTCAAATTGCAATTTACTTGATCTGGCTGGGAGTGATATTTATGTGACCACATCTTGAAGTTGTTGACAGTGCTTTTCAAATTATTTTTGGCATAAGATCAGTTTTAATCGTTCGTGACTAATGAAATGGTTTACAGTAATCCTAGGGCACTAATTTATAACATTATAAGTATTATTGAACTATTTAGCTTCAGCATAACACATGATGGCTTCTAAATTAGTGGAACTCGTTTTAATTGCTCATTTGTCTGCTAGTTCAAAGCTGATTTTTAACCCTTACTTTTTTTCTTGGCGCTGCTTGTTTGTTTTGTTTACTTTGTCAGCTGCCAATTGTTGTTGGTTTATAAGAGTTATTGCTTGTAAATCATAAAATCAAGAAAAAAAAAACATAGATTTTGGAATTTCTTTACATTCTAAATAATAGGTGAAGAATATTTACTGCACTGAAAATGCTGGAATCAAATACTAGCTTACTTCAGTTTATAGCAGTAAACAGCGAAGCGATGAATAATCTGTTTACTTAGCTACGTTACTGCTGTGTTTCATTGCAACATCAATATGAGTTACTGGTAGTCCCTCTTTTGCAGTGGTTTTCCGACTAGAGTTCATCGAGTATATGAGTAGATTCAGGAAATTTTTTTCTTTGTAAATATAAAAACACTAACTTCAACCAGAAATGACTCCTGTCTTTCACTTTAAAATTTGATGTTTGAAAAATTCTGAATGAATATATCATATATTTTTGCTTAAATTTGGTCATATTAAGCAATTTTTAAGATGGTATCCTTTCAAGCTACAAACATATTATACACGAGTTCACATTGGTGCAGTTAGTATCAAAGGAAGCTAATATTAGATAATAGTGACTTGTTACATCGAGGAATACTGTGAGATCCAAAGTGTCAGGTTGGCTTCGGTGGCTCTGGTTCGCTTTCTTCCATTGTAATTTTCAGCATTTTGAGTTGTTGCATCAAAAATTCCTTTTCCATCTTCAGCGTCTGTACTTCACTCAGTGCTTCATCATGCTTCGACCTTAGCTATAAAATGTTTTTTCCAATAAATGAATACAAAAACATTTTAAATTCGGGAATAATGTACTTAATTCAAAATGAATCAGACCAGTGTCCACCTCAACGATTCAAATCGATTTCTGTGAAAGGAGCAGAGGACAGTTGTATTGATGTCGTGTTAAAGTAAGATAATTGATGTTAATTAAAAAGAATTAGTATTTGTTTCAATTAATACTTCGAAGTGCACAAAAAAGGCAAACCACTTCAATTTCTCTCGCGTCCTTCTGTGAAATTGCACCGCTGCTGAGGGTTGTTTGCTCTTGAAATCGTTTTAATTCCTCGATCTTCAATTTAGATAGAATTAGAATAGTCAAGCAGAATGATCGCAAATGCCATTGGTATCGGGACTTGGTAGATCGAGTCGTTCATTTTGATATGATCGTTGTTTCATATTTGAAAAAGAAATTTGATTGTGCCGAACAGTTGTTGGTCCGATGATTGATTCACTAAACTTCAGCACTACAGCAAGCTATTCAAGTGCAAGGTTCAAAATATGTACCCAAACCTCTTCTCTGGCAGCTATACGAGAAGCTTCAAGTTCAACACATTTAGCCTCCATCATCATTAATTCAGTCTGTAATTCACTGCATCGGTTTTCCAACTTCCGCATACTCCTGCAGTGCTTTTCAGATGTTTAAATCCAAACATTTCGAATAAATAAATTTCTTTGACCGAAACACAAAAAACACGTACTCGAACAGCTTCCCTTGTGATCCTTCCAAACGCGTTGCACCACTCCATCTTGAACAACTCATACTGAACTGTAAAATTTAATGCTCAAAATTCAGGAAGTTAAAGTAACAAAAGTAATGGGTAGTCCGAAAAGAAAAACTCCTGGCTGTTTTTTATTAAGAGATATTCTTGGATGTTTTCCGCATCAGTATTAACTGATAAACGAGGAGGAATTGTTGCATCAATTTCAGGGGAAACTGCCGAGACATTTTACAGTATTTTGGCACCTTCGACTTCTGCCTCAGATAAGGCGAGACCCTTGGTGACAGTACGTTGCTTAGCATGGCTGTAATTGACGCAATACTTACTGGTTGGTCGGTGATTGTTGAGACATGCAGGTGTTCCGGCCGTGCCTGACATTCTTCGTCAAGCGTTATTGATGTTGTCTCTGGCAGGGAATTTACTTCCAGTGGCTGGAATTACCATTATATTTACAGGTTGAAGGATCGGAAGAATCTGATCACTTGATCAGTCTTTCGCAGCTGCCTACAATTCTACAATTGCTAATGTATCCTCATTTTCTACTGCCATGATGCTTTCTTTCTATTTAGCTTCATCTGACATCACTTTAAGACTACCTTCAGAAAATTTCGAAAATTCTTAAATTCTAGCACAAAATGAAAAGTCCAAACCACTCGATTGGTTATTCGTTCTTTTTGTAGTAAATGCATATGAGTCTTCATGCGTGAATTTTCAGCTTCCACAGCTCGCTTCGCGCTTAGAAGTTTTTTGTTCTCTTCCTGAAATGATTTTCAAACTGCTCCCATTGAATCCACTTCTTCCCATATAGAGCGTAACAAAGTACTAGTAAGGTAAAGAACTGCGACGAGTAGCTTGAATCCGGCATTCTGATTTCGTATCCTGAAGTTCCTACAGCAAGTTGTTGCAAAGTCCACCTCCACAACTTGCCTTGGCTTCCATGAGCGCTACCCGTAACGAATGTCCCTCTTCACGGGCCCGATTACGTTCGTTCCTTACTGTACTCCATTTTTGTCGCCAAGACGCAGTACATTCAGACCACCAACGCATTGTCTTCTCCATTTGGGCTGCGCGTTGTCTAGCCTAGAAGTTAAAGTACTACCTATCCTTGTTTAGCGACTGAAATTAATAAGTGAAATGAATTTGGTGCTTCTGAATACTTTGCGTTTGCTTGCCTAGCACAAAAGAGTTCGACAAATAATTTCGATGATGCAAATGATTTTGTATTATGGTATAAAGATTCTAGAAATGGTGACTATTATTCGGGTTAGCTTCAGTAATTAAGTACTTCATTAAGCTCTTGAAGCCGTGCTAATTCGCAGGCGTCCCAGTCTGTGTGTTGACAGCGACCCCATGTACTTCCTGTTCCAAATATACGCACTGTTTCTGGAAAAAATTGACATTATGAACCTTTTATCGGTAAATTGAATCCTTCAGTGCAAGTGACTTGATTGCTTAAATGAAATAGTTACTCCTGTTTAATGCATAGAATTAATTTTTGGTAGAAATTTGCAAACAACTGCTTTTATGGCAGTTTTCAATCTAATTATTTTTGACTCACTACAGTTACGTATGGTTATGTACCATTGCCGCAGGCGGGAATCCGTAACCCCAAATGACAGAGGAAGAATCAAATTAGAACAAAACAAATGAAAATATTTCTTTATTACGGCATTATGAGTCAACTAGATAATTCTTGAAGATTCAACTCATTCAATGAGCCTAAATCCAAACGCAAATTAAAAGACTGGGGCTAGTGAAGCTATTTCTGTCTCAATGTCATCGAAATATTGCTTGCAAATTCTGAATAATTAAAAGTTTCAACATTTGAATGAACTATGCTCAGTTTTTTTTTTGTATCAATGGGGTGGGTTCGACGAGCAAAAAAGTCTTCGTTTCACCAGAAAAGTATATGAAAGATGTTCTGGACAGAGAAGTAAAACAGGCTATCTTACTATTGATGACTACGATTCTGTTACTCAAGGCTGAAATATTGCTACTGGGCAATTAGCATGAGATTAAAGTATAAATGATAAAAAAAATACAAACCAGTCATATCGGAATATCGATTATGTATAGAACTGTCAACAGATCCTTGATCAATCATTGTTTCTAAAGAGAAATTTACGAAGAAACTCGAGCTTTCGGCCACTCGGCAAGATGCTTAATGCAAAGTGATTGGAGTTATTGACCAGATGGGAACACCTGACGCTGTTATCACTTTCACCTTCTCATCACAGCAGCTATGATACGAATCATCAGTTCGAGGTTTAGCAAACACGCTGTTTCACTAATCAGTATAAAATTAGACTCAAATGCAAGCAACTTTTGGAATGCCTTTCAAAATCTATGCTAGACAAAGATCTTGCTAATTAATGATTAACATTCATTCTCCATGCTCTGATCTGTAGAGCTTCGCAGATTCCTTGAATCAGTTATGAATTCCAAGTATTTTTTGTATTTCTTTTTGCAGTTTAAAGAATTAATTCGCATGTCAACTGTGAATATATCATTGCATCCTTATGTTAAAGGTTTTATTTTACTTTTTTTTATTCGTGTGAGCAATATAACAAAATTTATTAGTGAGCAATGTCCACTGTATATTAAGAAGTCTTTAATGAAAGAATTTTGACAAGTTCTTAAGGTTTTTCTGATCATAAGGACCCTTTACTCTTTTTGTTATCTCAGCTACTCATTAAAATAAAGCCATGAAAACTAGTATTCTGCCAAGTTTTAAAAGTTTGAGGATGACATTTATATTGCTTTAATGATTATTTCAAATTCAAAGTGCTGCCGTTTGACTCACATTAACTTCTGTTTAAAGGGAATCTAAAAGAACGTTGACGAAACCCCTACAAAACCTCAGCAATCCTCTTGATTAAACACTATTAATATTTTAAAACAACAATCGACAGCATAAGTGAAAAGGTAAAAAATGTGAGTAAAACAGAATATGAGGAGAGTCCTATATGATTTATTTGTTTTAATCGTAGGTTTTTGAAGAACTTTTCAACGAAGGTATAGGCAAGTTACATAGTACCCATCAGATTGGTGTAAAACTCTAGTGAGGAAGAGAAAAACGATAAGATTGGCAGCACCATACTTCAATTATTTTAGAAATTTGTACTAGAAAAGGGAAAATTAACAAGTAACATTACAACATTCTAATTCGTGCTCGGAATGACAGCACGCAGTCCATAATATACACAGTAACATTGATGAATATTAGTGCCTGCAAAGATGAAAATTTGAGTTAGTGAAATATTCAACCTTCCTTCGTTACTTAAATTTGTATTCCTACTAAATTATCAGTAGCAACATAGCCAGTCAGTTCTTTAGATGGAACAGCTGATGAGAGACGAGCATTTATGAACGATTACAAAAACTTACACTTGCAATAATCCATTCTAGTCTATAACAAACTAAGCCAATTTTTTCACCATTAGGTGGATAACATGCCGCGTAATATGCTTCTATAGCTCCGATGAATAAATATCCGAATGAGCCAACTAAGCTAATCAAGTAATCCTAAAACTGTCATTTTACATTCATAATGAAAAGAAAATGAAGAAAACATGATATTAAGAAAAGCAGCCCGCAGAGACAGTTGGTATAAATTTTACTAATGTCACGAAAGTTTTCAGCAGGACAATGTTGAGTACAATTCTTTAATAAGTTCAAACTTTCTGTAGAAGAATTTGTAAAGTGGACGGGAAAGAGTGATCTAATTAATAGCTGTATGAAGACGAGCAATGCAGCCATAACGTGATCCACGCTGCAACTCCATGCCACCAAGCCTCTTCCACTGAGCCAGAAGTGATACATTGGCTCTGATGCAATCATACTCAGATTTTTTCCAAAGAAATATTAATAAGTGAAACGACTAACAAATCTTCGCCACAACTGGTATCGATAGCCTAGACAAGCACCAAGCAGCATGATGAGGCACAGCGTGGAGAAGGATGCGGAAACTCCAAGTACGAGCCCTTGCCATTCGGTTTGGGTCATTTTCACAAATGCATAAAAGGACATTTCGCGCATTGGAGCAAGTATAAGTCCTATTGCGGCCGCGCCAAGCAGCTTAATTGCTGTCGTTGTATTAAAATGCAAGAGGATCCGAAATGCTACTGTAATCTATACAGAAGAAAAAATCCTCTTCTCCACACTTAATCTAACGCTTCAATAAAAAACTGCTAGTTGATAGCTCCTAGACAAAATAAAATACACTTAGCACATTAATATAAATGAAATTCTTACACTGGAACAGTTCAAGACTCATTCTCATCATCAATGAACTATAGAAGAATGAATTCTTGAAAAGCAATCCTTTGTAGTCATTAAATAATTAAACCAAGAAGTAGTTTAAAATAAATAAATTGAATATAATTATCTTAAATCTTGCACTCTTCCTTTCTAATTTCATTAAATTATCTAAAAGCCAGCATTACCAACCAACTCGATCGCCTTCACTGTAATTCTCATCTTGATGGAATATCCTTGGCCATATTTCTTCTTTGTTCCTAATGGATTCATAATACTTGGAGGATAGGTAACGTAACTTGGCGCATAGTACGGTCGTATTCGTCTCAGTGCTGTAGGTTGCAAATCCAATTGCACTATAATTAATTTTGCTTCTGTTGTTTTCGTCATAAACATACCATAAGAAACTGCCTCTTCAATATTTTTGAAATATTCATGAAGGAACATAAAAATTTCACTAGGAAGAAGCAACATGAAAGTTTTCACCTCTGTATAACCCGTGACAGTAGTGAGGCTGCTGATCGATTGGGCTGCCACCAAATTCTGATTCCTGAAGAGAGATTATTAAAATATAATTTTTAGTCTTAAAAATATTTCGTAAAGTTTAACTAATACTTTCAACCTGATATGTTTGTATTCGACCAGAAAGTTCTTTCTTTTTGCGATACATTGGCCATTTTCTAGCGTCCTTCCATAGACCAGAACAATTTCTAGAATCGAAAATTGGAACTTGCTGCATGGTAAATATTATCATTGAAGCGCTAATAACTGAAAGGTTGAAGAAAGCAAACATTTAAAAATATTTAGGAAATCCAATTCTGATCAAGAAACCTATATTCCGGCGGATCAAAGAAATATGGATCGACTGCATAACTGCGTTTACGTTTGGTATACATAGTCTTGTAGATTTTTGATGGTACTGATCGTGTTGCTGTGGTTCTAAAAACAGAAAGTAAACAAAATCTCTGAAACAGGCGGATGGATAAATTGTTGAGTACTTCCAAAATATTTTGTGCCATAATTTTGTACATGCATAAAAAGGGGAAAAAGGGCATCGCTGGTGATATTGCAAGTCTTCTCTGGGCCTTTCACAGATCTGGCCAGTTAATTGACTTCTTACAATTCACATTATCGTTATTTAATAACATCAGAAAGAATATGATCTATAATTTTTGAACATTTTCAAATTCTCTTGAAAGGAAATATTTATTAATTTGGAGGAAAAAGAAACCTGGATCGTCGATAGAGTGATGGACTGCTGTCAAGCTGCACGTAATTCCGGTATGCTGTACTTTGGCCCGAACATGTACCACCGTAATACGGATTTATTATCGTTCGATCTGGAAAAAAGTAAAGCTAAAGAAAATCCCAAAACTAAAACAAGTTATAGATTGCAAAAATCCTTAGTTTGAGAAATGTCGAGAGTAAATACACAAAATTCGTTTTTTTTTTAAAGTATGTCTATGGGAAATAAATACAAGTATTTTCGTGATGGAATCTATTTCCAAATCTATATTTTCTCGATTTTTGATAGCGTGGAACTATATCATACACTAGCCAGTGAATAGAGGAAATTCTGTATCCAAAAGTTTAAAGCTAAAGACTTGCCATTAAAAGGATTAACGTAGTAAGGAAGATAAGTGGAATAATCAGGAATTGTAGTAGAGACCGAAGGAGCAGTGGCGGTGGTAGTCGCCTGAACACAGATTGGATTGTTGTACATCGCTGTTGTCAGGTTGATAGTGCAGCACTAGCAGATGTTGGCGGTGGGGTCACTGTTGTTGTCGTTAGATATGCAAATAATTGAAGATTTTTAAAGAATTTATCCAAAAGTCTGAAAAGCGATCTACAGAGATAAGGAATGTAGCAGGAAAGACACTCCAAACACTTCACTACAACAGAACTGTTAAATATTTGCCATACTCTCTTCGGGAATGCAAAACTACACAACACTACTGATCCGATGATGTCATTCCATAATTTTGATTTTATCACTTTTGTGTTATAGTATTGCTTGTATTATCATTTCACATATCTCAAAACAAATCATTTCGAGAAAAATTAACCGCAAAGTCAACTTAAACTTTTTCCGTGTAATAATGCGTAATAAGCCAATGTGGAATTCTAAAATGAGTAAACTACCAACAAATAAACTACTAGATAGTAATTAAAACTGAAATTTCCGAACCTTGTTTCTAAAAATCCAAACTGCAGAAGCCGAGAGAAGGAATATTTGAATTTGCTCATAAATATCTACCAGGCCATAAAGATGAAGAAAAAAAATGTTCGTCAACCGAAGTACACAATCCTCCGGTCCGTGTCCAGCTCAATATGTTATTTATCATCAAAGATGAAGATTCTAAGCATTCAAAAGAAAATTGCTGGAAGAAATTAAGAACTGGCATAATGAGTGTCCGTCCCATTTCAAAAAGAAAAATTGCCATAAACCCAGAATGTCACCATCTTTCGGTTTCGACAAGGCATTAAAAGACTCAGTTCTACTTTACAATTGAAACTTTTCTGCTAACAGAATTACTTTCGCAAAGAAGAAATAAAAAAATGTACTTGAAATCAATCAATCAATCAATCAGTCAATCAATCGATCGATCCATCATCATTACATATCTACACTCTCCAGAACTACTTTTTCTTAGTGTTCAAAAGTAGAGATTTATTTATAGCCTTAAATTATAATACTATCTCTTCTTCGAAATATTAATGAGTTTGCAACATATTATAAAGGTAATTATTTTATAAGACTAGTAAAAAAAGTAATAACATCGATAATTAAGAGCACAGAAGCAGGTAAGGAGGAAAAGTATGCTGTTGATATTATTAAACAAAGTGTTATAATTTTTCCGAAAAATACCGAAAAATAAAATTTTTCATAATGTTAAGGAATAATTTGTGAGTATCGAGCAATTCAAAGGCGATCACTTTTTTGCATTCGTTAGTAATTTTGTAACAATTTTGCTTTAAATAAAGGAAAATGTTCAGATTATTTGAGATAAAGTTGACAAAACGGACTTTTTGACTTCTCGCCAAACTGAATAACTATGCTATCCGCTAAATATTAGCTTGATCTATAATTTTTATGCTCTGACGCTCAGTTCAATAATAATTGCAGCTTAATAATCTTTCTGTATTTCTTTACCAATAAATTGTCTACGAAAATCGACCAACTCTCGGAAAAATATTATGGCCAAAAATTTATGATTACTTCATTGATCTTCACCGTGAGCATTCGCCATCTCGCATCTCTTCACGTCACTACGAAAAATCATAAGCAAAATTTCGGGATACTAAAAAGATAAAAATAAATAACGAAAATTTAAAAGCAAATACTATGAATGAGTTTTTTACGGACCACTTTTATTGCTACTTGTTGCTGAAAATTAGATTAAAACAATCATTTTAACGAATTTCCAAAGTTTTTGTTTCGAAGCAGAAAAAGCCATTTTAGCCTCAAAGACGGAAATGCAAGAAAGTGAAGTCAGAAAGATTGAATTGCCAGTGGATGTATAAATAACTCAACAATATCTACAACTCTTAAATTATACTTTTCATATAAATATTATGAAAGCTAACACTTTTTAGTTACATCAAATTAAAATTGACTCGAAGACCTAGAATTTCCCAACTATAGCAGTATCAAAGATATGATCACATATATCTATCTTTTCATACTGAAATTATTAGGTGCTATCATGAAATCAAATTTTCTCTTGTTTGGAAAATTGTAAATCGGGAAGCAATTTCCCTAAAATTTTTTTTCGCTCGAATACTTCGGGAATTTTCGTTTACAGCTTTCTATACAAGAGATAATCACATCGCACACTGCTTCATAAAATGCTTACGTAATTACTCAAATAGGCAAAAGATGTATGACTTCATAATGAGAGACAAGCTTTGTGGCGAAGGAATTTAAATTAAAAAATGTACAAAGATGAATTGCTGATTACTATCCAAACTTTTGAAGTGCAGTGAGCTTAGCTGCTGACAGTCACCAGTTTCTTCAGCTTTTTGAAATTATCAATGAAGGCTAAGAATATCTGGCTGTCAAATAAGAATTACTAAATGAAGCTGTAAATGTTATGGTAATATAATTGTAACCAAGAGACAGGGGAAAAAACTAAGACTGTCGAACGACGAAAGTTCACTTTCAGTTTGCATAAACATAGGAGCGAAAGGTATTTCCGGGTGAAATCGAAAAATACCTCTGTCAGTCACCGAGTTCAAAACAATGTTTCGAGATGACCAGAGTATACTGTTTGTTAGTAAAGGCTACTGTGAAATAAAAAGAGACAAAAAAAGGAGGGTAAAAGAATAGCTTTTACATATTATACATTTTTGAAGAGAAAGTTCTTAGTAAACTATTGACGATTAATCATTTTTTCCGCAATTTTGATGCTTGAAAGTTTGGTCAAGTCATTGAATAATTAAAGTAGTACGAACCTTCCCTCCCTCTTACAAGTTGCCAGGCGAAGCATAAATACGGAAAAATCAATGCAGGATTTTTTACTTTTTACACTTTCGAACAGTTTTATACAATTATGAATATTAAGGATAAAGTAGAAGTTAGCTGTTTGTTTGCACAAAACTTAAGTTGACGCAGCAGCTGATTCAAAGAATGAATCGATGAATGTGCAAAGCGAGATTGATTAGCAAGCTTACACATGCTATCAAATTTGAAGCAAAAATGTAGAAGAAACAAAAAGTTGGAGAGTATTCAAACAAGCGATTCTCGAATGATATATATTTCATAATTAGATCGGTTGTGTTCGGTATTAATTCCTAACTAAAATGAACTGCAAAGGCTTAGATTTAAATTTCTAATGTGAAAAGAAACTTCGTATGCAAAACTACAATACTCGATCTAAATTAAATAGATTGTTAATGTTTCAAATTATGTGTCTTATCCGTTTCCTAAATTTTTAAGTGAAAAGGTATTTAAATCAATAGTACCAAATTTATTCAACATCGGAAAAAGAAAGGATTTGGAAATAAAAAGATTAAAACTTCATCACATGTTCTTTTCAAAGAGGCAAGCAAATCACTTAGTGATTATCTCTACGATAAGACAGTACTAATAAGGAATAAGAGTAAGGACCTGTACTGCTATTTGCAGTAATCCTTGTCTGTAAGACATGATTTACTATGAGAGAGTCATTTACAGGCTTAAATATAAGTAAAATATATAACGGTCGAAAATTAATCAATACAGCATTTTTTTAACATTGTATGTTTTGGAAAGGCAAGAGAGGCTTACAACATTTTTTTGCACTGATACTGTCGAAGTTATTTCTGGATCGTCTTAAATCAATTAACTATTATAAGATTTCTTTCCCTGTAGAAAAAATTGCCAAGGTCGTTAAAACCGTTTAACCATTCAATGTCCATTTACTGAAGTGGTCATTTTCAGACTGTGGTAAGATCTAATCAACTTATTCGAAATATCTCCGATTATCTGAGATTTCAGTTCAGCTCCAAAAATTGTTTATAACTGATCTGGAAATTGTCTAATACATACGATTAAAAGATTAAGTAGAAGGAATCACATTTCGGATCTGAGATATAGCGTAAAAATGTTCTGGAACTTGTATGTTTCCTCAAAAACACAGCTTACTGACAAATAAGCTCTAGTCGGTTTTTCAAGATAGAAGGTCTTATTCCAAAAATACCAGTTACCAGTTAAAGAGCCTCAACCAGAAAGATATAATTGGTATGCTCGTTGCAGCGCGACATAGCAATAAGCATAGTGACTAATAAAATAAACGAATAAATGATGCATCGCTGCATGAATAATAAAAAAAGTTTTCACGTGGGAAATTTGTGTCCTCTGGAAATGATCGCTCATCTGATGTCACAGCTTATTCTCGGGTAATAGCATTGCTGATGAAGCGGTAGCAATGCGGCAGCTGTCACACGAGTAACAATGTGACGATATTCAAAGTATTCAGAAGAAAATGATCGCAGTGTCGGCTACTGGATGATACATTCGTTATTATGTCGCCGATTCGTTTCCTCACAGGCAATTTTTACACATTTCTATCAGATGGAATGTGGAAGGCATCGAATAATCAGCAATGGCATGACAGGCAGCCCTCCGCCACTTTTTTACCTCAAATCTCGAATCTAGAGAAGAGTGGATCATTTGACACTGCGTGCTGCACAGTGACGCCATTAACAGTCAAAAATTATTCTTAATGCACATTAACAGATCAGTCTTCTACTAATTATGACTATTTCTAAAATATATGTCAGCTAAAACCAACCACTTTTCCACTTGCCACTCCTTCTATCTCTCTTCAAATTAGTGTACAGTCCGACAGTTGACGATTTTGTGAGGGTTTTGAATGCTCCGAGTTGTTGTTGAAGTGGATCCATCAAATAAGACATTTATGTCATCACCGGTGAGATACATTTTAATTCTACTCACATGTAAACGGAATTTCTGCATCTTTTGGAGAGAGAATACTATTTAAAGCAGCGCTGAATTCTTCATGTTAAATATGCACTGCGACCAGGTTAATTAGCTTACTAAACAGATTAATTAGTTTTCAGTAGTTAGGCAATCAATGTTTTTGTTATTACGGATATCTGGTTAACAAGCACTAAGCAAGACAAATTTACTCATTACTACCTGCTCACTTGTTCTCCTCGTTCTGTTTCATCCACATCTAAGCAGAATTCCTTCTAGTTATTAATCGGTAGATGAAGAATAATAGTGTACAAAAAAGAAAGAGGATATGATATGATACGATAGGAGAAGATCGGATGGCAACGAAAAGGCACAACACATTCGATGTTAATGTCAATAAAGTGTAATTGAAAAGGCTCAGGTATTACACACGATAGAAAAGTAAAGAATTAACTAAAGTGTCTACTTAGATACTTGATTATATGAAGAACTGAACTAGAAAGTCCCGAGAATTTTTTCTTCAAAAAAAAGAAGAAATAAAAAGTTTTTTTTATAGTTCCAAAGTTGTATAACTTTAGAAATTTAATAAATGCTCACTTATTCGCGGGAAATTAAGATCATGCCAGAAATATTCTTTTAAATTATAATTTTGAAGTAAAAAACGGAAGTTAGGAATGGCAAAATCAAGAACTAAATTTGATCTTTCAAATGTCAAGATTATCATTTGACTGATAATAATCAATGTGATCATGTAGAGATGATTCGCATGGAATGGCATTTTATTTTCTACAATATGGCGCGGAATAAACAGAAGACATAGTTGTGATACATCAGTATCACTCTGTTAAAAAATTTTGTTCTTTAAAAATTCAATAAATATGAGTAGATAGTCGTTGTTGCCAACATACAATTATTAGTGCTGAATGTAGTAGTAATGATCCATAATTTTGGAAACAAGGCCATCTGTGCCCTTACTGAGACAACATCAGCTTTTTTGTTTGTATTTGTCTTGAATTAGTAACATTTACCTCATAAAATCATTTCATGTTACTTTCAAGTGTCTGGAGGGCAATCCAGGCAAACTACTGTTAGATATAAATTTAGATTTTTAGATTCCGAACCTTTAATAGGAACAAAAAGTGACCAAGATAAAGATTTCAAGATCACGATTCATTGATTTCGGACCATGTCAGAAAACTTTAGTTCTGGGCAGATTGATCCGTTCATACTTCATTTTCAAAATTGTTCTCTCTGCAATTATTAGTGGTAGTTTTACTAAAAACAGGCCAATTTTTGAATCTTATATTAACTGTAGACCACGACAATTAGATTATCAGTATTTTTGCTGATGTTTTTCTTATAGATGGGGATTGACGGAAGAAAAGAACAAAGATGTAAGAAATTATAGTTTTAAATTTAAAACAAACTTCGAGTTTATAGAGCGGAATGTGAATTCTTAATTAGAAAGACTATCAAATTAACGTACAGAATAATGCATCCTGAAAATAAAGTGGTGTCGGAGAAAATGTTTTGATTCTTGTTGACACCAATTATAGAGGCGGAAAGTCAGAGAAAAGATTTTTATAGATGAAAATTCATCTTGCAATAAATGACACTGTGATTTCTATGGAAATTGAAGAGCAATTATAATTAGTAAAAAATTATCCTTTGTCAACTGATACCCACTGTAAAGCACATTTGTAATAATGATAAAAAAAAGTAGACCAAAGCAGTGTCTCTTTCTGGAATATGGTTATTATCACTCTAATATTGTAATCATTTGTATTTAAAATTCCTAATCTTTATTTATAGTCAGATGGGGACTAAATTTAATCAAAATTACCTTCAAAACATGATGATTGAACTACTAATTTAAAAATCCGACGGGAGATGAACAAGGATTAACCGGATTTCATTAATTTCGCTTATCATCCCAATTAGGCGGAAGTATGAGAGGTAAAATGTTTGATGATTCGTGAAATTATAATATGAGTTGAGAGAAATGCATTCGTTATTGAACGTTGATTGCAAAGGAATTTATTAACTTGATGATTTTTTTAGTGAATAGAATTATTTATTCCTTCATAGTACTCAAGCAAATTTTAAAAAAGCTGCACTAATTTGACTAAATAAAAGACAATGCAAAAATTAAAAAAGCAAAAATATGAGAACTTCTGATCACATCCCACCATACTTCTGGCATTTTTGTTTTCGTAAAAGAATGGAATTATCTCGTTCTTCTTAACTCTTTTTCACAAAATTAAGTAATGAAAAATAAAAAATTACTCAGAAGTCGAGCAAACAAGCGATTTATAATTGTGCCGGCACATTTTGAATTGAGGAAGTTACTATGATGGTAACTTTTTTAAACATTTAAGTAGCACAATATTCTAACATACACTTTTTACTTTTCAGAAAATTGGAAGCGATTTGCCCTGTTCTGCATGACTCGAATTAACGTCTTTGGTGTTAGCTCTTAGCACCTTTTGCAGAAAATAAACGATTATTGTCATAATTGTACGTCAGATCTGACGATGGTTCCGACTGTAAACTTCGGAGGTGTATATCTAGAACATCATTAGAAGTATGAAGCTTCAGCACTGGTACGCCACTACTGAATTATCACGATAAGAATTGTGATAAATTTAAGAATTTATGAACGAACGGACTTAAATGATGAAAGACGAAACGTTTGGAAAGATTATTTCTAGTCTTACTGAGTTTAGGAAACAATCACGTCACGAACATTTTTTCATTGTTCTTCGCTTCTGACATTAGAAGAGAAGAGCACAAAACATTCCTTGAACTCATGCAAAAGAAGCTCCAGAAAGAAACCGATCGGTTTTAATTTCTTCTTTCCTTATCACTTGTCTCTTGCAGTTATTTCCACGAATGTTAACTGGCTCTAGTCAGTAGCAGTGCAGAATTACTGTAGGCAAGGATGAATGTAAAGTGGAACGATTTTACAGTTATTCTACATGACATACTATAACGTACTACGTAGCACCATGAAACGGAAGCTGAACATGCAAATATCTAATGCCGAAAGAATTAACAAATGAGACATTGATCAGCTGATGTTGCGTTTCGAGAGTGTTAAGAGAAAATGAAGAATAGTTTCTTTTCACTGTATCATTTTTGTCGTTGCTGATTTTACAACTTGTTCGAAATTTTGTTTCCTGATTATCTCCTTTCAACAGAAAAAGTACTGATGTATCCTATTCATCCTTTTGCTCTGATGAACTTGCAGTAAAGAGAACAACCACTTGCTTAATGACTAAGTTTTCAAAAAAAAATCAAATGTAGAAAATTCCTTGGATAAAAGCTTTTTAATTGAAGATATGGGCGATAATTTTAAGAATATCGTGAACCATTAGAAGAGAGTTTTGTCTTTCAGTTGGAAAAGTACTGATTAAAATTAGAGTTGAACCGAGAGCAATGGCTTCAGAAGAATGTAATCATAAAATCTGTCCAGCTGAACTTTTGAATTCATTCGAGTTTTTCGCTCATTGTGGTGAGATTTTCCGGTGATTTCACATTCCTCCAACGTGTCTCATCTTGGTATCACGTCATCCAACAACATGCCGTTCTACTTTTTCAGTCAGCGTGTAAAGCTGACGAATTACGTCGAAATATGTTTGATTATAAGAAGATACGCCTCGCATTACATCTTTGTTTTTTTACACAAGAGAGAGAGTAATTTGATTGAAATCAGTTGATTATAAATTATATCGATGGAAAGCATTGATGACATAGTTTTATCTTTCAGTGAAATAATTGGCGTTGGTGACAGCTCACTCAACCAATACAAGGAAAAATGGATCAGTTTAACGTCAGGAAGACGAAATGGCCTACCTTAGCGTGTTTCACGTCGTGCTTGACATGTCGTGCTCAATTATAACACTTTTCCACATTGCACTGACTCCAATTCTTAATAAATATAAAAAAACTTTTGGACAATTTCTAAAGAAAGGGAAAGTTTTCCACTGCTTAATGGACAGCTTGCTACAGATCGTCGTATATCAGCCAACTTGTTTGTATTCCTCTATTAATTATTTTAATTGTCTGCATTCCTCTCCATTAATGATTTTACAGTAAATGCAAAATAATCACAAATACTTCATAATTTTAATCCTTGCAAATTTTTAAGTAAAAAAAAAAAACGAAAAAGTATTGTTCAGTATTTTGTGCATCACAGTTTACTTACTGCTAAAAATTAGGTAACACCTATTTAGATCCTTTATTTAAAGAAAATTTAATTATCCTGTCACCTGGTAACTGTTAACTATCGAAACTTCTTTTTTTTGCCTTTTAAATCGATTCATAGTGTTTGAGAAGAACTCTAAATCTCAAGCTTGTTAAATATGTAAATTTGGGGTATGCTTCTTTAATATAATATTGCTACTGTTAGCTGCGAAAATCTGTAGCATGAACTTCTAACTCATTCATTTCCAGGAATAAATATGAAATGTATTTCTCAAAAAGTAAATAATTTAAATTCTTCAGTGAACAAGAATTACGAGAAGCAGAGGGTAGAATTCTTCGTAATGACGTTAACAACTCTTTTCATCCTCAGTGAACAGTGCAAATGATTTCTGACAATCGAGTGCGGGAATAACATCACATTTCTGCTTCGTTATCCACTACTACGACTCAAATTTTTTGAATTCTTTTCCTCTTTTTCGTTTTTCCACTCCGTCCATCCGAATTCTGTTCGACATGTGGTTCTTATGAAACAAAACAAAACAAAAAAGAAAAATTGCATATTTCGACGAAAAACAAAATTAATTACTATCTGTCCGAGTGACTGACTTTCTGAGTTTTGTAAAAAGAAAGGTAATTCTGAATATTTATTTGCATCACATGAATAAGATAATGAACTTTCATCTTAGAGTTAATTATAATTGAGCAAGATAATTCAAAAGAACTAGCTGATCTAATTCTTTGCTAAAGCCGTTGTGTTCCAAAAGTTCCAAATAAACAATGAAGTAGAAGAGAGTGAAAGAAAGTATATGAATTATTAAGCTGAACTAAGAGGAAATGTTTGGGCTCAAACATACACAAGAATTAAATTAATGGTGTGGATTCGTGTTTCCGTCTCCAAACACTAAAATAGTCTTGTGCCATGATTTCATATTGTTATGCAATATGACAGTAACGATATTGTTTAAGAATTTATTGGAAGCAATTGCATTGATGAGCAAACAGAGAGGTCAAGTATTTCATAAAAATAGTTGACACTTCCTGACTTTTACGAAATCATAGTCACTTGAATTATACTTTAAAAGAAGACTGAAGGATGCTTTTGAAGTTTAATAAAACAATATCAATGCTAATTTATTCGAACATGTGGTTACAGTAGCAAAAAGTACAACAGAAGGTACTCAATCTCATGAAAAATAGGAGAATTGTAGGATTAGGCAGGATTCAGATAATGCAATTTCTTTATAAGTGTCTAAAAGAATAAAGCAAATGACATACAGCACTTGGCTTGTCAAGGATTTACTAAACCAGGTTAGATTCAAGCCTTTTTTAGCATAAATAACTTTTGATTCACAAGACTGTGTATTATTTCATTTTGTATGAGAACACTTATTTTCTTCTTCAATTTATGTCTCAACACAGCCTTCTAGTTGCAATGTATCAAATCATTGCTCTTTAAATCATTAATCAATGTCTGTTTTCATTACAATCATCACATGAAGAATCGTTAGAAATGCATGCTTGAAAGACTGGCACAGAGCAATAAAAGAAGCAAAATAATAGCTTTGCTGAAAGGATAGACACTGCCCTCAAGCTCACTTCGAAACTTATTAAAGTCTAATTTTGCCAATCGGATATTGTATTTCTTAATACCTGGTTTCATGAACATTTAAAATTGCAATTAAAACTAGAAAAATGCTGATTTGATTGATTTTTGCATCCTAAAGATATTTATTAATGTTTAGGCAAACTGAAATCCCTTCACTTAAACTCGTGAAATTGTTGTTATTTAAAAAATATAGCCGCCTTTAATTTCTTCGAAACAGTCGATAACAACAGCGGTAGAGTAAAAAATAGTATAGTAAAAAATAAAAAGCAAAAACGTGGGATACTGATTTGATTAGGCAGCAAATATACTGTGGTTCATGAGCATCATTTGATAGCTTACACATATAAAAAAACAGATAAATTTGAATAGATGCATATAAATGCTTTTTGCTAAAGAAGTTTAATTGAGAGAATAACTGATTATATAAATCATATCAGTCAATTTTCAAAGACTTGAAAAAAGAGAGTATTCAGTTGTTTATCAGATGTTTGGATTGAAACTGCAAATGCTGACTGCTCCAAAAATAAAGTCAAAAAAGTTCCTGTCATACTTATTGTCTCAATGAACTTTATTGATACACTGGATGAGCAGAAGGCTCAATGACATTATAGTTTGACACAAAATAAATACAAAAGAAAACTAATAATTGATTATCAAAAGCAAGATATTGTTCTCATCAGATACCATGTCATTATAACCACATCATTTCCAAGAATCCATTTTGGAGAGGGCTCTATAATCCTTATTTATTAAATATATATATGCAAATAGGCTGAGAGAAAAATATTGAAAATCAGGAACAAATGTGAATTGGAAGCACCCAGTAAAAAAGAATATTCTGATTTCCTTTATATTCTTGCATCCTGCAACTTCTGGTCACTTTTCGAATTATTATGTTCTAATCCTAGGAAAACATTAGTAACTTCACAAATCATGACCGATTGAGACCTTTTCGATCTTCGCAGTGGTGTGTGCATTGTTAAAAAATGAGGATTTTGTGCTTTTTTTTTGACGAAATCAAAATGGTAATGTTTCAGAAATTTTTTCTTCTATTAGACATCAAAATAAACAATTCATTTTAAATTCAGCGAATATATAGAAAAAAATCATGACAATTCAACGTTCACGACTAATTTCAGGAAAAAGATAATGATCTTGAGATGAAAGGGATAGTAAATCAGCAGCATCAAAACTGAAATGTGAAGAACGGAATTCTATTATTGCTATCAATTTCATAAAAGTGAAAATGAGTTCCGAAAATTCGAAAACATTTTAGAATCAAATCTTTTATCAAGCACCGAATGAAATATTGTCGTGCTGAAAACAAACTACAAACTAAGTGGCTTACTGAAATACCAAAGAGAAGGAACATTTGTAATGTTTGATGCAATGTGATAAAATGTTAGTGCAGAATGATTTTAGTAGGATCAACAAATTCTGCAGAGCAAAGCACATGTTGCATGCACATCATCTTGAGATGTCCACTTTCAAGAATTCGGTTCAGTAAAAATGAATTGCCTAATGAAACAGAAAGGTTGTCCTGTTAATTATTCATTTCTCTTCTTCCTAGTACCCACAGATATTTCGGGTATACTGTCGCTTTCTTTCCTACATCTTTTTCCTTCGTCTTTTATCTTTCACACTCATTCCAGTAGGAAAATTCGCTTGAGATATCGATATTTTTAAATTTTAACTTTTTTTTTTTAGACTTTAAAGCTACATTAGCATATTCCTATCATGAACAAATAAACAAATGCGTCTGCTTCATTACTGACTTGTCAGATTCCATTATTTGCCATACTAAGTATAGTCATATAAATTAAGTTTAAAAATTATAGCCGCTAGGCATATCTGCTCGTCTCCTTCTTTCTCACGCTTATCCTTGAGGTTGTTTATCTGCTTCAGTTATGGAAGCTTTTGAATCCATCTTTGTTTAATTTCCTTTTTATGAAATTCCATTCCCCGAATTTGTTGTTTCCATTATGAAATATTGAACTTATTTCCTGTTTAAAGCACGGCTTTCTATTCCAAAAAATAGCGAGGAGATCATTTTGAAGATTAATTATTAAAAAAAAGAGAAAAAATCAAATCCAATGAAGATAAGCCGGAAAAATTTTTGTTGATCGAAATTACTATTCAGAAATGAAAAAGATATGTTTTCTCAAATATCCGAATATTTTGATTTTTATTTTCTGTCTTAAAAGCTCTCTCACATTTTAATCAATTTTATCAAATTTTTTCCTGAACAATTTCAAATTAATAACGAACTACCGTAGATGGGCGACTTGTGTGGTGCTTGCTCAAATATGAAAAACAATATTGAAGAAAACGAAGAAGCTTATAAATTGCTTATTAATTGTGAAGAGCAGAGTCTGCATGCTTTAGCCCCAGAGAGATTAACCCAATCTATATGAATGTCCAATTTACAGCTGTTGTCACCATTTTTGCATAAATTTACATCAGGCTTTCAGTCTCGGGTTTTCCTGCTTGCAAAACCCATTTAGCTTTCTAAAGCTCCAAGAACAAATGATATCATTAGTGTGACACTTTTCACTTACACTTTTCAGTATATATTTATGAATAAGCATATCCTATTTTATTTATCCTCTTATCTGTAATTCGATTATTCACCTCTCATTATTAAAGTAGCAAACGATAAATGAATTCAAACCTCATAGAATCCAAGCATCGTATCTACTTCTTATTAATTTTTAATCAATTAATTGGTCCTAATTTTTATACAAAATAGAAATCAAACACTCCCGTAATATGTTCATCGATTTTGAAGCATTTTGGAGGGATACGGTATAAGTTTAATGCTGCCGACCAATCAACGGCTAGGGAATAGAGTAGGGTGACAGTTGTGAAAATGTTAATTTTACTTCATGTCAACCCATTTCCCCATCAGATTCATTCAGTGGATTTGTTAATAAGTTCTGGATTCTTTTCTATGTGCTACGTCTCTGAGGACCACGAAACAGAGGTATATTTTGGACTTCGCCTGATATTTCTGGATGGGAGATCGAGACTTTTTCGACTCCAAACACAATCACAGCAAAGACCGCAACAATTCTCTATTGGATCGATGTTTCAACAGCGAGTATAATGCGAAACATTGCTCCAGAAAACGAAATTTACCTTTCAATTATGGTTTTTCACATGGAGAAACACAGTAAGCGTAATGAAAATAGAATCACTTCACCATTTTCACATTTTCACTGAAAAACAAATTGTGATGTTGAAATTAAACGTTCCAGCAAGCAATCATCATCTGAAGAAGAGGACGATGAACTTGATACAGCAAGTAACTTTTTTGATGAAGATGACGATGGCAACAACTCGAGTACCACTGAAGAACCGGATGAAGAAAAAGCCTGCATCAGTGAAAATTTTAATCAGGCATGATTAAAATGATTAAAAGGCAGCGTTCTAAATAATTTCTGGGAGATCATGAGATCTAGAAATGTCATCACTGAAATGGATTTATAAATTAATTTCAGACATTTTCTGGAACTCAAGCAGTACAAGCCATATCTTCTTTATTTCGGAATTCAAATAGTGATAATCAAAGTGAATATTTTTTTTTTTAAGTTATTACTTTTTTATAAATATTCATGTTTTAACGATCTTGAGCTTTAAATCAAGAATCTAAAGGGCATATTGATTTTTCATTTCAGAAAATGAAATCAGCATTAATTATCCTCTTCATGGTCATGGCGCTGTTAATACTAATAATAGTACACGAGCTTTTGCAAATGTCACTGATTCCCTTTGCCACCACCACTCACAACAGGTACAACTCTGAATTTTTAAAATTTGTTTAAGTCAAAATGATAAAAAAAATGTTTCCCTGGTGAAATAATTTTAGTGGTTAAGGATCAATATAGCTTCATTTGCTTAATTAAAATACTTTACAGTTAGTTTATACTGGTCATGTGCCAGTCAGTTCACATTATGTAGTCAGCTATAGTACGGTGCCAGGTAATGGTACCAGCAGTTGTGAGAGTTCTTACGGACGTGTTAACAATATACCAGTAAGCACCACAGTTGCGAGTGGGACGATAAACCGAAACATAAACCACCAGGTATTCTTCAACTGACAATTTCTTTCGATTTAGAAATCAAAAAATGCGGTGGGGCAGAACTTGAGCTGGTTGTCACTACTTCATTTGTCATTAGATTAATAACTGATGCAGTAAATGATTTGAAACATCGAAATTTCTTCGCAATGTCTGTTTTAGAATATTAATGTTGTCGAATCTTTCGTCCGACCTTCGTTCAGCAGCACAAAGCGTTAGTAGATTTTATATCGCAAATTTCGCCTTTATTTCTTATGGAATAATTTTTAAGGTACAAATTTCAATATTTTGTGGTATAAGTATCAGTGAGACGAACATTTCTGACATTCAAATAATTCGATTTCAGCAGCGATTTGTAACTTCGGTCTAAGTCGTACTGTGTACAGTAACTTCGGACATTCGTTACCATCACTGCACAGTATGCCAATGCTTGCATCGGAGACGTTTTGTGCGGTGCCTGGTCGCACGTCATTACTCAGTTCTACCACGAAATATCACGTCACAATTGGAGAGATTTATCGACGAATCTCGCCACCAGAATGCTTGAATGCTTCTTTACTTGGAGGAATTTTACGAAAGTTTGTAGCATGAAAAAGTTCCGAAAAGCCTTGAAGAATTGGTTAAATAAAAAATGAGAATTAAATAAAATAAAAAGGCCAGCTAGATCTTAAAATAAAATAAGGCTTAGTTTTAATCGGACCTATAAGATGACAAATAAGTCGTGAATTCTTTCTCATATCATCGTGTTGATAATAACCGGTAACACTAACGAGACAAGTGATAGAAATTCTATAAAATGTAGCACACAACTTTTTTCCAGAATAATGTAAATTTCCAGAGCTAAATCGAAAGATGGTGGAAAAACTCTGCGGGATAGTCTGAAGCGAGTTGGATTAACATTACCGGCTGGGCGGCGAAAAGCTGCTACTGTCACTGCATGGACAGCTTTAGTAGAAGGCAAATTTTTGAAATTTCAAATTTAAAATCAAAATAACAGGGAAAATAGCAATATGTTGTAGCGTACCACTCTCATTTACTGTACTCAACTGCTAGAAAAAAAGATCCTCATTTTTCAGAGGAAGCTTTACAAATGGCTAAAGATTTTGCCGCTCTCAGTGAGAAAGCTTTCCCTGTGCGGCAAATAGCTGAATTTATTTGCAATCGAATGATTTGGCAGGATGATCCACGTGAATGCTGCACCTTCATCGAGCATACAAGGTTCAAAGGGCAATGAATGATGATCAGAGAGGAGAAACCGATCAATAGTACCTTGTATGCGTTTTGTTTTTCAGACTATTTATCAAAGAATTATTGGATATCATAAACAACGAACATTCCGGGACAATGTTTCCTAATCAGCCGAATCCGAACACAATAGCTACTCCTGTAATGCAGCATGGTCTTGCACATTTCTCTTTGGTATTCACATTTTTTGGATTCGTTCAGAAATTTAGTTTAACAAAAGGCAAAATCATTTTTGCCTTTTGTTCCTTGCATAATCTTATCACTCATGCACACATCACTATCCAGTAATTATTTTGCAGTTAACCCATGGTTTCGGACCTCTGGCATTCGTGACGGTGTTCGATACGCTGATTACAATGCTTGATGAAATGCTGAAATACTGTGATCGGAATGAACAACATTTGAATATTCCGTTATCAGAGATATCAGTTACGCATATACCTTCTAGCCGTTTCACCTACAACAGTAATATGTAACCTATTTCTGCTTTTGTGAAGGCTTAACTTTTTAGCCACCAGGACATTTAGTGTCTACCTAGTAGACTCTCAAATTAGCAGTCAAATTTTACAAGTCCAGTCGGACACTTTTTTTCAAACTTTTTGACCATGTTTCTCTTATCTGCAAATTTTCATGTCGCATATTAATTTAAAACTTTTTCCTTTTGTAGGAAAGTCATATGGAAGAAAACTTACTAAGTTTTCATGGAGAAAGATTTGAATCCCCTTTGCTAAAATTTTTCACAAATATTTTTATACATTTTTTATAATATGCCGTTCCATGATGCTGACCAATACGAAGAGATCGTACAAATACTAATTTGCTGTTTTATTTGTTGTGAAATCACAAAAGAGAGGAATTTTTAAACAAAAAATAATTAGTTATAATTTATATCAAATAATTCTTGTTATCAATTATCATTCTGGCCAGCAGAGTGAAAGAACATTGCATTTTGAAAGAAGAACTATATACATAACACAAGTAAACTATCAAATTAAAAATGAACAACGTCCAAACATTGACTATGAAAAAAAGTTTGTTCTTTGGGAATGTAGGACACATAAGTTTATTTTTGAACTGTTGAAAGAAAATTTAAAAAAAGTTTCAACTTAACTAATTTGCCAAACTTCAGACATAGCTTTACCGTATTATCCTATTTATATTTCCAAAGTCAAATTATCCTTAGGATTAACACTGGAACCTCTTTCAATCTAATAATACATGTTAGATTCAAACAGGTAGCTTAGTTTGAGTATGCAACTTCAGTATGATTTAAAAATAAATAATTTGAAGTCTATCTTTTATTATTCCTGAGAAACTTTTAGATAGTTAACATTCATAAAATGCCTAATTAGTGAGAATTCTTCCATTTCTGTTTTTTTTCTTTTTTTTTTAATTAAGGCAGTTGCTTCAAGTCTGACAAGGTCTCAACTGCTCTATCCCCAAATATTCTGGAAATTCGAAGATAACGACAGGTTATAAAGCATTACTTCGGAAGAAAGATGAAACTAAAAAGTAGAAATAGGAAAGTACGAAATTGATGAGAGTTAAAAAAACAAGGAATGATACGAACTGATATATAACAACCTCTTAGTCAGGGCATTATTGCACTCAATACAGATAAGCAGAAATCTTTAAAAGGGCTGCGGTGGCAGTAATTAGATTTCGAAACAAATCAAAATTTCATTTAAAATAATAAAATTTTGAATCCCTTCGAGTTAACGTGTTTTCTCCAGTTTTCGTTCGGTACTGATAGCTTCTTAGCTTTTCATTGCCGCAATATTTGGAGCTTTGCAGCTTTTCGAATTTATTTACTCTTTCAACTACACTATCAAATGATTTTTTTTTTGTTAACGTGCACTGTTGCCATTAGCATTTATCATTTTATCATTTGTCTTTTTTCTATTTAATAAATTCCAAAAAACAATCGATAACTGAAAATTAAAAATAAGAAGTTATCTGTATTGATGCAATCATAAAGACAAAGTATGGAAAATTTCGACACAGGAAACGAAAATTTACAAATTTTAGTCAAAAAGAGAACACTAGTATAAAATTATTTGCATTATTGCACAAAGTAGGGTGAGAGACAGTGTTTCAACAAGTAAAAGAAAAGTTAATTTGTCGTACTTTTTATTTGCTAAAACCTACGGAATTCTAAACATTTGAAATTAGTCTTGATTTGAAGCTTGAATTTTTCGGCAGTTGCATATAATTAGTTCTCAAAAATTCAATCACCATTCTAATAATGAAAATTAATGCTGACCGAGAACATGGAGAAGTGGTGAAGAGGAAACGATAGCAGTATTCGGTGGAAATTTAACGTTCTATTGAGTTGTCATTGAAAGGAGGAGTGGTGGAAGTTTTCGTACCAGCCGCACCCTATAACCATCTTTCTTAATCGAATCCCGAATGACCCATTTCCGATCTGTCCAGCGTTGCAACGGAAGATTTGCAATTAAAACGCGCGAGAATAGTAAAGATTTGAGGAGATTTGATAAAATTCTGAACAGAACCATGAACAACTGTAAAATTAATTTCCATTATCTCCACATCTATCTATTACTCATTAATCGGTAATGCATTCTTAGATATTACATTCCTTCAGATGAAAAGAAATCCTAGAACGGTTATGATAAACAGCAGCGGAACATTTTGATATGTACCAACGGAACATTTCAAGATGTTGTTGACCGCACTTACTGATTAATTAGAGATCGTATCGACAAGGCAAAGAAGAAAGATTAAAGGACAAAGGAACTAAAAGTGATAACTTAATGAATTTAACAGTGATTAAAAGGAATTCTGCTAACTGGTCGAGATTTTAATAAATTTTTGCTGTAGTCAATGCAGCTAAAACTCGGAGTGTACAGAGACATGTGCTGAAATCTGAAGAAAAGGGAAGTGAGATCGAGATGAGTTTTGAATGTTATATTTAACTATTAAGAGAATACATAAGAAACCAAAAACGATTTTCTTGAAACCAAATAGCAGAGTTCCACTTCCAAAGAAAACTTTTTTTCTGCTCAACAACTCATAATTAAGCCATGTTAATGACATATTTAAACAACCACATCAATTAATCAGCAACAGAAAGACAACTAATCATAAGCAAAATAATAATTTTTGGTATCATTCTGAATGAAAGATTCGATTCTGGGAAATCTTCCAAACAAAGGCAATAATTTTTAAGTAATTACTTTTAAGCCATACTTACACTGAGCACCAGTAATGCCGCTAAGACTGAAATATAAATAATGTGTAATATGTCTTACTCCAATGACATATCAGTTTTTCTAACTTTCCTTAGTGAACATAATTGATTTTGTGGCAATTTTTTTTTTTTTCAAATTGTTACCCGTTACTCGAAATACAAAAACTTCTCAAGTTTTGAGAAGCTTTTCTAGCTGTTTGAAATTGAGTACTTCGGTTTTATACAATTCAACGAATCATTGTTGAAGCACAGAACTCTTTTGAAAAAAATAATAACAAGCAAACTTTGGATTTCTTAAAATCTGACTTAGGAAAAAAGAAAGAAAACTGATGATCTTCGGAACGTTGTCATCAACTTACGCGTGATCTTCATCATTTAAGACGACCTAAGTTCAATGAGTTGTCTATGAAGCAAGTTCTAGCGAAACCTTTCTTTCGGTCTGAGTACATCGTACTTCAGGATGATGGTGGTGAGAAGAGCTCCTTGTATAAATCCGGTAGCGCACCTTTCTCAGTTGCCTGTGGATAGGATGTGAATAACTGTCCCAGCAAACGAATGTGTTCTTGCGCATGTCCACGCAAACGTTGAATTATTTCACATAGCTTCTGCATCAAAGGGCCAGAATCAGCCATCTGAAAGCGTTACTTCTCCATAATTTTGACAGAGTTCTGCACTTATTCCGAAATATTAGTATGCAAATATTTTCTTGCTGAGTTTCAACTTGCACTACTTCGTTCTAGCACTGAAACGTACTCTCGTAGCTATTTGTTGCTGCAAGCAATTCCTGAATTGTTCAATGACATATTGTCCAAGCGAAGAACGGTCTAATAATATCCATGCTGACAGTAGGCCCATTTCTGCACTCGTTAACCGTAGCTGGGCTAATTCATGAATGCAACTGTGCATCTGAAAAACTAGGCAGTATTCTTTGTCAAGTACACAAGAATTATTATTTTCAACTATTCAAAAAAAAAGAAATTTCTAATTTTCTTCTTAGAAATGTTAAATAAAAACTTGCCCCAAGAAAAAAATTCAATTCGGCTTGTTCGCTAGGTCGAAAAATAGAAGCTGGAAAGACTTCTCGACTGAGTATCAGCGAGGTAGTTTCGGGATTGTAGTGCCTAGTGACGACAATTGCTGCAAGCTCAAAAACGCATCCCTTTAACAATGCAATTTGTTCTTCCTGACTCAGCTGCATGAAACCTTCTACCATTTTCGCGAATTCTATGATGCATTGAATGATTCGAGTTAGTTCTGCCGCAAATTTCTTCCACGCATCGAACCTATTCTAAAGTTCTAAGTGAAAAACATAGCTAGCTGATAAACTACATATTCGAGAAAAAAGTTCTAATTTAGTAATGAGAAGATTTGCAATGTTCACATTGATGTCTCGGAACCAGTCTAAATATTGAAAAATCTTTCGAGAATAATCGAATACTATCAAATCTTCTTTATACAGAAAAGTAAGATTAGCAAGCATAAGCTTCATACCAGCCGATCAAGGTAAATGAATTGATATCCAGCACTATTTCTTTTCGTTCATTTCACTGTACATTAGCCAACTTCAGTGAAAAGTAGATCTTACTAACAAGTAATTAATTAGTGAGACATGCTTGTTTAGATGAAGAACATTCTACGATTTAATTTTCTTTTGAGGAATGACCTGAATGGTTGAAAGAATTCTAACTTCTCCAAACTTTTTCTTTTGCCGAGAAATTAAATTGGCTTTCTAGACACCCATCATCTGAGGTAATCTTTAACAGCGAATATTTTTCACGCAGTTCACAAATACTCTCCTATCAAAATCCTATTAGAGATCACCTCATGCTGTCCCTTTAAGGCGACAATTAATGAGTAATGTTTTCAATACAACACATCACCCCTGCACTCATTCTTGTACCAGGTAGTACAGGGACGAAATTACCAAGCATTCCTCCATGTCCATCGTCAAACCTTTACCTTTTTCAGGCCATTCTTGGCGGGATGTCGGAGCTTTCAAAGCATTACTTGTGTTAAATTTAAACACTGTAATGGATTACCAAAGTTTCACGAAAAATGTCACACGATCTTACTATCAGCAAGGTTAACCGGTCAGCAGGATCCTAAAATATTCCGGTTAGCTAATTGTTTATTCAACAATTATCATTGCGAATGGAAGAAAATGATTCCTGATCAGAATGGTCATGAATCCAGGAGATTCATTTAATAATCATAGAACTAAAATCTACCAACTGGTCCTATGAAATATATTCTCGGACAATAGTTGAGTTGCGATCTTTCTCATTAATTTCCGATATAACAAAAATATTACTCAGTGGCCTGAAATTCAATAGTCAGACTTTTCTGAGTTTCCAATAGGTTTTCTTTAATCTCTCTTTCCTACATTTTTTTTCAAATGTCCTACAAAACTTTTTAAAAACAGCATTTGTTTGGTCCCGTAATTTGTTGCACTTGTTCCATCATCATCTTACGATGATGATCGGCACACAAGGACATCTGAGGGAGGTCCATGACCCAGGACCAGCAGAAACTAGATAGCCAACAATGTACAAACCGACAAATAGCCGGATGAATAGACGAATAGGCACACATATAAATCAGCAGGCGGACATGCTGATGTACGGTAGCAAGGACAAGAATTGGAAAATTTCTCGAAAAGCAAGTTTTGAATGACAGAAAGGCACTGATGAGGTGGTAGAGCAATGCTAATCTCAACGCAAAGTTATTTGATATCCAGACAGGTAATTTCAGATGTTAGAAACATCCCTTTAGCGTCTTTCTATATTTAGAAGATGCTTGCATCACTGGAATAAGTCTCTGATTAACAAATTTAACTGACTAGAGCGTATCACTAAATTGCTGTAGATGTGACTCTTGACTTCGTCACAACGTATCATATACTACACTGCAATTTTATTAGGCTTATACAGTAGAATAGTTTTATTGTAGTAGAACAGTATGATGCAAGCTATCAAAGGTCTTCATCAACCACCTTTTTGTTACATGAAAATGTAATAATGAGGGAAGTGATGTATGTCGTTTTCTATTAGTAAAAACCAAATGACACAAAGATTCCGAAGTGGAAACAGTTCAAAGCAACCGCGGTGGAGAGCAACGTGAAGGAATTTCTTTCTTCGCATTCTTGGAGTGATGTACTTTCATTTGAATGGAACAAATATACCTAGGTGTAAGAAGAATTTCTGACAAACGTCATGAAACTGAGAAAAAAGATTTGTATAGATAATTGTTACCTCCCTTGCTTCGTGTTCATAGACTGTTGAAGTACAGTAATCTATAGGAATCCTTTTCAAGAACTAATTCTAAGTTTCCGGAAAATTAATCATTTGTTGAAATTTCGTCCATGCACGATGATAAAATATTCCACTTCCTCATAACTGATGTTCAGAAGTATCGACTGGTTGAGAATGGCTGATTCTAATGACACCTGTAAAGCATTGCAGATAATACTCACCATATTGCGATATTGCTGCTCGGTGAAAGTGCTTGTTGATGCTGTAGCCAACCGATCAGCCATTACGACGGAAGCAGGACCATGTGCGGAATCAAATGCAGCCGTAACACCCGCAATCAGATCTTCATCAGGCTGAGATGCACCGACGGTTCGTTGAGGATATCCACCGCTGGGAGCGGGTACCGCTGCCTATAACGCATAGAAGAGTTTCCGGTGCGTATCAATGGTGCATAACAGTAAGTTGAAGTTATCTGCTTACCTGTTGGGCTATCGAGTACCCCTGTCCTTGAACAGAAGGATAGCTGACAGGTGCAGCTGCAGCGTAACTAGCAGCGTTAGTCGTGTAAGAACTCGCAGCGTAAGCCACGGAAGGTTCATAACTGTTGCCGTAGGCAGCAGCCGGATGTATTGGAGCCGGAGGTGAGTAATCGCCGTACGGTGAATATGCGATCCCTTGAACTTCCGCCATTTGCTTGTGCATTCGTACCTGCAGTACAACTTTGATACCGTATGAATTTTAACATCAGTAGCTGAAGGTGATAAAAGCAATGGTTTACTGTGATGGAATAATGTTCACACATCTAACGAATTTTTTCTAGTTTAAATTATTATTTGTAGCTCAGGCTTCCAGAATTTTCTGAAGGGAGATGGCGTCGCAATGCTTCGGTCTTTGACAATGAGTCCTTGCTTAAATAATTAGATGAATAATTCGCAGGTAGTGTTATTTGTTTTAATTATGGTCTTGAGTAATTGGGAAGCAAAGAGTGCGGAATGAGATTTAAAACCTCAACGGTACTCTCAAACGACCTTGACTCGCCAGTGATGGCTGCATTGAATGATTCAAATGACAGCTTTACTTACTCGAAGTGTGATTTTAAATTTGAGATTTTATTTAACTGCAAGCTCCACTTAACAATACCTTATACTCTTGCCTAATTTGGACCGCATTCAGTACTGGTAATAGTTGATTAAATTTAGGAGAAAAAAACATTTTGGACCTCATCTTCTACTTTCTCACGTTGCTTTTTACTCATTCGACCGAATTTTACTGCATCTCGACTCATTCCAAGCTCTAAGCATTTCTTCAAGCGGCAATACTGGCATCGATTCCGGTTTACCCGATCAACGATACATTTCTGCTGCCTCGGACACTGGTAGTTGTTGAGCGTCGACTGACTACGTCGGAAGAATCCCTGTAAGAGTAACCTTTGCTCTTCCTTGCAAAGTTTATTTTTCTGTTTGTTACAAGCTGGGCTAGAAAAGAAGTACATATTAGTTTTAACCAAAAGAGAGGCAGCAGCTGACGAAAACTTAGCACTGATTTGGATAAAAAAGTAATTTTTGTTGTCATGAATCTGAACAAGATTCATAACAACAAAAAGAAATTTCATGTGTCAGTTTTCTAACAAATGCACGAAACTGACATTATATTCGTGTCACTAGAATCACAAATCCATTTGAAGTTAAGAATATCAGATTGATAATGCGGGATCCTTGCGGTATCATTCTATAGATGGATCTTTTTCTCCAATTCAAAATACATTTTGAAACAAGTATTTCGAAAAGTTAATTAATTCAAAGAAATTGTGAAGTATACGAGAAAATGATAATGAGTAGTGTGATGAGAGAATTGTATGGAGTGATGACGAGTTCCCGAAATTAGTGAAATTTGCTAAATTTTTGCGCAACAAATCAATTTTTGAAGTAGCACCAACTTTTGAGTAGACCTAAAATCGTTTTTTTTTTTTTTCTCAGACCGTTTTCAATTTTGAGAATATCCATAACATGTTATGAAAAATCTCCCTCGAGTTTTATTTCAGAAATCACTCATTTCTTAAACGCTCATATAGTTTGATTATCGCGAAGAATCGAAGTGAGCTTATTGGCTGCATGAGAAAACTTTTCTTTTTCAAAGAAATTTACTTCTTTCTGAAATTGTTTCAACTCGATATGTGCTCGGCGCCGTAAATTTAAACTTTTTTGCAAAGTTTGTCCTAGTGAATTATAAAGGTTTCTTTCGATTTTATAGAGAAAAAAAAGAATCCACTTCAGGCCATGGAATTCAAATTTTTATAGCTCGAGCGATTGAAGCTAATGTAACTCTCAGTTTCTAGTAAAAAAATTTCCTTTTCAGCATTTTCGTGAACTTTACTAGTAATTCCGAAATTTTTGCTTAAAATCTCGAAATAAACGAATGTGCCGTCAGAATATCAGTTAACTTACTTTGCATCCTTCGCAAGTAATGACACCATAATGCACTCCAGAGGACTTGTCTCCGCAAACTTTACACGGAATCACTTCAATTTGTGCTGAAACTAACCAAACAAAATCAGTGTTGTTTGCAGTCTGAATTTTAATTTCTCGAAACATTTCTGGGTCCCACGCTGTGTCTTATTCGAAATCCAAAAGTGATTATAGTCGGAAAGAGTGTTATATAAACAGAGTGTACGCGTGTGAAAGTGATTTGGTAGATAGGATAACCTTTCTGGTGTTTCGTGATGAAATCTTTATTTAAAAAAAAAATGAAAAAAATCTTTGTTAAATAATAAAGTCCATCATTTATATTTATATAGGCAGATGAATTTGTTGAAAATAAATTAAATTTAAAGGACCAAGAGTGCTGCTTCAAAAATGTTTTGTACAAGAGAGGCAATTTTTGATATTAATCAAGTCCATAATTTAAATGAGCAGGTAATTAGAATCGATTGTCTTATTTTATTTGATAATTATAACAAAAAATGAAATAAAAAGTTGAAGTCAAAAACGATATTCTTTCCAACTGTGATAAAATCAGCCTTTTTTATTTAATTTGAAATATTATTTATGTATATATATATATCACTATAATAATTTTTTTGATATATATTTGATATACATATATCAAAAACCTAAACTGAGTTGAAAATTGCTTAGTAATTAATTGGCTGATATTGAGCAAATGCAGTATTACAAAAATATTATTTTTACCTAGAAATCCCTCCAGCAGCCCGGAACACTAAAAAAAAGTACAGAGGAAAAAACTAGCTTCGAAGTTTGGAATTTCGATTAAAAATGATATAAGAAAGGAAAACTATTTAAAGAAATAGAAATGTTCAAATTTCGCATAGTTCAGGAGTGAAGACCAGTTTCAATTTTAATTTATCAGAATTATTTTTTGCAGATTTTAAAGCTTATCCTGTACGATACGACAATCTATTACTTTACTTTTCAAAGCACGAAGAAGTTAGAAAAATTCGCAATTTTAAACTCTTTACATCACTACAAAATTCTCCTTGAGAAATAACTTTGGAAGCAAATGAAATTGCTTTCAAACCTCAAAATGGTTTAAATGATAGATTTAATCTGAAGAAATTCACAAACATAGTAAAGCAAAGAATAAAATTCAGTCATCCTGTGGAAATCGTTGAAAAAATATCAGAATGTTATTTAGCTATAACTCAATTAAAGTGCGAAGCGATGCTTGTATGAGTACTGCTGCGATCTAGAGTTGAAGTACAAATAAGCTATCTACATCGTGCCTGTATTGGTGGCCATCAACACAGAAATGCTTTTATAAACTTCAAAAAGTTTGAGGACCGAAAAATGTAAAAAACGGCTAAAGCAAAATATCAAACCTCACTTAACGGAAATAGATCGAACTGATCGTTCAGTTAATTTTCTGAAGTTTTTTTGCTCTCGAAAATTGAACTGCAGGTTTTCCTCCAGTTATTGCTGTTAATCTAATTAGCGAACTGGCTAAATTAATAACTTCGTTTATGAAATTTTTTATTTGGAACATCCTCAAATTTGCGATTCCGCGCCAACAAATCTTGCTACGAGTTTATTCCATAAAATGCATACATTATTAACTGTCCAGAATGTCCAGAATCATAAATTAGAAACAGAAAAGGAGAATGCATAATATTAAGAAGATAATAAGGAATCTTTAAAATGTCGTGAAATAGCAATGATTTGAAATTTTACTTTCGAATCCTTATACAAATCAAAGAGTTAAAAAAAATGCTTCATATTAACTTAAAAAATGGTCGTTATCGATATTTATTTAAGGGAATGAGAAGATTTATAATGAAGCAAAATTCAAAAAATTATGCCGACATGCGCGTGGATTTACTAGTTGAAAAAAATCAAAATATTCAGAAAAAGAGAAATCGAATATAGGCAGCATACTTTTCATACTTTTTAGCTTCACTTTTAAAGCTTGGAATTCGAAATTTTCGATCAAGCAAGTAATTTAAATAATCCAGCGAAAACTAACTGATTAAATCATTATTCGATCATGCAGGATTTTAATTACTGAACAAAAGATATAGATACTCTTCCAGTTCAGTACTTTTCGCTACTTGCTATTTAATCTTCTATCCAAATGAAATTTAAGTTTAAAATTTGCTATTTAAATATGGGGTGCCTGCAATAAGTTTAGACAAGACAGATAGTAGAATTACCCATATCAAAAGAGAAACTGAAGCCAAGTAGCAGATAACCGGATAGGTGCGCAGATCACAACAAATTGCATATCAGTTGATATCATGGGTCCCTTATGCACTTTCAAGATTATATTCGCTTTTCTCGCATGTGGTTGCGCCAACAACAGTGGCGAGACTGTACTATGTATGCATGTGGTCATTTTCTCGAGACTCTACAGTATCAACGAATCAGGTGGGCTGACATGGCGGATTACGACTTAGGTCTTGTAATATCTCTTAAAAAAGTAAACAGTGCAATCACACCAGATCAGATGAGATTTGATCTGCCAACTAACAAAGATTCCTAAATCGAGAATTTTGTCCCTTAAAGTAGTAGTGGTACTTTCTTATTTTAGTGAAAAGGGCGGAAAAAAATGACAGCTTGAAATGAACCTTCGCTGAGTTGAAACTGGGAGGGGGCCAGAAGACGGTAAATTGAAAGAGATCGTCACAAGAATCTAGGATTCTAGGGCAGGAAAGAGTTGCTTTGAAGAGTAGTAGCAGTAAGTAGTATTCTGTCATCTTATCGGTTAAGGGTGTTTCTTCTTACTACCGGCACCATCATCACTGCTCTTGTATTGTTTACAGGTACATGACAGGAGAGGCTGGGGATGCGGTGCAGCGGTGCAGTGCGGTGACGGCTGTTGGGAAAGCGGAGCAGCGGGGGAGGTTCGACACTATACAAATGGGACCCAGAAACCTGGTTTGGTAGCCCGCTTACCTCGCATTTTTGTAGAGCACCAACAACGCCGTGTTTCGTCCCTTTCTTCTTTCCTTCGTTTTCAGGGACCCCGATGGGCGGTAGGTTGATCAGCCGACTGGATGCAAGAGCACCGGACAACGGACACCGACACTGCGATGATAATGGGTTGGATTATTATAAGGACAATCTCCGACAGTCCAACCCCAACAAACGACGGCCGTTTGACGGGTGTTTTCGGTACCCAACACGACAACGACAACGACAGCGCCGGACCAAACCAACCAACCAAGCAACCGACTCTTATTGCCTCCACCTCCTTCGTCCTTTTTGCGCTGCGCCAACCGACGTCGAATGGGACGTCTTGTTGGAATGCTTCTCCTACCTGCTCCTTGTAACTCTCGATGCTAAAAGAAGTGAAGGTAGCTAGGGATAACGGCTTGAGGTAACAGCAACGATACAAGCCCAAAAGTCCGTTCAAAGCAGAAGACCGAATTTAGCTAGCTTTCTCCACATGTATGCCGTGAAGTAGTGACAGTGATAGCAGTAGTAACAGTGACAAAAATTCTGGTAGCAGTAGTAGTAGTACTAGGCGTCGGAATGGTAGCAAAAATTAATTCCACCTGCGACATCTAGGATCGGTTACCGGTGGCACTAGAGATTGTTGGTTAGTGGAACTCTGTTACTCTACTGGGAGAAACAGGAGGCAGGTGGTTGTGATCGTGATCGTGATCGTCATCCGACGATACATCTCCTCCTATGCATCAGGAAGTGTGCATGTATATGCCTTGCCTTCTGTCGTTAACTGCACAGCCCAGTTGTGGAAGTGACAGTTTTAATAGCAGTAGTAGTAGATGTTGTTGTTATTGTAGTAGTAGGTGGATGGACAGATAGTGGTCGGTGGTGGAGGTCGGATCGGAGATGCCCTCTCAACTATCTCTCAACTATCCGGGTTTGGACGATAGCGACGATGATGGCGACGACGAACTTTCTCGAGTAGCAGTAAAACCCGTGGTAGTGCTGGCGGTCTATCAGAACCTTTCTCTCTTCGATTTTGGAAGTGGAGGTGGTCTTGGTGCGGGGGGAACAAGAAAGGGGAAAGCAGGGAGGGGCGGGAGAGTTGAAATAGTTTTGAAAACTTTTCAATGTTAAAATAGGGACAGAGGGGAACAAGGGCCAAAACATTGTTATATGTCCGCCAGATACATTATTATTGTGTATTTGACTGGTACGGGAGGTGGCTGATGCTGCTGGCGATTGTCCCTTCCTCTTCTCTATCTTCCTGATCGGCGAGGACATTGACCCCCGACCCGATGGTCCATCATTGTTGGTGGTAGTGGCGGTGACGATGACGCGCCGATTGCTGATGATGCCGAGCCGTTGATGTAGCGCTCGGTAATCGTACCAGTAGCACCACCGATCGGGTGAAGATGAATTCGTAGCGGTGGTTCAAAAACCTCTTTCCTTGTCTAACACTGCGCCAGCTATGAAAACTTTCCCGATGAATTCTACTGAATTTTTCGAAAAGTAGGGAGATGGACGAACGAAATCCAGAATTATCGCTCTTCTTCCACAAATCTTTCTGCACTGTCCTTTCTTTACCCTCATATCTTAACCCTTTCAACTCTCATGTTCTTTAAACTGAATTGTCGTCTCCAGTCACCCACATGCGCACACAAATTATTGCGCGTTCCATTCCAAAGCAACACTTTTCAGAGGCAACAATTGTGACAAAAATTAGGCCAATTAGTCATAAAAAAATGAATAAATAAGAACTTCATTTCTTTTTTCCTTTGAAGATCGGAATAGAAATGTTTTGGAACAAATAAATTACTACCAAAGTAATTTTTTTCAAAATAAAACAAAAATTACATTAAACCAAAGCACATATTTTAATCAGTGCGGAAAATTTGTTGTGGGAAAACTTCTTTAGGCCATTCCCAAATGTTTTATTTACATTTTAACCTCAAGCGAAAACTAATCATAAATGATTTGCAAAATAGTACAAAGGATCATGTCAGCTGGCAGAATGAAATTAACGAGAATACACCCAATGATCATTAAGTGGCCTCATCCAGTAATTTAATTAGAGATGCCTGATAAAATATCCAGCACTATTGAGTGGAATTTAAAACATTGGAGGGGAGAAAAACTCATTCACCGCTAACTTATCAGGCAACAGTCTCTTTACTTCCTTTTAAAAGAGGAATACATTAATTTCTTCTCCTTTTTGTCTTAGTACACATATCGATGTTTCATATAATTAAACTCATTTATTTTGCCTTCACACCTGATTATATCCGCGCAGTGCTCAAAATATCTTAAGGCAGGTAGTACAAAATTAATCATCCTTTCCACTCAGTTATCATATATGGGGAAGAATCAAAATAGCTAAGTATGCTTATACTTTTGTACTCATTATAGTTGAAGAACAACTATAAATCATATCGTACACCGCCAGAGGAATGAGGAAAATAAGCGAAAGATGATGTCGCAACAAAGTGTCGTGGTGGAGATAGTTCGTGTAACAACATTGATCTATGGTGCGAAGGTCGTTCAGGGTTCAACAGGGTTCAAAAACACTCATTCATTATCAATGAAAATAAATTGCTCGGAATCTGATAATAGTCATAAAAAAAAAAGGACCAATCAGTAACATCAGGAACTTTCAAATTTCGGTACCACAACTTGTACACCTGACGAGGACCACCAGATGGATTATTTATTTATTCGACTTGTCTTTGACAAAATGGCTGCTGAAGCAAGGATGAAATTGATATCTGTTCACACTTTAAGTCTTCTATCCATTTCATTAAATACATCTGATAATTAGACTGCTGGGACTTTTAGAAATATTTCCCACTGTAACTAAGAATTATCCAATTAATACAAAGTGAGTGCTTAAGTTCGTTTTTACGATGCCACCATTTTTCTTATCATCACGCCTAATACCTAGTATCATGGTTATCGTGAAAAACAGGTCATACAGTGATGACTCGTTTGCTGCTTCATTTCAGTTCTACTATTTTATTATGTAATGTGTGTTTTTCCGTGCCACTCATAAATTTGATGCTTTACTACTACGTTGCTGCTGCATACAATTAACATATCACGAAAGTAATAAAAACAAGCAATTGTTTGTGTAGACATCATAACCAGCGATGTAGAAATGATACAATATAATAGAAGGTATGTTGTAATTGATGCATTGCAAACTACCTTCAACAAGCATCACAAAACTAGTAGTGGTTTCAAAAAAAAAAAAAAAAAAAAAAGAAAAAAAAAACATATCATCAAAATGCCGCAGCGAAATATTTGCTCTAGCACTCTAGCAATCCTTTTTATGGTTGGGTCAGGATTTCAACCGTTTGGGGATGAGCTAAGATATCTAGAAATGGCTATATTCGGTCCAACTATAAACAACCATAAAAACGAAACCTACAAACAACACAAGTCCGGATCTTACGACACCTCCAACTTAACCGCTGATTAGAAATTTGTTAATTACTTTAATTTCAAAAACAATTAAAAAGGTTCAAGTGGAGATGGAAACTGAAAATGTACGAAAAGTATATGAAGTAAACATACCGAAATGAGTTCCATAAATTTTAATAGGTTTTCTTCAGACGTTACTGCCACTTCCACTCCTGCACTAAGAAATAATAAACCGAAGTGAGACAGAACACAATCAACTGTCAACATCATCCACTTAGGAATTGCAATTTTCATTTGGGTCGAGCGAATCCTTGTCCTAAAGTTCGTCATACGTCAAGAGAGCTTGATGGATAATTGGCTAGTGAGTGAGGAGGGGGAGGGGGTTAACGTGGAAGGAAAAGGGTCAATTGTGATTACTTTATTTTAGTGTTGGTGTAGCTGGTCTTTACTCAAGTATTACATTACAATCCTCTAATTTCAAAGCGAAAGCATACTGTTTCCTTCTTCCTTGGCTACTCGAAGAAGGAAACTTCCTGAAAAAGGATGAAGTTAGTCATTAGAAGGTTGTAATGCAACACTAAGGAAAAGAGATATTGAAAAAGTTTGCTCGGACGGTGAGTGATTAGAAAAATGAGCAGTTATGAGCATATTGAAAGTTTATAATTAACTTCTAGGAGAGAAGCTGTACTGCGTAGTATCGAGCATCTATTTAATTACCCATGAAATTTCAGGAGTAATAAGTCAGTTCTGGTGCTTTCAGTTTCTTTCTAATGTTATATTAGCTTATTTGGACTCGAGCTTCACCTCATTGCGTCATGAAATAATACCAGTACAAATAGTACACATTGATAACCCGGCTTCATTTTTCAGAGTTTAGTTCATCTTATCTTAGAACTGGTGCAGTAGAAGAAAATCTTATGACATTGGCAATGTATGTTTATATATTTATGAATCTAGAAATTGTGGCCCTTAATCTGCACTTCACGTTCTGCTAAAATGCGATCCTTTATCCATTTCAGTTTTTAATCCCGTTCGACAACTACTTCCAATCAATTTATCGGTTAAGGTAGTACATAAGTTGTATTTATCTACTGTCTTTTTTGTTTTTTCTATTGCTTCAGACGGCACGTATGTCCACTAACATATAGACTTTTATTAAAATAATTGATTCATATGCATAATTTAGCTTCGACGTTCATTTTGAGGGGAATAAAACAGTATTTTTGATCATTCCACTTAACTTATGCAGGATTGTTCTGAGTTTTTTATATTAAACTTAAAGTTTGCTTGCAATATTTGCCACTATTTTAAGAAAAAGGCAACCAATGTGGCACTGAATTAAAGGATGTCTGCAATAAACGGTGGAACTAATCCAGCGGTTCGTGTACCAATTGTGAATAATGTTATATTAAATGACACGCTACAATCACAGTAATTTTTTTCCTCATTTCACTTTAATATTTAGATTTGATCGTTCGTTTGAATTAGCAGGAATGAGTAGATAAAGTATCAGGCGACATTTTAAATCAGTTTACCATATGCGTGTTTGCAGTCGTTACGCATACTGGTAGATGACGAAACATGCTAATCACAACTTGATATGCAACTTCCCCGGTCGGCTAAAAGTTTGAAAAAACGATATATTTTAAACCTTAAACTATTATATTCACAATATGTCCCAACATTATTACGCCTTTTTTGTGTGACAGCGACTAATGAGATATAGACAAAGTTTCCACTACTTAAAAATGCTACATTTTTAAAACTGGAAGTTGCTAGGATGAATCTTTTTTAGTAACTAAAAATCACTCTTAAGCTCAATTAACTTTTTTAGGACTAGTTGTTCATATGATCAATATCTTCACATTGTTTAGATTATTTTGCTAAACCTTAAATTCGTCTCTTCTGTATCTTCTCAATTTTTATTGGGATTGTCATTTCGAATGTTAGTAATAATGTGTAGGAAGTTAATGTTTGTTTTGCAGACGTGAAAATATTGTACCCAATGGAAATGCGTCCTTTCAACCAAATCAAGGGTTGGAAACACCACGCGAGTGCAACATACGTGGAAACGTAAGGGTACGTTTCTAAAATCATTGTTGTCAAGTTTTTCGTATTCTGTGGAATTCTGTGGAATAAAAAATGAGCACGAAATTTAATTACTTTGTATTTCTCTGAGCTGCTTGTAGAGGTTACGTGTCGAGGACGCATTATGTTATTTGGATCAGGTGAAGCAGCAGTTTGCAGATGCACCAGATGTCTACGTTAACTTTCTCGATGTTATGAAAGACTTCAAGTCGCAAGCGTAAGTTTCAGTTTTTCTTCACAAGTTTCTAAAAGTAGTATATCAGTGTACTACTGCATAATTGGTACTGTAGAATAATCCAAGAATAGCAGCAACTAGCAAAGCTGATTTTCAATTCATAATATTTTATGCATTACACAAACGCATGGCATAACATTGACGAATAAATGATTATTAGGATGTATATGTTAGAATATATATAGGATGATATATAATAATATATGATAATATAGGATATGTAGTGATCCGAGCGCGAATTAATCGAATATAAGTTTATAACAGTCTGAAATGCTTACTTGATTTTACTTCAGTTTTGTACTTTAAACAGTATAACAAATTTTCAGTATTGATACACCTGGTGTAATAAAACGAGTTTCCCGTTTGTTTCGTGGTAGACCGAATCTAATCATTGCATTTAATACGTTTCTGCCACCCGGATTTGATGTTTCTGTTGACGGAATAAAGGTCATCATAACCGAACCAAATGGTCGTAAACAAGTGATTAATGAAAGTATGTCTAACTTAAAATATCTTAATAAGTTTACAAGAGCAACGGCATGACAAACAGCCAAACATTTCGTCTGATATCGCTTCTTTTTTTGGAGCTGAAACAGCTGTTTATATTTTTCTGTCAAGTTAATTTCTAAAATTATGAAATAGTACGCTAGTTACCGCAAATATATGACTCCATACACATTTTTATATATCTAAACTTGAATTGCTCTCCATAGAGCGCTGCTTTCTTACTATTGCATTAATAAGACAAATTAATCAAGATGGTACCAATCTGAATCATATCTTGTCTGACCATCTTTCCTTCTCTTTTTTAGTCCTTTTACTACCCTATTAATGACTGTTAAAGCTTCTGTTATATAACCAAAAGAAGTATTAAAAGATTAAATCACTCATTATATTTCCTTGACTCATTATATTTTCAGTTTTTTCTGTCGCTACTGTTGCAAATCTAGAATGTTTTTCAAATTAGAGAAAGATTGTTATAGTTGTAAAGCTTCTAGATTAAAAGGACTAATGGTATGTGAATAATAATACATTGTGTCTAAATCTAAATATTTTATGTTCTTTTCTAGAGTTGAAATTTCAAAAGATAAATGAGCGTAGGATAAAGAAATGAAATTCAAGGCTAGAATAGAAAAATGATTGGGACATATATGGTTTTCAGGTCATGCTGAACCGTCCACGTTAGAGTCATCAGAAACAACACAAAGTTCTAAGACATCGAAAGCATCATCTCCGGTTCAACTGGTTACTGGGGACCAATTGTTTATAAGAGATCAAGCTAGCGTATCGAATCTAGTGCCTTCAGCGGAACCAGTTATGACTGAACAACTGGAGAGCGAACTTACAGCAGCATCTACTGATCCAACAGCGAGTGAAATCAGGCCTACCAATTCCTTATCTAACCGTGTCAGCACTGCAACGTACCAAGATGCTGTAATGTACAGGAATAAAGTAATGGTAAGATGATCATACAGTTTATATTCTGCTGAGTAGTTTTTTTTTTTTCACGTTACTTTATGTAATTATGGCATTCTAGCCTAAAATAGAAAGATAAATGGTTTTCAGAAATTTTGTTTTTAGAATCGTTTTGAGAAACGACCTGAAATCTATCATAAATTCCTAGAAATTCTTCAGCGACTTCATAGACTGACGCAGGTGTGTTTCATTTCATTTATTTAGTACGTAATGGTTATTTCAAGTTCTGTGATTTACTCGTACTGCCTAGATGTGCACTGCAGATTCTGGCGCCGTGCATGATTCTCTTGGAAAGAAAGACCCAATGGGATGCATTTTGTATCACTTCTTTTCTTTATATCGATTAGATTGAATTAATGCAAACTGTGTTATAACTACATAATTTCCTTTCACCTAACAGTTGATATTTTACGAATATTTATTATACGGTCTGTGTTCCATCGTAGTACTTAATTATACATTTCTACATAAATTTTCTTTTGCTTTGAGACTATATTTTATTAATGAATAAGTCACATATGAGAGCAGTGTAATTATTTTTAACCGACGTAGTAAAATATTGTTTTTCAAATCTGTCAATTATATGGAGGTTACATTCCAGGAAGGAGGAGTCATTCAAGGATATAAACGAGCTCTAGAAGCAGTCGAACTGCTTTTTGAAAATGATACTGATTTAGTGCAAGAATTTAAGCAGCAATTTCAACCAAATTGTTCTGGATCTGGATTACCTCGACCGTCATCTAGTACACCTGGCGATGCGAGCAATAAAGTAATCTGAATTTCCCAGTGCTTGTAACTGTAAATCTTTTTTTTTAAGAGGCTTTCCTCCTTTTCTCATTTTTTTTTTTTTGTTTTAGGGAAGAATCCAAAAAACTGGCGATCGCAGTGCTTTCGTTGTTTCTCCTCAACCTGTTTGTGTACCTAAAGTTCAAAATTTACAAGGAACGAGTCCTGGAAAGCGTACAGCTTCAATGTATACTACAACAGCAGCCAAGGTATTTACTGCATTTTATCAGTTTTATGTGACATTTACAATGTTTTTGAGGGTTTTTTTTTTTTTTTTTGCGGCACGACACCAGCTTCAAGTAAAACAAGCTCTCGAAGTGTTGTAACTTATGAAATTCAGCTAATACTGAAAATAAAACTTTAGTTTTCTACTTCTGAAGTCCTTGGAGTTGAAGGATGCTTCAATGTTGCTCATCTTTTTAAGAAATCTCTTTACAGAGAGCGAAACTCGGGAGTATTAATATGATGACATATGATACAAATGTTGAAGAAGCGGCAAAATTCGGTACCGTTGAAGATTATCTTTTCTTTGACAAGGTATGCTGGCTACGAGAAGTAAGCTTTTTTGGTATATTTTAGTTTTTCTTTGTATTGTATATTTTACGTCACTTTTGAGATTTATAAAAAATTTTTAGTTTGTACATAGTGGTAGTACGATAATGACGGCTTTAAAATTTTGGTGGTAAAATATGGCTATTAGCTTTTTCTATATGAAAATCAAGCTTTTTTTATTCTTCTTCTGGGAAATAAAATATGCTGAATTTTAAGAAGGATCCCTCCCTACTTCAAATAATTAGTGAATTTTGTAGGTACGGAAGGCACTGATTGATAATGGTGTCCATGAAAATTTTCTGCGCTGCCTTGCTTTGTATAATCAGAGCATTATTTCGAAAAATGAACTTGTGGAACTGTTGACACCTTTTATTGGGTAAAATTGTTCCAAAAATCTTGTATCACTTCCATATTTTTATGCTCACTGCATACGTTTTAGTTCATTTACTTCATTTTTTTTTTTGGCAGGAAAGACTTTTTGAAAAATTCTCTTATTCCACTTACCGATTTTAGATGTTTTTGTAACTCAGCTGGTTTATCTCACTGATACGCTTAAGAAAGTTGCGAAATTGCTTTTTAAATTCAGTAGCTTATTTAACAAACGCTTATTTATATTTGATGTTTGATGTTTTACAACATTCAATTTTATTAGACGTTTTACGCTGTTGCTGAAACACGTGAAGGAATTGCTGGGTCTGCCTGATTCGCATGGAGATAATCAGCAAAGTGACGAAAAGCATCGGCGGCGACAACTACATGGGAATGATGACATGGAGCTAGAGCATAAAATAGGTATTTTTATTCCACGGTGAAGCTTTTACGTAGATTCTCAATTTAATTTAGGAGCATCTTCTAAAATGATATAAAATTTTCAGATTATGCAACATGCCGAAGGCTAGGTGTAAGTTATCGTTCTTTGCCCGAATCATATGAAAAGCCGCTTTGTTCTGGACGAACGCCACTTTGTGAATCAGTTCTTAACGATTCCTGGGTTTCATTTCCATGTTGGTCGTCTGAGGATAGTTCAGCTGTTCATTCTAAGAAGACACAATTTGAAGAATTCGTATTCCGCACGGAGGATGAACGTTATGAGGTTTTTGCATCTTTCGCACAGTGCTTTTTGTTCTGTATACAGAAATTCCTGTACTCAGTGTTATTTGTTCTTTCATTTTAAAACATTATAAGCATTATAAGCGATGGAGATTTTTCAGCTGGATATCGTCATTGAAGTGAATAAAACAGCCTTAGAAGTTTTGGAAATGGTTCAGCGAAAGATGTCGAGAATGAAAAGCGAAGAATTGAACAGCCTTCGCTTGGGTCCATCTTTGGGCGGTAGTTCTGATTCAGTAATGTTGCGAGCACTGCAGAGAATTTATGGGTAAATTTTCGAGTTTACTTATATTTCGAAGAACTGCAATATTAAAGGACAGTTTCTATGAATTGAATTTAAAATTTCTATAAGAAATTCGGTTGAACTTTTCAGAGATCACACTTTAAAAATGTTGGAAGGGGCGATGAAAAATCCGCAAATTATGATACCACGACTGATTGAACGAATGCGGCAAAAAGATGCTGAATGGCGTAAGAATCAAGAAGTCTGCAATCGCATCTGGCGTGAGGAGACTGAAAAACATTATGCAAAGAGTCTAGATCATCAGGCAGTAATTTTCAAGCAAAATGATTTGAAACTACTTCGAGCGAAAACAATCGTCAGTCAGTTCGAGAATTTATACGATGAAGTAAGGTGTTGCGCTCGAATTGTCGTATAAGTGTTGTTCATTGAGGTGGAATGAATTACTGAATTAAGACAAGAGTAGAAAATCATAATTTAACTAAGAAGAATGGATCTTTGAGCTTGAAATTTTTTCTTGTAAGTTTTCATCCTCAATAATATTAAATTTGTTGAAGTGACTGTCAGCTTTTTGAATTTTCTTTCGGTTTCTGATACTTTTTGACTTATTATAGAAATGTGGCATTCCGCTGCTTTTTGATTCTTGAATACATGGTATTCTTAAATATATTCTTTTTTTTTTTTTTTGGTATTTTAGCGTGCAGATCGTAATGATGAAGGTGAATCGGTGGAATATGGACCTCACTGCATTTATTCCTATCCGGAAGACATAAGTGTTCTGTATGACGTTAATGATTTGGTAATACATTATGTTAAACGGCAAGCGAATATTCAGAAAGAAGAGAAACGTCACGCAAAACGCTATCTAAAGCGTTTCATTCCGGAATTGTTCAATGTTCCACCCCAGGAACTCAGTGATGAGGAGGAATTAGAAGACCGAGGTCGTGTTGGTTCGTTTTTTCAAAAGACCAGTGACAAATGATTTTTGGTCAAGGTGGTCTGCATCTTTTAGTAATTTTTCTTTTTTTTTTTTGATAAACGTGCATTAATTTATCTCTACCATATTAAAGGTCAAAAATCCGAGGAGCAGCGATGTAGTGGATTACTTGCAGATGATGAAACTCAAAAATTCACATCAGCCGATGAAGAGGGACCGAAAAATGTATGATTAATGATGGTGACAGTTTTTTATAGAAATGTATCTTGATTTAGGGTTTAAGATATTTTGAAACAAAATGTGGCTTGACTTTCCCGAGGAGGATATACTTCATTATGTAATAGAAATCCTTTAATTCTCAGCTCTGAATCCTTTATTTATGCAAGCTAACCAAATTTTTACATCAATGCATTAGATATAAAATTTAGTTTGTTGTTCTTGAGACCACGGAACGAGAGACCAAGTAGATTCTGTTTAACTATTACATTGTACATTGCTTTAATGATGAAGGTACTTCCGGAACGAGTCGTGGTCTGCAATTCGTAACATGTACGGAAGTAGAGAAGGAAGATTAGTTAGCATTCCTTATAGTATATAGAAATCTTCAAACTTTCAGCAGCTTTCTGCTTTGAAATTGTTGAGGATTATGCAGATGTTTTATATTTGATGCTTACTTAAAAAAAGTGCTTTAGACTCAGTCTCCCAATGGAAATGAGACATCTACATATCGTCTTTTCTATGGAGCTAACACATGGTGTATATTCATTAGACTTCATCATTTGATGTGTGATCGTTTAGCTTATTTGAAGAAGAAGCATCGAGAAATTATTGAAAATCATGAAGTAATTTATAGCACTTTTTGTATATAATTTCTTAATTTCTTGAGGGCAAGTTAAGTAAGATTTATAATTCCAAAACGTAACTAGTATTAAGGGATGTTCTAGCGTTGAATTGATTAAAATATTAAACTGTAGTTAGATCTCTAGGTCTTAAACTTTGTCGTTCAAGGTTTAAAAAAATTGTCTAAAACCACTGGACACTGAATATGTATGAAGTAATTTTAATAGGATGTTTTTTATTTATGATGATATATTTAGGTGGAAGAGCGCATACGCATGGAGCGTGAGTCAGTAATAAGCCGATGTACCGGTGATGGTGGTTCACTGAAATCCGTTGAACTAGACACAAAACTTGGCTTATCGTTGTTGAAACCAGATAGCCAAAGTCCGGCTAACTATTATGTTGCTTTGATTAGCGAAGTCAAAAATCTTTTGGATGGTCTCATTGATAGTGTCGCTTTTGAAGATAATATCAGGTAAGCAGTATAAAATTAAGATTAAATTGACTGAACTGTGCACATAGTTTACTCGGTAGTAAACTATGTAGTCTGAATTTTGAATGTACTGAGATCTAAAATATCTCAGAAGTTTTATTTATCTTTTTATTAAATACGGAGAAAATTAGTTTTTTAGGAAGATGTTTGGAACAGCTGCTTATCTAACATTCACAATGGATAAAATTATCATAACAATTGCACGACAACTGCAAAACATGTCTTCTGAAGAAGCAAACATTGCTAGTATGGACCTGTATAAAAAATACCGCTTTGAAAATCCTGTCTGTCTGTATAACCGAGACAAAAATGAGGAAAATATTGATGATGCTTATGAACGGGCTGCACAGGAAGTACTTGTTAATCAGAATTGTTTTAAAACCTTTTTTCTTCATGATACACGAAGTGTTACGATGGAACTGATCGACAGCGATGTCACTGAGGAAGGAGAGAAAGGTGACAGTGACCAGGAATGGAGCCGTTATGTTCATCATTATGTGGAGGTTATTGTTTGACTCATGAAAACCAAAAAGTATTTTTTTATTTAAAGATAAGGATATATATATTAAGTTTTTAAGCTTCCAATTCTTTTTTCTGGGATGTATGAATTCTTTAGAGTCTTAATGATGAACCTTCATCATCGGCTTTAAATCCGGATGATCAGCAGCAGATGCTCGAAACTATTGGTGAAAGACCTCCGCTATTTCTTATGAAATATATCAAGACAGGAATGGAGAAATGCAGGTTTGTTCATGTGTTGACGGACCGTTTTTCCAGTAAGTTGAAAGAAGACGTATGAGAGAGGTTTTTATTTATAGTTTGACACTTTCTTTCCTGCTGGTCAGTCTTCATTCATTAGCTTTAGAAGGCGGGACGATGAAGCAGCCAAAAAGAACGAGGATGCGATTGGAGAACTAAAGCCAGAAGAGAAAACGTCTAACATTACGGTGAACGAAGACCTGAATGTACTGTTTTCTCCCGCTGGGAATTATAAAATGCGATTTACCAAAGATTCAACTGATCTACTAATAAGAGCAGGAGCACCACGAAGAGGGATGGATGTAAGTTTTATGATTTTTATAAATACTATACTAATGGTGAATAATGCTAAATGTACTTCACTTTCCTTACATGAAAGTGAGCATTTTGGAGAGAAGGGATGAGGATGGAAGTGATAGGGAAAGTATATTTCTAGAAGATATCTATTAAAAACAGAAAATCAATTCATATATTTTTGAACCTTATGTTCTTGTTAGGCTTGCTGCATATTTACGCTGTTGCTAACAATGTATAATAAACTTTAATTTGTAGAAACATAAAACGATCACAGGACGAAGAAAAGACCGTTTTCTTGCATGGCTAGAAGAGCGGTTATGTGAGGATGGTAGCGATGTATTGGGACCTCGAAATTGGCTTGCAGACGGCTCACGAATAGTACCTGTACGCCATCCTGAGTTTCCTTATATCACTTATAATCGTTATTTTTCTTCCATTTCCAGTACTTCATCAACTTCATCATCAAATCGTAGTCAGCGTTAAAATGATAGTTTGCATGGTTAGATGTATTATGTATTGGTCAAGATTCCGGTTATTTTTCACTAGTTTAACGGTTTGTTGATGGTGTTAGTTGTAAAATTTTGGAAGACTGAGCTAAACAGTCTAAAAAAACTGAGCTACATCCACATTATCCAGTTCTTTGTTTGTGCATTAAGCAGAACTCAAAATCCACAATTTTTGCTTTCATATCACCAAACTGTAAAGCGCTGCAGTGGCTATTTACCATGAGTTCCTAAATGACTGAAACGAAACTTCTCAGATAGTGGCAACTCGTGAAAAACAGACGGCGAAACTTTGATGTTCCTCGCATCATATTTGTTTCTATTAAACTGAATGGACTGAACCCACGCAGTCCTTGGAAGCAGTGTCACCATAGGACTGGTATAATAGTCTAAATTATGATCGCAAGTAGTTGCAAAAATGAACATAATCCTCAACTCTGATTCATGTCCTGCGATTTTATCGTTTTTCCCGGTGTGCGAGAAGGGAATATGCAGATTTTTACCAGTTCATTTAAATTTTCACATATACAATACTATGTTGCGTCTCAGCAATGCTTTGGTATTTCTTGTAATATTTGAAATCTGTTTGTGCTTTCTGCATGAAGTTTACTTTATATGCGAAGTGGAAAGCAATTCGTTTAAACTAGGAATCGTTTTAGGTGGGCTGAGGAAGCCGGATGCCACTGCACTGTACATTTATTTACTTTAGTTTATTACGTTTTAGGATCGTTGAAATATTTCCGGACGTCAAAGGCTACCGAGCTGATCCATTTTCAGAACTTGCTGTTCTAACTGGAAATGATGAAAACTCTGTACTCCGAATATAGCGGTGAAGGGTTCATTAATGAAGTGGGTTTTAAGGAGGTATGAAAGGAATTAAGACAAGGATGTTCCAGTATTTCATCTTTTAACAATTACACACTTCTGAAATTTATTTCGACCATAAAATGTACAGTAATTGACTGAATCATATAATGTGAAGGAAAAATACAACTGCTGCACTACATAGACTATAATGTCGTCCATGATCTCGACTGATTAGAATTCGAATTGAAAGGGGTAAAAGTGCAGATTTCGCGAAGTAATTCCATAGAGCATATACTCCAACAGAATTTTGCGAACCTTTTACAAAAGGTTTCCAACGACGAGTTCTTCGTCGTTGGAAATCCGTTGACAAATTCAAAGAAAGCATGCGATAATTGTATTATTTTACGAGCGAACCATTTTTCACACAGTTGGCATCTTGCTAAACTTCGATAGAGAACCAAATTTAATTACATACAAAGTACAGGACACAAATCACACTAACATAAATTTAAAAAAGTGGACCAGGAAGTATTAATATGTGGTCATCGGTACATTTGCTGATAATAGCTAATTTGACAAAACCAGTAATGGTCACTTATAAGCACGGAAGAGCGTATTGCTGTTTTGGTGCCGTAATGTCGTTGCCTACTGCTTTATAAGTGAGAGTTTAAGAAATACCTATCTTTGTTTACAGACTAAGGAAGTCAAGTGAAAGGGTTCACTACTAAATATCCCTGACCTGCCAGTGTTTATGGAAAGGTGCAGTACACTCTAGACGTGAAATTTTTAGTTATGTAAGTAAACGTTCAAAATCGATAAAAAGAGCTATCTTATAACCTCTTTATTACGTAAATTCTAGACCAACAGCGCTGCATGTCACCTTATGCATACATACTCTCCGCAAGTGCTGACATTTTCAAACAAATATTAACAAACTGGTCGAAATACTCCGCTAATTCGGCGACTTCGCCATCCACACCTTCGTCGGCTAAATCCCACGGTGAATAACGTGAGGCTTCCACCGAACAGCTTGAGTTTTTAATTCTAAGTAAATTGGAATATATATTTAAAAAAACACAATTACGTGAGATGTCAATAACGTACTTTCAAAAATTGTTAGAATAAAACTTATATAGAAAGAGAATCAGAATGCTTTGTTCTGACTTATTTCTGCAAATGACGGCTTCAAACTGCTTTTTATTTACGATGAACTTCGCAAAAATACTACGCAATCTAATAAACTAATAAAAACAGAAATTTTACCGGAAAATAAAGGAAATCACCTTTCCATAGTGGCCGGTACCTCAGCTAGAGTGAACCTCAGCTCCTCGACGTCACCTTTTAGTTGAATGCTCCGAAACTTCTCCACGGCAGAATAACGTTTAGGTGTATCGACTTTTTTGCTTATCAAAGGTGGAAAATACGGTTTATAACGATGTCGAGCACGACTGAAGGGAAATATGGAGCATGAAAATTTAAACAATAAAATACAGGGAAATCAAAATTTTAGCAACATGTGCAGGGAAACTACAAACCACACACAGGTGAGAATCATCGTGATGGTGATTTCGAAATTACAAATTACAGTCATAAAATAAAAAATGCCGCAAACTCTTTTTTGGAGGGGAAATGCAAAGGAAGACGTCCCTGTTAGTATCATTCTTCTACTAGTTCATGATATAACTATCAAAATTGACTCCTCCCACCAAATTGTATCTCTCCCCAAAATGAATGTTAATTGTATTTGTTTCCCTTCTGTCTAGCTGCAATGCTTCTTCCCAGTAATGGAAAGAATAATACACTGTAGATTCCTCGAATAACTGAGCAGAGATAAGAAAATACAGCCAAGAGGGACATAGAGGGAGAAGAGCTTTCACCTCGTTTCAACTGAAGAACTTTTGAACTGTACAACTGCACAAGTCAAACACGGTGATTCGCAATAGATATGCACGATATGAAGCGCAGAAAATCACAATAACTTACTTCAGAGAAAGACTACCAGTAGAGCCTGAAGCTGTGGATGGTTGCTCCGTTTTCTGGCACAACCAGCAGATGATTCTGGATGGTTTCTTTGATATAGCACTGCTCCCGACCTTGGCTTTAGCAATTCTACTGTCACCCATTTTCAGTGAAAGCCTTTCGAAAATAGAAAGAGCCTGTTCCATCTTTTTTCTGACCTCAGTATCTCCCATTGTATCCATCTAAAACAAAACACTTGTTGCATAAACAGAACATTAATATGGGGTTCTCCATCTTGCCTTCCGTAGAACAGCACACGTTCCCGTCACGATCGAATGGCAACAGTGCCCGAAGAGATTGCACACAACTCACTTTTTTCCTCCGAAATCTGACCTGCGAGATTCAGGAATCCCAGTCACTGAATTTGTTTGACTGACTGGTGAGTGCTCGAGGAAAGCCC